>JANIJI010000016.1:3155000-3202500 GCA_024500535.1 Leptonema lineaticorne | reverse complement strand
ATAAAGTTTAATTTTGTTGATATCATACGAAATACAATAGAATCATAATATATTTCATACAATTTCCCGTTACACGGAAAAGCGTTCGAATGCAGTTTTCCAATTCAAATTTGTATGTTGTGGTTCAATTTAAACGAATATAGGACACATTTAGTCTGGCAACACACAGGCGATACCGGCAAAATTTTATATATATATATATATATATATATATATATATATATATATATATATATATAGTTTTACAAATGCCAATATATTATATTCACATATATATTAAATATGATTTTATTAATAACGGCTCATCGAACAAATATGAGTCGGGTTAAAATTAAATAGTTACATAACTTTCTACTGCCGTCGCTTTTTCCAACTATGAAACTAATTCGAAAATTTCTCTATTCAATATATATTTTAAATATATTAAGTTTATTATTCTGACTAATTTAATATTGTATTATTTTTTAGTATTATATATATATATATATATATATATATATATATATATATATATATATATATATATATATAATAGAAATTATTATTTTATAGTTGAATGATATTAATAGAATTATTATTATAATTCATTATAATAAAATATATTAGAAACTATCAAACCGATAGTTTATTTGAGGAAAATTAACCGAGAAACTTTTTTAATATTGAAAATTGTAAACGTTTGTTTACGACATTAGGAAAATATAAGATAATATTTAAACTGTTGTCGATGACAGAACCGTTGTTTGTTTACTTTTGCAAAGCTGCTTTGTTAGTAATGTGAATCGTTAAATATTATTGTTAGTTTAGGTAAGATTTAATTAATACGTAGGAAGGCTTCAGCGGAGCGGTTCTCAAACTTAAATTTTCAATGTTCTTCTTCGTTTATTTCAATTTAAATGTAAATATGTTGTATTGTAATTTTATAACAATTTCAAAACGCTTTTAAGTTATTTACACAAAATAATTTTTATATTTAAATATTTAAAATAAAATGATAATTCAGAAAAAGTTGAATATTTAAAACAATTTTATTGATAAAATATAGAATGATTAAAATTAAAGAAAAATTCATAATAAATTTTAAATTGACATAAAAATTTACAAAAGTAAAATCAAATATAATGCGGTTAAATTGGATTTTATATGACGTAATTTATTGTTTAATGTTCTTTTATATATATACACATCGTGAAATCTCCGAAGTCTTAAGGTTGTTATTTTCAAGATTATGGATGTTGGGATTCTGGTGCGAACTTTATATTTTCTCATTTCGAAATACGTGTAAAGAATTTACTTTAAAATAAATACTGATTTAGTCTAATACTTTTTCTAATTTCTCGTAAAAAAATAAACGTTTATTCGTTGTGACATAGTATATAAATTAATAAAAATACTCATATTTATTATATTTTTCCTTTTAATAATTACAAAAAATAATGAAAATAATATTTTAATTTTAAAGAAATTATAAATTATTATCTCGATTAAAATAAAAGATTCAATAGTTGATTATTTTTATCGATTTAAGTATTTCATAATATTGAAAAAAATAAAATTTATAAATATTATATTTAATTTATAATGTTATTCAGGTTGCTTTACTGTATAGTTTGAATATTAATTTACTTATAATTTATACAAACTATAAACAACATACAACTATATACTACATTCAATAATATTCATCTTGAACCTATAAAATAATAATTTTATAGATATTATCTATTAGTGTGGGTTGTGCTTTTGTTATTTTAAATAATAAATAATGTATTAATTTGTAATCAAATCATTTTGAACATTTTCTGTGTGTTTTCTCACAACAATCAAATACAGTTGAATTTCAAAGTCCGTAATTTTAATATTGCTATCATAGAAAATATTATTAGTGATAATTTTGTAAAATTTACGTATGGAGATTTCAAATATGTTTTTTTTAAATTAGAAATTTATTGTTATAAAACGTTATATTAAATATTGATAAACACACAGTTATAGTTTATAGTGTAATATTGTTCAAATACAACACAATAGAGTTCATTTAGTAGAAGCATGTCGCGTAACGTAATCCGACACGTTGTATATATACCATATATATATATATATATATATATATATATATATATATATATATATATATATATATATATATATATATATATATATATATATATATATATAGATGAATTTGAATAATAAACAAGGACGCACGCACGGGGTTCATAACCCGCAACCTGTCGGTATATGCGTCGAAACGTTTGCCACAATAGAATACAGCGTACCGTCAACAAACGCGAAAACTTTCAACGTTGGCGCCATTTGAAACGACTTGTAAAACAAACAAGATGGCCGCCGTACTTCAAATATGGCGGCGAAGGGCGCCGAAAATCGAGTGGTAGGGAAGGCGGAGCGCGGTGAGAGCGGCGGATGTCGCGACGACGCCAGTCCACAGCTGATCGGCCAGGCCGACGCTTGGGCTCGGCCTTCGCCCCTCTCGCGACGCGCCCCCATCTTTCACACACACACACACAAACATAAACAATATACACATACGCCATTTTGGAATACGATTGTGAATTTTATAGAATCATATATATATATATATATATATATATATATATATATATATATATATATATATATATAATATAAAAAATGGAAAATCACGCGCGTGAAACACCACATGTATATAAAAATAAATAAATATAATAATCGGATGCACGCCCTGTTATCATTTTAGTGTTGATTATTGAAAAAAAAAAGAATGTAAATACGGCGCACACAACTGTCAGGCGTACCAGTTGCGTCTCGTGTTCACGTGCTATTTTATTTATTATTATTTCGAATAATTATCATGTTCATGTTGTAAATATTGAGAGCGAACATTATTTTCTGTTTATAACAAGTGTAAACATTACTCGTACGCATATATGATGAAGTGAATGATAAATATAAAGGCGGCGCCATATCGGAACGCGACCATGCATAATACATTATCACATTAACCA
Source organism: Leptonema lineaticorne (assembly GCA_024500535.1). Lineage (NCBI taxonomy): Eukaryota > Metazoa > Arthropoda > Insecta > Trichoptera > Hydropsychidae > Leptonema > Leptonema lineaticorne. The sequence goes on along the minus strand of JANIJI010000016.1, from coordinate 3,199,495 downwards.
TGTAAATTGCACATTTATTATATATATATATATATATATATATATATATATATATTGTATATATTAATTGTCAGGTTCGTATCTCATCATATTAATTATAATATATTGTATAAATATATATTTTATTTTATATAAAAATATTATTCTAAATTTGTTCACACTGTAAAAGTATGAAATTCAACATATTTTAACACTAAATTTTTTATTATTTTATATTAAAATAAATATGTTCATTTTAAGACTAGTTGGTTTTCTTTTATAACTTTATATACCATATATATATATATATATATATATATATATATATATATATATATATGCTATTTTCTTTTATTTCATATTATTTTTAGTATAAAAAGGATATATTGTATATATAATATAAAAACTGATATCAATTTTAAAGTTAGATAATAAATATCAAATTTCAATTATCAAAAAATTTCATTATCATATATTATTTTATAAATAAGGATTTTCAATTTAGAACGAAGAAATGGTTGTTTTTGACATTTTAATATACAGCAGGTTACGCCCATTTGCGATATTTACTCACAAATGGTTAAGCAAATGGAGCGCGACGTGACGCCCCGAATGTGTTAACGATGCCGATAGTTGGCGACCGCTGTCCGAAATCAATTAATTAAATTGAATTAAACGATTCGTGTTCGCGCGATGTTATTTTATTGCGATAATTAAGGCTTGCGTGATTGAATGGAAGTTAATTATTTGCGACGTAGAAGAATTTATACGGTACCGTATTTAATGTGATTTGTTCCCGTGTTATTAACAATAATTATATTTTATATGCATTAACCCTTCGCGTTCAATTAATCGATTATATAATGCGTTAATTAATATTTGACAAGAGTCATTTTTTGGAAAAAAAATCGTATTACGAGAATTAAATTTCATATTATAATAGAATAATATTTATTTGTTATTATAAAAAATTGTGACCTTTAAATATTCTAGAATCAGATATATTATATTTTATTATGATTAGAATGCTCCATAATGTTTTATCGATTATAGAAATTGAACGGTAAAAAATTCTATGAATTCGATTATATTTATTTGCGCCCGTTTTTCATAATTTTCCACGCTATTTTTTTTAAGAAAAATATAGAATTTTTTAAATTATACTTTATATTGAAATAAATTGTTAAGTAAAAAATAATATTTCATTAGTTTCTATATTATCTTTATATTTGTATAGTTCTGGAGATTTTTTTGTAAAAAAAATGCGTTTCAAAATGAAATAACTTTCCTTTCTTAGATACTATATTTTTTTTAATAAAAAATAATGTAAAAAACATTTGTCAGCCTTGTTTTTATATTGAAATATATTTTGATTTTTTATAATAATTAATAATTTTTCGACAAATACGAAAGATATATCGACGTCTCGTTTAATGTTTCATTATATTAGAGAAATATTAATAAAAATCGCTAAATTGGAAGCCGATACAATATAAATTAGTGAAAATGTCACGTAAATTGATGTATATATTAATTATTTTTGACAGTGTTAAATAATGATCGTAAAATTTTCCTCTAAACTCAATACGTCAAGAAAACGTCGATATTATTATATAATAAAATATATTTTAAAATATTACTTAATGTCTGCATTGTTTATATAATTGAAAAAGGTACGAAATTTTTTTCCATAATAAGAGTCGGTTTATCGTTGTTGCATTGCCACACTACCGTATCTTAACGGTTTAACGTTTAACTTTAACCTTTCGACCGATATTTTAACCGGTCGATTTGTTTATTTTTAAGACTTTTTTTTTTGGTTTTCTTTTCACTCACTACTAGCTCTCGCGTTTCGATAAAACCGACAGCTCTCAATATCGAATGACGAAGGTTCGCAAAAGGCTGTTTACAAAACGACGTTTTCACCAATATTTGTACCGGCAATACGGGAAAGCGAGAATGAAAAAGGAAATTCGAAGGAGAGAAAAAAAAACCAAAGCGGCATTCAGACTAAGCTATATCCGAGCGATATGCAAGCGGATATTTGGAATTAAAATGGAAATTGTCGAGATGTCTTCATATATAATGTGTATATATATATATATATATATATATATATATATATATATATATATATATATATATATATATAATATATATAAATATAATTTTTCTAATCATTTACAATAAAAATTTTTGAAAAATAATATATTTCCAATATTTTTATATCTGTATTATATGAAAAAGGATATTTTGAAGTTTCCTTTTGTTACTTAGTATATCACCATCAATAATTTTCAAGTGATCGATATCGAACATCTTAAATATCCTCGGTATCTTTTGATATTCATTACATCTTTTGTAATTTTATAACATTATATATCGTCAATATTATTTAGTATACAGGGAAATTTAAAACTTTGACGATTTTTTTATATGTGCTCAGTAAAAGTTTGTCTATAAATTGTTAATATATTTATGAAACACTGTATATTTTATGTTTTTTTTTTACAATTTTATATGAAAATTTTCAAACAATAAACGATTGTTTGTAATAGCTTTCCACAAAAGGTAGACATATAATTGTTTATCATAAAAAGGTAATATTATATAAGATAGTAAATTTTTTTTCTAAAGCTGCTTTTTTATATAAATAATATATGCAAAAGTCAACGACCCTTTGACTGCGAAGGGTTATATCATTAGTATTATGGTAGGTCATATTCTTTAAGGCGGGTTACGGTCACCAAGTTTTACATATATAAGCTTATAAAATATCAATATTATATATAGTGAATTTTAACCAGTTACCGATATTTACACTAATATTATAATAATTAAATTATCAACATCAAATATACCATCGCTGATTGTAAATGAATAAATCTATTTTAAATATTATGCTTTCTTTATGAAAGCTCAAATTCTAGATTTTATTAAAGCTTCAAATTTATATATGAATGATAATAATTTTCTGCAACAAAATTGTCAATTTATCATAGCTCATATGACTGCATAGTTAGATATATTAGGATACAAGTAATAAATTATCTCGTAATAATTACGCAAACACGTATACATATATATATATGAACTTTGAATGTGAACAAACAACGGATCTATATGAGAGTATAAATTTAATATGCAAACAACTCGGAATTATTTAAAATGCACTTCACGTACTTATTAAATATACATTTCGCTTGAAATGGTCGACATTTTTATTTTAACTTTAAATATTTCCATATTATATCAATATATGTATAAATATACGGAGGCCTAAAAATATTTGGATTATTTCTGTCTTTTTTTTTCAACCTGAAAAATGATTACGGTCTATTTTAAATAAAGTATAATTATTTTTTCCGTAAGGCATTTTTTTTATATAAAATTATCCGACGCAATAAATGATATATAGTCGGGGACGAAGCGTGTTTTAAAATATGATATCACCGTAAAAACCAGATAGACAATTTCCTTTTTTTTTTGGAAAGAAAACAATTAACAAAGACGTGGTTTATCGTATAAAAAAAATTACGTTTATATTGAAAAGGGTCTGAAATGTTTCTCCATTAAATTTTATAGCCTTTTCACATATATCTTCTTCGAGACAGGATTCGGTGAAATTCATTCTAAAATAAACAATATATATGTGTGCGGTTTATTTTTATTTATTTTGTTATTTTTGGAGACACTGTCTTTATTTTATAGTATTGATTAATTTTTATATATGTTTATATAACTATCAAATATTTTATAGTATTGATTAATTTTTTTAATATTTTTTTCTATAATCTACACGATTTTTCTGATAAATAAATAAATCGCAATAATTTACAATAAATATTTCGATTATATATTTTTATAATTGAAAAAAAAAGTAATTTATTACTTATGCGCTATATTTATAAAACGCAATTTACATGCCATAAACTTTGGTAATACATTTTTACGTCGTACAAACAATCACAATGTATATTTTATCTTTCCACTTCAATGATAAATAACGAATGAATAACGTCTCTCTCTCTCTCTCTCTCTCTCTCTCTCTCTCTCTCTCTCTCTATATATATATATATATATATATATATATATATATATATATATATATATATATATATATATATATATATATATATATATGAGGCGGTATTGTTAAAGCATAGGGGTACATTTAGTATTTTTGTGAAATAATATGTCAGTGAACGATTATACAAAAATTTAAATGAAAAAATATCGGACATATTCTTTTTGATAAAATAATATAATTTAAAATATATTATATCTGAATTTATCGATTTATTTAGAAAATGTAGTTATGTCTTTCATATTAATTATTATATTATAACGAGTAAAAGATTATGATTATTTTACTAAAAATAAATTATCAGGAATTGGTTTTATGAAAAATTCTTATTATTTTCGTCTAAATTTTCTATCAAAATTGATCCTTTTAATTATATGTAGTATTTTAGTAAATTCATTATTTTTTTTCTTTATATAATCGTTCAATAAATTATAACGTATCATTTTTTTGTCTTTTTCAATTAATATAAAAATAAATAGATTTTCATAAATAGTACGTCATAAACTTTCATCACATCATAATCTATAGTAGAATTATAATGAAAAAAAAATATATATATATTATATATAGATAACACCGACTATGATATTGGACGAAATTTTTACACAGCAGTACATCTGTCTCATCAAATTTTGAATGAATTTGTCATGAAATTTTTTTTACCGAAACGACGCGCCTTTTTATTTCGTTTTCACATCCTACGTCATCTGTCATGAAAAAAAGTTGTTTCAACACAAACAAAGTCATATAAGAAGGCTTACAAAAGAAATCAACTTCGATATACCAGCATATATATTATTAATAAAATCGAAATTTTTACTTCCTTCGCATCGCTTTACCTTACCAATATTTAATATTATATATAAATATATAACAATCCATCTTCTATGTTTTTTTATATAATATATATTTATATAATATATATTTATATAAGGCAGTCAGACGTTGGTTGAAAAATTATTTTTGCTTATTTTTACCCCCCCCCCCCACGTCGTCGTCGTCGAATCTCGCCATCGCCTTTGTAAATTGAATTATTCAAAATTTTGTCGGAATGAGCACATCTAAAATCGCGCATAATTTGCTTTTTGGCGAAGTTGTTGCGATTGCAAATTTAATTGTCGACGAAAAAAAAAACAACAATTGTGCGTTTAAATATTAACCGATAGCTTCAAGAATTTCTACGACGGTTCGTTAGAATTTCATTTACATCGTATATGTCGGTCGTAATTGAATCTGATTCATGTGCGTTTATAGTTTAATATTTGTATAATAATTTCAATTAAACTGATAATTTAAATCATTTTTTTTGGATACGAAAAATGTATATCCTTGACCTTAATAGAATTTAAATGGTACGATTTCAGTTTTCAATCTTATATATATTTAATATATGATAAATGTATATTTTTATAATTATGTAATAATATTTGAAATGATTTCGTGCCGTTTTCTTTCGGGGTCATTTGTATTTCAAATAAAAAATTCAGTTATAAAAACCGGAAAGCTGTCATCTGCTATTCATCCAACATTATTCATAAAAAAAATATAATAATCTCTTGAAAATATTAAAATTTTCGTAAAATCTTTTGCAACGAAGTTCCTAAATTAGAAAAAAAATATGATTGAATATTTTTCTAATTAGTATTATTTTTTTTGAAAATACTGTTTCGCTTTATGAAAAAGACAACAGATCATCATATACAATTTTTATACACACGTATTTTGTTAGATATTATTCCAAGTTAATCGTTAATTTTCAAAAATATGTTAATTAAAATATAATAAAATAACATCGAATATACTTTATTACAAAGTTGTCATCATATTATGAATTTCGAAATTTTTCTTTTCAGTCATTTTATTTTATTTTCGTACGCAATATATATATATATATATATATATATATATATATATATATATATATATATATATATATATATATATATATATATATATATATATATATATAATGATATATATTAACAACTTTAATTTTTAACGAGGCAAAATTTTTAATGAATATCACTTCTCCGAGGACTCTCGGTAACAATTTCATTTCGTTAAAAAGTTGTATACGCTGAACTGCGAGTTTGTTATTTTTATAAATATGTATTATATATGCGTGTTTATCAGTGGAAGCAAATGATATACGTATATTTATATGCATTTGCAGTTAAAATGATATAAAAAAAAGCAGATTAACACCAAATGAGTGTTTCAGACATTCGTGAGAATGTCCAGCTTAATTCAGTTTACTGTGACAATTTCAGTAACGCCTTCCATATTAAATGAATACAATCCGAGAATCTCAAACTTTCTCTTTTTCTATATAAAAAAGTACAATATATAAATATATCGATTTTCATTATATCATACATTTCTTTATTTCACCATAAAAATATACATTATTCTGTGAATATTTCAAATAATATATAATACGAAGCTGAAAACGTCAGTCATAAAAAATAATGTTTGTATGTTTTCACATTTTTATTGAATGAAAGAAAAAGTATTGAATTTTTTTGACATTATTTGTTTATTTTTTTTCTTATATTCAAAATAAATTTTATTTTAACACACATAAACCTTTATTATCTGAAACACTTTGATAATTTTTTGAAAAGTTTCAAAATTTTATCAGTGTATAAATTCTGTGGTTTATTGTCGAAAACTATAGCTGAGCGATTTTCAGTCCTTTTTGGAATTCAACTTTAGACCATTAAGAAAATTTTGCAGATAATTTATAGTAGCCAGAGGATGCATGATGTAACTTATATGATTTATCAAAATTTCACAGTCAGGTTTTCTCAATTTTTATTAAATTATCTTATATCTGAGTGATCTGATTTTATCATAATAGAAGACATCATTTTTTCTGTTAATCAATTCTAGTTAATATTCTTTAATTGATTCTTGTAATTTATATAATAGCTGATAGAAGTGATTCCAATTAATCATCTGACCAGCTTCTAGAACCTTATAATTTACGACTCCATTTTAATCCTAATTTACATGCAATACAACCATATAACTTTAAGAAAATTATAGATTAAAGTATTTAAGGTGTTATTAGGTATATATTAATAAAAACTATTTAGTAACAAAATTTATCAAATAATTTTTCTTCCAGTCAAAATTTAAAAAAACAATGTCGAATATTTAAGCAAAATAAATTACCGTATTATTATTTATATAATTTAAATTTAAAATGTATAAAATTATATATTGATATATGAAAGTTTTATAAGCAAAATACATTATAAAAATAGACATTCATCTGTCACTTCATCTACTAAATATTGATGTTATCAATCAAAATTTCAGACAAGTCTAATACATCATATTTTACATATGTAACACCTGGTTTATTTTTATTAATATGAAAAGTTGTCAATTTTGAACTGTATCAGTTTTTTCATGTAATAAAAAAATATTTTTAGCAGTTAGATAGGTCAATTTTAAATACATATAATAAAATTATGTAATATTAATATAATTTATAAAATATAAAAAATAATAAATTTCATAAAAGTTTACGATAAATTATATTGTTACTATTTTATTTCTAATTTTTAAGAACTTGAAAAATGGAATAATTATACTGACTATCACCCGGTTATACATTTGAATTAAATGCTTAAAACATCAAAAATTTATTGTAAAATTCTATAATAAAAATTATATTGTAGATTGGTCGCTGAACCGAGGACTTGACCTCATAAAAATCCAATCCAATAGTAAGAAAGTCGATAGAAAAACTCGACATTATTTGCGAAATTTATTTTTCCAATTTGTCAAATATATATGATATAATATATATATATATATATATATATATATATATATATATATATATATATATATATATATATATATATATATGATCGAAGCCATCTTTTATGTGGAGTCAGAAATTTTCATATGAAAATAAAACGAAATAAATAATCCAAAAAGAACGGAACGATTCACCATTTTAAAAATGAAACGAGCAGTGAGTTTTTCACGTCGAACAGAAAGGTTTTGTCTTTCAAATGGAAAGCTTCGACGTCAAACTGTGGTTCGCGTTTCGATTCGGATTCCGATAAGGCGTATTTTTAAAACTCACTAAATCTGAAATAATCGTAATCCACTCTTTCTCAAAAAAAAAAATATATATACAAATATAGAATATATTACATAAAAGAGAAAAACATCGTAAATCATTGAGCGATAAACGAGTTTTAAAATGAAATATATTTAGAGAACATATTTTCAAAGCAATTATGAAACGTGAATATCGTTAAATATAATAGCTGTTATATTATATAGCATTACAAGCAAAATTTTTTTAACTGCGTTGTGGTTTTTCACATTATTAGTCCATTACTCTTCAGCATCTTATTTATAGACTGGTTTTTTCCGCGAAATTTATTAGAAAAAAGTATGAAATATGCCCAAATGGAAAATTGATAATGGATTATGAAATATTAATAGATCAATCTAACTATATTATACTTAATATCGTATACTTGAATTAAAAAAAATATTATCTATATATAATAACCATCATATTTCATCCAATTTAAAATAATTCTAGTATATTTTTATTATTATTTGTATTTGAGAAGCTCAAAACGCTTTTTCAAAATTATTTGATATGTAAGTTTCGTCTTAGTTGTATTGAAATCCGTTTTCTTTTGAATAAAATTCAAAAAGCAAAATGCAAAGATCATGTAAATATTGCACGTACCGATACTTTTGATCTTTCTATATTATCATATATATATGTTTCTGACAAGATACTTTTCTTACAAAATAAAAACTGTCATTATTTGAATAGTATTTATTTTTAGCATTTTTTATATAAATTTATGAAAATGTATTCTTTATACTAATGTGATCAAAAAATAAGGTGAAATTGTACTTTAAAACTCCTGAGCTAAATTAGGAAGGCAGGTAAATTGTAATTTTTTTTCTAGGTTAGTAGGACTGTTTATAACATTTGCCAAGCGTCTGTTTGTCAAAAGGTTTAATTGTTTCCTAGTTATATGTATTTTTACAACTCTTGGTTCCTTTATCAAGATAATGCACCATGTCTTATTGCATTGGTTCTTCGCGACTTTTTTCCAAAAACTCGACTCATATCGTTCCGCAACCGCCATATTCGCCTGATTTGGCTCCGTGCGACTTCTGGCTATTCAGCAAACTCAAAAGGCTAATGTGGGGACACCGTTTTGACACGATTGAGTAGATAAAAACCGAATCAAAGAAGGTCTCGAAGGCTATATCGGAGAAAGACTATTCCGACCGTTTCGAGGACTGGAAAAAGCGTTGGTAAAAGTGTATTTAATCGGACGGGGATTATTTTGAAGGGGATGAAATTGATTTGGAAGAATAAAAAAAAAATACATTTTATAAACAAAGTCACCTTACGTTTTGATCACAGTATATATATAAATAATATACTAAAAATAATAGAATTTAAACGATTTTATATATTTCGTGATATCTATTTGATATCACGAAATTTTCTATATGTAGAAAGATATATTTAAACGTTTATATATATATATATATATATATATATATATATATATATATATATATAAGCGAGTGTATTGTACAAAAGGATTAATAGTGGCCGTTATATATATCGTCCCTCGCATATAATGACTGCTTTACACAAAGCTGTCAACGCGACGACAGAATTAATATAAATAATCCGCCATCTTGTATGGAATTCATTTTTCATGAGACGCTTTTCCGAGAAAGCGCACATTCCGAAGCTTTCGGAAAATTTTAAACGGACGCGATGTCGCGGCCCGCATTCTACTCATGGCCACCTAAGGTGAGCTCGCGCTCAGGCAACAAATTCGTTGGCGAGGTAACATACTGAATGTTACTTTGTCATGCATAGTTGTGTCGAATTTTACTATTAAATTTTACACGTGTAAATAGTTTTCAGTTTAATTATTTTAAATATTTTTAAAATGTTATTCTAAAAATGATATGTATGGTAAATGTATTTTTAATCTTATTATAAATTTGATTTTTTTCAGTATTTTTTCTGCTATTACTGTGATTTATCTATAATTTAGATTTTACTTCGTGATATTAAACTCTCTTTGATCATAATTTTAAAATGTATCAAATGGAATATAAAATAATTTTATTTTATATAAAATATCTACAATATTCTAGTATTAAAATTTAAATATTACACATAATATTTCAAAAATATATCAATAGATTTTTGGCAGTAAAATAATATTATTAAAAACAAAGGAAAAAAACATTTTTACTAATGAATTAAAAAATATTTTATTACTATGTTATTATATAAAAATACGTATTTTTTATATCTTAAAAATTTTAACATTTAGAATTCTTATGATTTTCAATAGACAAATAGTTTTATTTCTCTACATCAAATATTCAGATGTATGACTTCTTTTCAAATATTTATTCAGTACGGAAAAATTTTACATAAATATTTTGAATAAAAATTTATCGCTCAAAAATATATTAAAATCGAATCATTTCGAATGTTATTTATTAAATCTATATAATATAAGTACATATATATATATATATATATATATATATATATATATATATATATATACAAATTTATATAATAGCAACATTCACATTCACACGTTTATAAATATATGAACGTCCGTCTAGTTTAACTAATATCCCAATTAACCGAAACGTTAGAGAAATGTCGCGATATACTCAAGCTCGACAATACGAAATTCAGCCACGTGTTGCATTACATACGGATAAAATATTCGAGCGAATTAATTGACAACGGCAACGAATTATCTTTCATATTTTGCCGTTTAATTATATCCCTTCATATATACATAAAGCGCATACGTTATCGTTTCAAATAACACACGCTCACACATACAGATAAAAATAATAAATATTAATTTACGAGCCGCCTCATTTCAGTATCATTTGTTCATATAAATAACGATAACGATAAGGGGGGCTCTAAATCGTACACACTATAATAAAAACGTACACCCCCCCCTTATCACCTCAATTCTCGTTTGCCTCGAGATAGATGTGTAGAAATGGAAAAATAAAATATTATTATTATCACTTATTTATTCTTCGATTCCTTTATGCGAAGATAATACTTTCAATATTTCATGTCTTAATGGACGATATATTTATTTATGACACTCTCTTTGAACAACGATAATTTTTTTATTGCCGCTTCTACGGCGAGAAAAATTTATTATTTTTCAGATTGCCGAAACGCAGGCTAAATTTGGATATTTTTTTATTATTAAAGATTATTATTATTATTATTATTTAATAAATTCTTTATTTATCGACGTCGTAAAAATTGACGAATTAAAATTGCACACATATACACAAACACACAAAAAAAAACTTTCGAATATTCGCTAATATAAACGTTATATGAAAATGGCGTTAACTTGAGTGAAATGTTTTCCACTTAATTTTAAATTTCATGCCGTTTATATTTTACATATTTGTGACTTGATGTGAAAATCTCGACGTTCTCGAATATAGTCAATATTGTAGTGCCTCCAGGTATTGGCAAAGTTACCTCCATCGATATCCATATTCTCATTTTACAGTGAAACACATGTGCAAGTTGCAAATTGAGTTTTCCATGTACAATTTGTTTACTTGAAGAAGGCACTGGACATTATTTACATATGATTTTTTTTTGTTTTATAAATAATTTTATATATATTATATAAAAATAAAATTATTCAAAAATGGATACGCAATTAAGGCGAACAATAAGAATATAAAGGCTATTGTTGAGATTGAATATCAAGATTATCATTTGCAGGGTGTTAATCGGCTTATGTGGAATTCCTATTATAACCTATAGGCTTTCGGGGATAGAAATGTCTTATAAATTAACCAAGATTAATTAGTATTATCAACATTTACCTGTTGATGTACATATATAAAAAATATAGAATTTTCAATATATTTGAAATAATTTATTAGAAATGTATATTAAAATTCAATTGAAATACAGAATAATATATCACTTATATCCATGTCATTTAGAATGCGAAATATTCACTTGTAATTTTTCTTACATTTTTTTTAATCAAAGCTCGTCGTTTATTATCAAATATACAGATTTCGGATATAGACACTTTACAGTTTTCCAGCGTCATCGTATTTATCCTTGATTAAGGCTTTCGCGGTATTCCCGAAGGTATTTTCATCATCGTAAACCGAATCGCCTATCACTTATCTACCTTTATCCATCGATAGGTTTGGGTGTAAATTAATTTTCTTTATATATATATATAAAACTCTCAAGAGCACTTATCGTCTCGTATTTTCCGCAGGTATTCGTTCGTTTTTCCAACAAGAAAAATCATTTCTGTTATCTCACTTCATTCATTCGCATTTTATATAGCCGTTCCTTTTTTTTTCAACGATCAATAGATATATTTAACGAACGTCCGTATTGGTTCGTGTGAAATCACGTATCTAACTAACTCTACGTAAAATAAAGAATTTTATTATAATAATTATTTATAATTTCATTTTTATCATACTCAATATTATAACTCAAATTACATCTAATTTTTCTATTTATTAATACCGTCTATAAAGCAATAAAAAATAATATGTTTTTTTTCAATATTTATAAAATAGTTTTTTATATTCATAATTAATCAGTTCAGTAAAATTGTATATTATTTTTATATTTTTTTTATTATATAAGGTATTTCCTTTAAATTATTATTATACAAAAATATATATTCAAAATATTTTAATTATTTTTATATCAATTATTCAAAAACAGAAATATTTTTACTTTTTCAATTAATATTCGTTTTATTATCCACCGCATATAGTTTTATCGCCTAAATATATATTATAGACCTTGATATTTTTAACCCACATTTTTTATTTGGTAAAATATCGTGTATGTCAAATTTTATTCCTCTGTAAAACGTTGGTAAAAAAAAATGTATATACAAATACATTTCCATTCATGAAATGAAATACTCAAAACGACATATTCACAATGATTAAAAATGTCTTTTTTATTATGCTATATTCGTACTATTAACATTCTATGTCTGTTTTCTTATAAAACGATATATTAAATATTTCTCGTTTTTCAACATGATAGCAATTTTCATATATTTAGATTTAAATATTATTAATTTATAATTTATTTTTAGAACGTGTCTATTGTAAGTTAAAATAATGAAAGTATCTCATTATTTTTTTTTATTAATATCATGACTAAGTATACTTTGTATCAAAATAAAAAATTCAGATGATAACATCTTGTTATTGTTAATAGAAAATGATACGTTATGTTATACTTGTATATCGATATTATTATATAAATATCAATATATTTTGACGTATCTATTTCCGGTTCGTATAATATAAATACATTTTAAACTCTAAACGGATTTCAAGTCGGCACTTTGAAAAATCCTTGAAGATTTCAAAAAATGTCGTTATATATATATATATATATATATATATATATATATAGCTTTAATACTGAAATAAACTTTCGTTCAGTCAAAGTGCTTTTACATTTTTTGTTACAAAGCTATATACGTTTGTGTATATAAAACTTTGCAGTCGTTGTGCAGTTCTATGCATTCTATGATATAGATATGCATTGCAGGATGAAATCGATAACATCAAATTCCGATCGGAAAGAATTCAATATATAAAATACATATACGAGTATTATATAAATAATATAAAGGATGGTCGAAAACACCGGTAACAGTGTTAAAGCCAGTGATTTGTAACAAAATATTAATGCTCACAGAGGAAATCATACGCGGTATGAAAGTTTAATCAGGCTTTTCCCATTGTATTATTGAAAAATTTTTGATTATATTTATTTTTGAAAAATATATATGTCGATAATTGTTATATATTTTTTTAACTGAATTGACCGTTTAAAATGATATTAAATAAAAATAATGTATATAATATATTCAATTACAGAATTAAATATTATGTTGAATAAACAATAATTGAATATTCATGATATCAAAGGATATTTTTTTTTATTATTTTCATCAGATGTTATTTCATTTATAAAGAAAATCTTCTATTAAAATAACATTAAACAACGACTTCACTCTATAAATATAAATATCGCATATTGTTTATTATGTATTTGTTGAATTTATTATTAAAAAAGAGATTTTTTTTACATATTTAATTATAAAATAAATTTTATTCATAATTTTAAATTATTTTTATATTTTATAATAATAAAAATATGTTGAAGAAAATATTTTGTAATTTATATGTTTTTAATGTTAGGATATTTTATTAATAATACTCTAAGGAATATAATAATCTATTACGGAAGAAGCGATCAAATGTAACATTAATTATAACATTTGTATTGATATAGTGTATATGTTTATATTTAATGAAAATCGTCAGTTTGTTATTCACTACATTTCTTTCATATTATTTCAATGAAATATTCATGCATACAGTTTAAGAAGACCGCATTTCGATGTTTATTCTACGATGACACGTTTACATATAAACGAGAAAATTTATAAATAAAATTATTCATTAGAAAACGCGTCCGTATTAATCACGTTAAAATTTATGCATATGTTATCTTTAATTTTATATTAGAATTTAACAAAAATAAATAAATACATAAATAGACATTTTCGCGGTATTTCCGCTCGTTTTTCTTCTAAAATCGTCAAAATGTCGCGCGGCATTAATTTAATTAGTCGCGACGACGGTTTATTTAATAACGATTATAATCGAGTCTATGAAAATGTTCAATGAATCATAATTAATTTTTGGCGAACTTTAACTTTTATAATTATATTTTATTAATCATCGTCAAATTTTTTATATTATATAATCGGTTAAAATTTTTATTACTATATTTTTTTTATATAATTTTAAAATTATTATATCGTTTTAATTTTTGATGTAAATCAAATTGCGAAAAATATTAATTATTTATGTTTTATTTTTTTAATAAACTAAATATTAAATCAACGATGTTTAAATTGTTATAGATTTTTTTTTTAGATTTGTACGATGTGGATTATTTTTTTTCTATCAAAAATTATTATATTATATAAAATGAATTCGTTCTAAATTCATTCACCTATTGCTTTCCAGTAATAATCAAAGTAAATTAAAACAGTCATTTTCTTAATTGGTTTTTTTTTATTATTGCCTTATTTGAGTACGCCACGCGAATTCACAATGAAGCGTAGAAACGAAAGAATGAAACCATATCGGATGAACGAAGGTGGTGGAAGCGGAAAATTAAGAAATTTTAATTACGTTTAGTTCACCGAGATAGGGTAACAAAACTAAGCGAAGGCTCTGAATACACCGGAAGAACCCGTTTTACGGCTTCGACATAAAACTGGAGTGGGTTTTGCAACATTCGCCATTTTAGACATTGACAATTTCGATTTTAGCATATTTAACACTAATATTGACAGCGAGATAGGGAGAGAGAGAGAGAGAGAGACATTTGAGAACGAACCGGAGCACTTGGAATACATTTCATGAATAATTTAAATGTCTCTGATTCATGAACCTGCATTTAAAATTTACAATCCCTCTTATAAACGTACCAAATACCCTCATAAACACGGATACCGCAACCCTGTTCCGTTATTAAAAATACAATAGTATAAATTATTTTCACTGAGACGATTGTACTTTACTATATACCCTTTGACGTGATGTATTATTTCGACATTTTTTTTTAAATCAACTCGTTTATATACTATATATGTATATATATATATATATATATATATATATATATATATATATATATATATATATATAATAATAATAATAAATTTTAATTAAAATAAAATACCTATGAGTACGAGTATATATAATAAATATTTTATAATCGTTAATATATGTGGTTATTGCTGTTTACAATAATGAAAAATCTTTAACAAATATTAAATGTAATACCGTATTCATGTTATTTGTCCTACAATGGTGTTCTATTAATTATTTTCATATTGTTTTATTTTTTTTTCAGAATCGATAGTTCATGAAAATTTTGACTATATATATATATATATATATATATATATATATATATATATATATATATATATAGAACTTATAAATTTATGGATATTGACAAATTTAGCTGAATAATAACCGATAAAAAAAATCAAGAGATTTTTGTAGAAACTGACAGAAAACAGATGAAAACCAATCTTGAGAATAATTTTACGATTATCATATATTAATCCTTCATTATTAAACACGATCAATAAGGCACAGATAAGATTGTAAATAAATAAATATATATAATATGTAGGCCGATATTCACATTTGTCGAATGTATATATATATATATATATATATATATATATATAAACGAATCTAATGATGGAAAACAAACACCGATTATTACATGTGAACACAATAATAATATCCATATTTACAATACAATACAATAAATACAGTAGCGATTCTCGTTCAAAAATAAATATTTACCGACGAATATCGACGAGATGTTACGGTTAAAATATTACGAATATATTCGTGAAAAACTAGACGCGATATAAAACGTATCGTTTGTGCGTTCCAATTACCCGTTTTATTCATTATAATTATTATTATCGTTATTATTTTTATTTTTCGACGTTCGTTATTTTAACGTGTCAATTAAAAAGCGGCTAATTTAATTGGTATTTTGAAAATTTTGCAGTTATTCCAATTTCATCTCTCGTTTCGCACACGCGAATTTATTTTATATGTATATATTGATATATCTTTTTTTCTTATTATTATCGTTTTTAACATGCAAATTATAATACATACGGAAACAATGAAATACATATATTGAAGGAATGAAATTGTATGGAAATATTGGAAAATTTAAAGTCGAAAGCTTCAAATATAGGTCATCTAATTGTAGATTACAAAGTTTATACGTCACATTCAATGGAATATATATTTTTGTTCGATTTATTTTTAAGTTAGTTCATATTTTATTTAAACATAAGATTAAGAGATTAAATAATTTTTAATCGTTAAAAATACATATTAGTATATTCTTTAAAATAAATATTTTAAATTAAATTAACATTGTTTCTATTGTAGTAAATCAATGTTTTTATATAAATGTTCTCTTTGAAAATTAATAAATCTAAATTATTACATATGAAATGATAATTGATGTGTGGTTTTTGCTTTGTAAGTTGATATAAGAGGAACATATTTCTATTTTATATTTTTCTCGCCTATCTTTCGGGAAAATTAATAGCAATACCGTTAGTAACTTTTTCCTTAGTAAACGATATATCCTTTTTATTATTTTCTCTCTATATATATTATATTTTTCGGTAATATCGACCATTATTTTTATCTTTATTTATACTAAAAAAAACACATGAAACCTCTTATGTTACATTATTTATTTTTCATATGTATATATATATATATATATATATATATATATATATATATATATATATATATATGCGATATTTACAACAAAAATAATAATTTATAAATACTTGAATATAGATTGTACATCCGATACGAAAGTATAACATGATATATACATAAATATTGACGTATTTTTCTTTTGCGTAAATATTGTGAATATTAAATAAAAAAATACATCCCTCGCGAAACTCTTATAAAAAAGGCATAAAAGTCGTATGTTTAATGAATACCTTCGCCCTGTAAAAATATAATTTATATATATGTGAGTTCCTTTCAGCGATCGTACACAATAGTCGTAAAAAGTTCTCGTGAAATGTTTTATAACGACCGGATAGATGAAAAAAAAAATATGTCTGAAAATGACGGAAAGGCGATGCGTAAATTTGACAACACAATGAATTTTTTTTTCGCGTTTGCAACTGCGGTTCAGACAATGATTATGAGTTATATTAGTTATGAATTAACATTTTCAATTTAATCCACCAATTTATTTTAAATAATATATATATATATATATATCGATCAGTATATATTTTAGAAAAAGATATTTCTGAAAAGACTCATTCTACAAAATTATAACATAAAAATTAAAAAAAAAATGGCGACACATTTTATTTTGTATATTTTTATCTCTATTTAAAAAAGTTGTTATTATAATAATACAGGACATTTTTGATAATTTTTATTAGGAATTATAAAAATTGATGATTTTTTTCAAATTTATCCGTTATTTATTGTTTTTTCGTCATTTTTTATGTTTGTATATTATAACTAATTTGAAAACTTTAATTGATTAATCGAAATTTTGATTACTTTAGAAAATATGAAAAATGTGTATCAAAATCAATACGCGTAAATAAATAATATACAATTGTCTAAAAATAAAAATGATATCATAAAAATGAAACACATTTAATGATGCATATTTTCATATATATATGCATAAATATTGTTGTTATTCAATTCATTAGTGTATGACAACGTAAGACATAGAAATTTTCATGTTGACGAACGTCACCGTCGCCATTTTGAATAACAAAAACGCCATTTTGAAAGCTGTCGCATTTAATTGATAATATATACAACACATATAAAAGGACTATAAAGGAGAATCCCTTCTGAAATATTTGTTTTTTGAATATTTGAACACAAACTCTACACACACACACATATATATATATATATATATATATATATATTTATATATATATATATATATATATATATATATATATTTATATATATATATATATATATATTTATATATATATATATATATATATATATATATATATTTATATATATATATATATATATATATATTTATATATATATATATATATATATATATATATATTTATATATATATATATAAATATATATATATATATTTATATATATATATATATATATATATATATTTATATATATATATATATTTATATATATATATATATATATCATTTTTTTTATTTATAAAATTTATAATATTTTAAAATATCATTTTAACGAATATCGTTTCAATTATTATTAATTATTTTTTTATGATAATAATTATATTTTTTTCATTATTTGCTTAAATCTTTGATTACGTTTCATCGACCACAGTCTTAGGTCAATCTCAATTAGATATTTTATCTGAACTTGGACCGCAGTTTTAACCGTCGGTTTAAAGTTAAACCACTATTTTAACGACAAAATTAATGGAATATCTTAACGAAACTTTAATTGTGATTTTAGCGAATTTAAACGACGTTATAAATAGTTTTTAGCTTGCAAATTTTTTAAGTGACATTTGCGCGAAAATAATTATAGTTATGAAACTGATAATTAAATTACTTGTTTAAATTTTATTATTTATAAATATTGATATTGATAATTATTATATATTTTTTGATATATGTTAAAACTGTAATAAATTAAATTTATGTACAAATGCTTATATTTAGAATGTCAATATGATTTTTGTTTTGATAAATATCATTCATTTTTACTTTTTTATATATTGATAAGAACTTCAAATTGAGGGGATTAAATATTTACGGGATTTTCAAATTTCGAATTTTTGAGTATGGATCATAAATCCGACAGTAAAAATTTCCATAATTCAAAACTCAAATAATATTCAATATATTGATAAAAATGATGAATATCATATAAATTATATCATATATTTTATAACATTGATATTCTTATATGGTATATACATTCTTCTATATTTTATATTATTGATTTTTATTTCAAATAAAATGATTAAATTACATACATTGAGAACATTTTTCAAAATATTCGAATTTTATTTGAATTTAATAAGAAGACGAAATTAATAATTATAATATATATATATATATATATATATATATATATATATATATATATAAATATATATATATATATATATATATATATATATATATATATATAAATATATATATATATATATATATATATATATATATATATATATATATATAAATATATATATATAAATATATATATATATATATATATATATATATATATATATATATATATATATATAAATATATATATATATATATATATATATATATATATAAATATATATATATATATATATATATATATATATATATATATATATATATGGTAAAAATATATAAACTGTAACAATAAAAGTCGAGAGTGACAATTAGCAGTTTATATAAAATTTTGTCACTAAAATTATAAGGGTTCGCGCCGACCTTGCGACTTAATATTTTGCACAAACACAAATCCTTTGATAACGAACGTTATTCAGATATGCTAACGAGATCAATTAAACCAAATGTAAACGGAATCCCGTCTCGAGCATATAAAACAGTCGCCAGGACCAGAATCCTTCGCCCGAAAATAAATCTGGTGTCCTTATCCGATCGGAAAAACGAACCTTCGACAAAAAATATATATATATTCATATATACATATATCCTTTGACACGGTTTTACTTTGAATATTTTGAAAATATAGTTTTCATCAGTATTATATAAATATTATACATAAATAGTGCGTGCATCCATGTAAAATCGTTTTTTAATTCTTTGTGTATAATTTAGTAATTATAAATTAAAAACAAATATACGAGTGCCAAACATTTAAATTCACTATATAAATACAGAAAAAATATACATATTTACCTTTAATAATATAGAACGACCAATATAAACAAAATTTATATTTTGCGAAAACAAATACAAATTACACATATATTTTATGTAATCATATAAAAAAAAAGATTGACCAAATATAACATAGTTTGTCGTCAAAACAAATTAATAGAATTCAAGGTGAGCCCAATAGTCAGTTGTTCGCAATCTGTGCTGAAAACTGAAACTCCATCGGTTATTCTGGGGTAAATAAAAAAAAAAAAAAGTTAGCAACGGCATAAAAGATGGCGGAAAACTCTACCGGGTATAATTTCAGCTCAAATAACACAAATCGATACGGTGAAAAGATAGAAAAATCTATCTGAAAAAGATTCGTTTTGATTTCCCGCGAGGAAATTGTGGATCGCTTCTGAAAACTGAAAACCGTAAGGGAAAGTTTCGAGTAATGAATATTTGCCAAATGCTGCAATTTTAATCGCGATATGGTGTCTGAAATATTTATTTTTTTTAATGTAAATTTTTCAATTATAAAAATATAAACCGTTTGCAAACAATATAATGATGAATTCTGATAATTAAAATTGTAATAATTTATTTTTTTTTATATAAAATTTAATTTATAATCAAAAAAATAAAATCAAATGTATTGCATTTCAGGAATATCAATATCAATATTTTATTGAAAATCTTGAAAGTATATAAATGTTAAAAATAATTTCGCTTTTTATTTAAAGTTTTATTTAACACACACAGACACACAGTTGGGTGTGTGTGTATGTATTTGTCCTCGTTTTTTAATTCTCATGAATTTATCGTTAATTTTAATTATATTAAAATATTATATCATAATTTTACAGCATTATTTTATTATTTATCGACAATTAAAAAAGTTGAAAATGTAGTAAAAATAATATATATTGATTTTCTTTAGATATAATATTTATATTTATCCAACGTATTGAACGCTTTAATCATTATTTAACAAAGAACTATTATCTCGTTGTGATAGGAACTCGAAACCATTTTATCATAGTTAATAAAGGATAGTTTAATCGTTTTCCATTATCAGAATTCAAATCGGAATTACTGTATGAAAAAAAAATCTCACTAAAACTGTTACTGGATATTTATTATACATAGCTAATATGTGAAATATTTTTTTTCTGTCCATAATATATAATTCAATATTAACCCTTTTCACTCGAGAGGTACCGTTTGGTCACCACTTAAAAATAATACATTTTTAAATAGAGAGAAAATTTTCTAATTAAATAAACAGAACTGCATTTTCAAAATTGAAATGTTGAAACTTTTTTTTGGTTCAAACTTGACAATCTTGCCAGAAATATTACTAAAGATAAAAATTTTAATCAATATACTGTTTTATAAGAAAATTTCTGAAATGGTAGCGAAAACTGATTTTCTTTATTTTTAAAAATTTGTTCAATAAATCCATATATTCTATATAAAGCCACTGAATAGTATAAGTATATAAAATGTTAAAATATAAAAATATACATTATTTTTTCTGTATAATAATTTTAAGTTTTAGAGTAAAATATTCGCCAATCGAACGCTGTGAAACATCTCGAGTGCAAAGTGTTAAAATATAACTGTACACATCATTTTAATTTCTTACACATTTCAATATATAACTATAGAAATATATTTTAATATTTATATAAATATATGTAATCTAAAAAAAAAAAAAAAAACATTTTTATCGAATATACGTGAACATAAACAGTGAAATGATGTGCGTTAAAACGTCCGCGATGGAGTGTTTTAACGCGTCGATTGAACTCGGACATTTCGACATCAAATGAACTGCCAGATGTCTAAAGCGGAAGATGGGGTCCCTAAGGACCCGGGCGCCGCCCCAATTGCCGTCATCTCTGGAAACGAAAGTGAAATGGACGCACTGCTCCTCGGAAGGACCGGGGTGAGGAATTTTGATCACTACAGACACGTATGTACCCAAGAAATTAACCACTTTGGACAAAGGCCTCGAGTGGAATTATTTATTATTATTATTATTATTATTTTTCTTTCATTATACATTTCTTTTTTAAATTCTTTTATTTATCGCCAATTATTTAATATATCAATATACATAACGAATATATAGACGATTGCGCATTTTTTACCGCTTTCATAATATAAGCCGCTTCGTATATAATTAATTATACTCGATCACTTGCGATGTACTTACTATATATAACACATATATATTATATAATATTATTATATATTTTTTTTTTAATTCAAATTTACACCGACGCATAAATTATTTATTAGTTCTTACATTTTATGCTCTTTCATCTAGAAATCGTTTACAACTTTAATATTATATATTTTTTTATGAGAACGAAAAACTTTTTATACGCTCACCTTATAGTTTATAAAATGACGAATTGCTTATTTTTTTTTTCTAATGCAAAATTATATCACTGACGTAATTCTTGAATAATTTCATCGCGTGTGATCTTTTTTATATGTATTTCTTTTATATATCGTAGTTAAAAACGCAGTTTGAATGCTTCATATAATATTTGCACATAGTTTTTATTTTATAAGTTTAAAAAGACTATAGATTAAATTTTATATTTAAAAATAATATCAGATAAAATAAATTAATAAATTATTATATTGAATATTTTATTATTAAAATCGAATATCTATCAATACAATGAATTACCATTTCGTATTCATATTTTTTATATTTATCTCTGTATTATTATGTTTATAAAATTAAATACAATATGATTGAAAATACAATCTGTTATATTAATCACATATTTTTTTATATATTTATCCAACAATATTTTAAATCATTAAAAATATTTTTATCTATAGTATTCGTTTCAAACTAGTTAAAAATTAAATCTTGCTTTATTTAATTTTCGTATTTATTTCTTTAAACGTTCATCAAGTTAATGAACAAGATTAAATTTAAATAATTTTGTATTATACTTATAATTTCATATAAATTATTAATCAGATATTACATTCATATATCTTTCTACACCAATATATTATACTACTAATATTTCAATGTAACACGAAACAACATAATACTAATAATATACAAAATTATTAAAGTTTAAAATTGAACACCGACATTTTGAACTATATATATATATATATATATATATATATATATATATATATATATATATATATATATATATATATATATATATATATATATAGCGAAACGCTTATGCGCGTAGAAGCTAGTTTCAGAGCACCCTGTAGAATATACATGTTAATTACAAAGTAATTTTAACTTTATATTACAACACCACACCGAAACTTTTCGAATCGACTACTATTTTGTGTAATATACTGCTTCCCTTTCACGTGTTAAGCATTTATGAACATAATTTAACTTTTCCGGTTTTTCTTTCGATAATAGTCGAATTGAAAGGTTTCATTAATTAGCAATATTACATTATATAGCTATGATACTATTTTAATTGTATATATATATATATATATATATATATATATATATATATATATATATATATATATATATATATATATATATATATATATTTCTATGTTCTTTTTAAGTAGAATTTAAAAAAAATATATTTAGATATAAATGATGAAATATATATGATTAAAAAAAATAAGCATAATATGAAATTTACAAATTATTATCAAACATTTGTAATATTTTCAAAATTCATTTTAACTGTCATATGGAACAGGTTACTTTCGTTCACGTTAAACTCTCAAGAGGCAAAAAATTTTTTTTTAACAAAAATTTCATTTTTACAATTTTTTTAAAAATATACACCTGTACGCATATAACGTGACGTATAAAGAAGAAAAAAACTTTTAGCGCTTTTGGGATTTTCGGTAAATTTCAGTCGGTGCTTCATCGTTCCAAAAACAGCTCCCCGGACTATAGAGGTCATTTTAGACGGTTGCAATCCGTTATAACTCGACAATATTTTCACATTTGCCATAGCAAAGTGTAGAGTTTATATCGGTAACGAGCTTATGAATCCGTTAAATAAGTCACAGTGTCAAAAAAGTGTTATTAAAAATGGTAAAAAAAATGTAGAAAAAAAAATCCATCTGAAATTTTTCATTCCCTTATCCAAAATGTAAATTGCTCACAATTTGTAACTTTATCAGGGAATTCTTAACTTTTTCGTTGAATAAGATATTTGAAACAAAAATTTTCAACGCTGCTCTATATTCCTTTAGGGCACACGAATAAATTTCAGATAAAAGATATAGTTATTCTTACCGCTTTTAGGTTTTTCAAAGTGTGTATGTATACATATATGTGTAATCACAAAATTCATTCAAATAAAGCAACATATATAGTACAGGCAATGCAGTAATTTGCTTGGAAAGTTTCGCTCAGAGTTAATTCCGATTTATTTACTTTCCACGATGTCGCCTTTCTATATGTAATGTAAAACAAACAAGTAAAGTAAATATCGAACAAACTAAATCTAATAGTTTTTTTATAACTCTGTAAATATTCGAGTATAAGTTATAATATTTCATATGAAATAATATTAACAAAATATAATCATATATTTCATTAAAAAATAATTACAGTATATAAATACGTATATAGTTTTTGGATATTTTATTTAACTAAATGTTATATATATATATATATCATCTTTTTTAATTAATTTATATATATTATATATAAAATAAAATTTATATCTTTTAAGTTATTTTCAGAGACAATTTTAAAACGACTACCTTTTCTAAATTAACCCATTTCCATTTTAATATTTATATATAGAAACGTCAAGCTGAAATAAATTAATTTCAGCAAATAATCAAATAACTAATATATTCACTTAGTGAGCAACAAGTTTTAAATTTATATCATATCTAAATTATATTTAGTCATGACAATCACAAATATGAATTTTTAAAATACTTCAATGTGTTACATCTTTATAAATAATATTTTGATTATAGTAAAAAAATATCATCGGTTGCATATAATATCAAAAAAAAAATATTATTAGGTCTGGTCAGTCTCATAAAAGAAAAACTATAAAACGAGTGCACTAGACCTTTCACGACGTGGCATTTAAGGCAAAGGTCATTTCTCTCCATATTTCCCGTAATACGAATCGCAATATTTTCGCTCTTTCCATTCTTCACTTTGAAATTTTTTCTTCGATCCGCATTTCCAATACATAAAGTTTGAATCGCATCGAAAAAGGTCAATCTAATCCAACTTGGCCCACTCCAAATATGACCGTTTTTACGGACGGTCGACCGCAAAGTGTTAAATCGACTGGAAATGTCGTTTTATATTACGCGACAGTTTCGAACAAAACTCCATGTCTGGTGCTAATCATCTTTTTTTTTCTGCTACATTTTCTTATATCTATTATACGAAAATAAATATAAATATTAATATAAAATAAATTTATTATTATTTATAATGATTGCAATTGATTTAATAATATTTATGGCGTACAATATATAATATTTTATATATTGTACGCCATAATATATATATATATATATATATATATATATATATATATATATAATATTTTATATTTTATAATAACACATATTTTTTTTATTTATTATTATATGTTCGTGTTTAAAATAAATACAAATGTACACGGTTTACGAACTTAATTAATTTATTTTTTTGATAAAATAACATCACGTCTGAGTGCGTAATATGTTGACTTTTTTTTAACATGATAAAATAGCGGTCATGGTCGTGTTTTTCATTACTGAAGATTGCAACGCTTTCTTATATCCGGCGTGCGCTTAATTTGACTTTTCCACTTCTGTGCAACTCTCGGAACTTTGGCTATTGTTGGACTAGTGGAAGCTTTTCCTTCATCACTTCATTCAATTTTGTCTTCATTCGTGCTCTATAAGTTTCAATTTTTTTTTTATATATTATTATTTTAATTTAAATAAATACATTTATAATATGATCGAGAATATAATACAAAAAATAAGTATATAGTTAAATATATTTATATATGAAATAAATGTGAAACGAAAAGGGTTTCACAGACAAATAGTACGTTAAAAATATCCGATAATGGAATTTGTACGAAAACAAGAATTCCAAGACTCGATTGACGATAATTTCATTGGTTTCAAAACGTGTTTCATTATTGCTTCGCCTTGATGGGTTTTCACGAAATTCCACGTGTTCCAATTTGATAAATTCGTGTCTAATTAGGAAATAGTCGCTTCGATAAGATCGACGATAAGTGCACTCGCTGGCGGTCTACTGTCGCAATTAGTTCGGGAAATTCGAGGAAAATTGTTTCGCGAGCGGAAAAGGAAATGGGAAACGGCGATATAAATAAGGACGTTTTCTTGATAGGGGTGATTTATAAGAAATATATATAGTATTTTCGATGTATCGTTGGATATATTATCATAGTAACAAATATTGCTCTCACCACTTATATTTCTTTTATATCAGATATTATTAATACATGTGTGAAAATTTTCAGTCGAAGTTAAATTTCATATTTCAGTACTAATTTATGGTAATTATATTTTTTTTACTAAGACTACTATTTTTTTGCTAGAAATTAAAATTATATATATATATATATATATATATATATATATATATATATATATATATATATATGTATACCATATATATCCAATATGTCCATTTTTTGCAATTACTGACATTTTTAATATTTTTATTACCTTGAATTATTTTATTTAATTTCTCTATAAAATTTTACGATGAAAAGAATATAAAAATGTTTTCACAAAAAATAAAAGATTTTTCTTGAAACAACAAAAGAGTGAATATTTCTCAACAGCGTCTCGAGAATTAGTGGAATACTACAATAAAAACATAAAAGATCACTTCGTTAGATTTTTTATGGAATTTTCTCCCTCAGAAAATTAGTGATAATGACCTATATGTATGTGGTTGATTGTTAACAATATCTATAAGTGTCGTTACATTTCTTACAGTAAATCTAAACAGTACACATTTTTATTGCGACAAATTGATAATTTCGTTTCATTTAATTACATGTTCCCGTCTCATCGTTCTATTTATTTAACACGTGGCACAATGAAAACGGATCGTTGGAGATTTTTCAATGACTTTAATTAAACCGCACCGGAACAAAGGCAATCGATATCTTTATAACCTAGTTTAATTTAATTCGCATTCCGAAATAAATCGTTTATTTATTTCACATCAATACATCAGAATATTAAATATATATATATATATATATATATATATATATATATATATAAAGTTAATTATATTTATTTTGAACGAGTTTTAAGTAAATTCTATAAAAGGACTCGTCACGTCTTAATAAGCGATCACGCTTCAAACATATTTTCTCACATCGGACTCTTTGGTCCCGGAAAAAAAAGGTTAAGAGTCCGTGTAATTTTTTAAAGGATAATTCCGGGATTTTTATACTTTCTTCGCTCGCGTAACGGGCTATAAAAACGATGCCGGAATCAGAACGAATTATTTTCATTCTTCGGGAGTGCTTATATTTATAGATATGTGGAACGAAAAGTGCTCGTCCTTTCCTGTCCTGTCTCTCGCTCCATTTTCTTGTGACTATGACGTATGACCGGGGAGAATTTCGTGAGGATTCTGGCGGACAATTTAGATAAACTGGCTTACGTTAAAAGAATATCGCTATGAAAGGATTATTTATGGTGTGTTTTATTTCACTTGACTCCAAATAGGTGAGCAAATTATGAATCGACGATATTTACGATTTTAATCATATTCGACTGAAAATATATTTTGAGTATATCGTGAGATTGAATTTCGCGTTTTCCGATAAAATAGAAATAATTTAAGCACTCCGTTGCGATTTTGCTCCTCGAAACCCCTCGAGACCGAGGGTGAGTAGACCTTCTAGTGATCACCACTTCACCATTTGTTCGACATCAGCT
The DNA here is from genome assembly GCA_024500535.1 of Leptonema lineaticorne. Classification (NCBI taxonomy): domain Eukaryota; kingdom Metazoa; phylum Arthropoda; class Insecta; order Trichoptera; family Hydropsychidae; genus Leptonema; species Leptonema lineaticorne. Next base: position 3,170,905 of record JANIJI010000016.1, on the reverse strand, counting down.
ACTCGAATCGAGGATCTGCTTTGAAGATGGAAAACCCGTACGATAAGTGATATCTCGAGGGATGTATGTCGTGTGAAAAGCACCCCATCGACTATTTGTAGGCATCACTTTTACGTTCCGGGTTCTACTCTTGTATCTTTTCGGAGTGGATTTTGTGGATTCCAGTGTAAAATATAAGACAATGAAAGCAATATTTTTTTTGTTTTTTTTTATTTTTTTGGTATATCTTTTCATTTATTTTAAATGGGTTTTCTACAGTAAAAATAATAAAATAACAATTTTTATTTTGGTTATAAAAAAAACATATTTCAGAATATCCGTCATAAATTTAATATTATATAATATTTTTAGATACATATAATATTTTCTAATTCCAATATTAAAAAAAAAAATAATAACTATTGAGTTTTGTTCTTTGAAAACAAAATTTATTGCGATTTTAGACGAATGTAAAAAAAAAACTACGCAGTATTTTGCTGAATTGAATCAGACAGAAAATTTTTTCAAAATTATAAATATACATATCGATCTGAAATACTTGTCTAGACCTTTGTGTGTATGTTATATTATTAGTAAAATACAAGAAACCAAATTATATAGCCTGCAGTTATTCCCCATCCGCTCGATAATAACTTTTGATATCCTTGAAAATGCTGTCTGTACTTTCGTTGTCCCGAAAAGTTTACGGAAAAAAAATTCTTGCCTTATTAAAACTGCCTATTTTTGCGAAAATAAGAGTTATGAAATTATTTTAACGATATTAATTTTAATTTCTAAAATGTAATCGATATCGGCAGTGTTTAATAATTATTTTTTTCGCAATACGCTAAAGATTAAATTTCGCAAATTGAAAATATGAGAATAGTATCGAATTTTTCCAAAAATATTTTTCTCTCAATAATATTAAAAAAAAATGCTCATTTTATTATATATTGTATTTTCTATTAAAATATTATATAATGTTTATCATTTACCGCGGAAAATTAATTATAATATTTTATAATTTGACGATTATATATCCTTATAATTATATATTCTATATAGAATCATTTTAAAATATATTTGTATTTTTTAAATTTTACTAAAGAAAATTTCCAAAATTATATTTTTAATGAAAAACACGATATCTACCTACAAATTTACTTCGTATAAAATATATTTGTATCATATATTAAGTGTGACTAGTTTTATTGATGTAAATTAATACTCAGGAATTTATTCATTAAAATTTATAAGGTTTTTATACGTTATTCTTTTGCAATTAACAGTGATAATAATAATTTAATTATAATAATGTAAAATTAAAACATATGTTATAAATCTATTTGCTAGTTGCAATATAAAAATTTCTTAGTTTTTCGATTTATAGCGACATCTATCGAAAGTAAGTATAATATTTTTAATAAAATTTCGGTTGTGATCTGTGATATTTTAGTATCATCATTCCAAAATAGATGTCAAATAATTGATAAAATATTTTTTTTATATATAATTTTCAAATACAATTTTACAATATATATATATAATACTACATAATTACTTAATTCTCGTATTTTTCTATTGAAATGACAAATTATTATTATGAATATTTTTTTTAATTAATGAATGTAAAAGTAATAATAATAAATTAATTACATTAAGAAAATTCATACATACATAATTATATTAAAGGTTTTATTAAATATTAAATTATTTAATATATATCTATTAAATTATAAGATGGAAAATAGTAGTATTATAATTTTTTTAACAAACAATCCCCGACTGTAGAAAATTCAATTTAATATAAAATAATCGATGCTGAACAAGTTATAAGGAGTTTTAAGAAAATAACATATCTCTAGGGATCTCATGAACGACCTTCGTAATATATTATACATAACAAATTACGTGTCTGTTCTTATATATTATATTTATATTTACTTATACATTTTTTTCCAAATAAATTGAATACATTATATTACGGAATAGGAATTATGGCTGAAAATATTCTCATACTTTTTTATCGATTTTCAGTCTTTTAATAATAATCGAATATTGAAAGCAAAATAATGAATATTAATAATATTATATATGTATATATATATATATATATATATATATATATATATATATTAGACAAACGATTTTTTTTATTAAGTATATACCATATATTTACTTCACTTTCGAATAGGGTACATTTTATGATTTATTTTATTTTTTTATGTTTCATTATAATATATTTTAAATTTTCTAATTAAACACAAAAATTATATATATATATATATATATATATATATATATATATATATATATATATATATATATATATTACTGAACAACAATATTTCGGTTGAATGATGTGGAAAATTTTTCAATAAAACATCATATCTGATAGTTAAAACCATTATAGTAATTCGACGAGATGAAAAATAAATCAAGCCTACGAACTCTTGAAAAAAATCAAACTTTATTTATTATATATTATTTTAAAAATAATTTTTTTAAGAATTTCGTTTTGTGCATCATTTTAATAAATAATCAAAAAAAATATTTTTTTTTTATATTATAATTTTCTCGGTTATCCAGTATTAAAATTGTGCACGTTTACGAGCGAATAAATAAAAATAAATATATATTATATTAAATGTAACTGATTTCGGAAAAAAATGTCTTTTTCAAGTGCTCGCAATCATCAGTCACTGAAATAAACGATTTTACGAACGACGCGAAAACTCGTTGGGGAAAAAGAGAGAAGTAAAAAATCGCAAAGAAAAACGCGTCAACTATAAGCAAATAAAAAAAGGTAAAACTCCCAGTAGACAATGGTAAAATACCGAAATAACACTGGGTCGACTTAAAGCCTTCGCCGGATTATGGGATCACCGTGACGGGCACAAAAATTCAGGCCGGCATCACATTAGATGCGAATCGATTTTATAATTATAATAGTTATATTTTCTACTTCTTATTTCATATTCAATTTTCGTTATTCTTAATATTAGCACACAAATTTATTTACTATATTGTTATGATTATACATTTATTCATTACAACAGACTGAAATTATAACAGGTTTTATTTTATATTAAGATTTTTCCAATTCTAAAAATAGACTTAAATCTGTAATATTTTTTTAATTATAATAATTTGAAAAAAAAATATGTCATATTAAAATTCATTAACTTATTAATAATAATATAATTATATAATGTCTTTCGCTTTTAAAAATATTATTTCTAATAAACTTAATGGAATTTTAGTAATGTTTTAATGAATATAATAAATTTGACAAAATCGCATCTATTGTGACCGCACCCCCTTTTTGGTTCGTTTTAGAAAATAATCACGGTAGAGCAGTTTGAGACAGGAAATACATTATTTCATTGTTTCACTGGTGATATATTTAGATCTTCGTATATTTTACATATTAATTCATGAATGCAAATCCAATATTATTATCTCGAATTATATATAGAAAAATTAATCTGAAAATAATATAAATATTAACAAATATATATATATATATATATATATATATATATATATATATATATATATATATATATATATATATATATATATATATATATATATATATATATATATATATATATATATATATATATATATATATATATATATATATATATATATATATATATAAATTTATATAATATTCGTGAAAAAAAACTATATGTAGGGGAAGAAAATTCTATATTTAATGATGAAATTCCTCAAGCAAAATATTTCATATCTTCAGGAATTTCAATATTAGTCAATTAATATTATTTTGAAATCGACTTCAAGTGTCGTAAGTTTAACTATTTAATAGGATACTTAAAAATTGAAACGTTTCCAACATTATAGCAAAATTTATTAATCACGAGTATTTCGCAGAATTTTCCCAAAGATTTTCCACAACCAATTAATTATATTATAATATTTTCTTACTTTTTAAATATCAATTTTATTTCGATACTTAATATTATAATATATTTTCAAATATTTAGATGATTATTTTTATTTATTTTTTTATTTTACAATAAAGTTTATTTATATTAAATAAAATTTTCTTATATTGTATATATAATAAAATATTTATTATAGATTTATTTTTATTTTAAATATATTAATTATTATTTAAAACAATTAAAAAAAAAATATTAATATATTGTCACTGCAATTTCGCTTCTAATCTTCGTTTAGGCGTCATTGTGTCCATTGGGAAATTTCGTGTCCCGAACGAATTATGCCGCTCGTCTTTGTATATTTATGTTTATTTAATTTCATCGATGGCGAACGTGTTGCGGATCTCGGGGTGAGTGGAATGCACAGATTCCCCGTCATACGTGGGTGTCGTACGATTCAAAGGACTCGGCTAAGGGAGGGTTAAATAAGAAGCAAAACAAGCCTTGTTGTTGCCAATGGCAAACGTTACTATGACTACGGCTATCCGGGACTTGCGCATGCGCGTGCCCCTTACTTACGCCTGGGGTACTCGACGACCCCACTTTAAACTTATTTTAATACGTTTATATATATATATATATATATATATATATATATATATATATATATATATATATTTAAACACGTTGATTAACGTCGGACGAACTTGAATAAAGAAAGTTTTGCTCGTTTATCGAAATTATCAAATGTATAATATATAAAAAAAATTGTCTGTTTGTTTTTGTTCACAAAGAATTAAATTAAATCGCATAAGCTTGATTAGTTTTAGATTATTTTTCAATCATAAATCGTCGTAAAAATGTTGTCGAATGCGACACGTGTTGCGGACACAACAAAAACACATGCGGCAAAACTTTCATATACGAATAAAAGATATGCTATCACGCATCAAAAAGTATTTTTAATATATACCGTTTAAATGGATATTTCATACTTTTATATATGAAAATAATAATAATATATATTATATAACATTGGTTTAACGATTAAGAAACATATTCAACATACGTGTTATATTATATACTTAGTCACAAAGGGTACAAATGCGACAATATTTATTATGATAACGTATACGGCTATTTCCGATAGTGGTATTATCGTGTGTCACTTAATAGCCCTTCGGAGTTCATTTAAATTACAAATTTTGAGGTCGAAGGAACCCTTTTTGGGTCACCCCGGACGTTGAATAAAAAATTTCCACTTTAACCCCGCGTAAAAAAATACATGTATTGAGCGTTACGCACTCATGCACTGGAATATTAAACGTTCTACTGTGGAAAACTCGATTATTATTATAATAAATGACGGGCAATTTCATTATATATTTTTTTTAATATGCACCTTTCAAAATGCATAATGAAAAAAAAATGTTTAAATTAATTTTAATCTGAATTAAAATAAGATATGCTTTTTAAAATCGAACAAATGATGTTTAAATAGCATTATATATATATATATATATATATATATATATATATATATATATATATATATATATATATATATATATATCAACTTAATTCAAAGGCATGAAAAGAATATTATGAAATCAAAATGGTAAAGAAATCGTCCGACATATTTACATTGCTAATTGGAGTACTCCATATTTTTTTACATTTGTGCTTTTTCACTCACAAATTGCTTTCATGCTAACTTCAAATTTCTTCTATTTAAAGCCAAAATGTTCGTTTTTTATTTTATACTTATATTTCAAATCTCTATGTAAATATTTTATATAATAAATTATATTATAATGAAATGCAAGATAAGATATTTATAATTAGTACATAATATCATTTTAAAATTCAAACATATATATTATATAATGTTCGAACTATTTACATTATTCGACAATATTCGTTATTGAACAAATCTATGAATAATAAATTTCTATCTTACTTGCATCGCTTGTCTAAATTTGTAACATCCATAGAGTGATATCGCAGGTCGATCCGATGCATAAATTATTAAGATTGATGAACGTGTCACACCAAAATACATTACAATATCGAACTAATCGAAAATATATTTTATTTTAAGAATAATTCGTCAATTTTAAATTTGTCTTCGAAATGATTGTTGTCATGTGTTGTTTTTTTTTTATATTAATATTAAGTAATGTATACTTTAAGTAGTATCACTTGAAGGAACAAATTGTGACATATTTCCGTTAGATATGTATATAAATAAGGGAAGGTTTTCACGTTAACTGCGATGAGTCAGAGGGCGAAAGGGCCGAATATGAAAATAAGTGAAAGCGAGACGGATATAGAAACAGCCTGTTGATGTCGCGACTCACACCGGAAAAACTCACCCTTCGTCTGAAAACCTTCGCTTTTGATTCATTCTTATGAAAATAATGATACCGCTTCGGGAAAATCGCGGAAAATTTTTCAATTTTTTCCATAAGATCAACCACTCACCTGGAGGCCTTACGCTTTCCGCAATGCGCATTTTCTATAATATCTTAGAATTTATCTCATATGATCATATATATATACCATATATATATATATATATATATATATATATATATATATATATATATAAATATATATATATGGGTGTGTATTCGTGAGAGTGATTTTTTTTGCGCTTACAAACAAAATGATGATATATTTATTATAATAACGAAAATTTAATTTCACGATTTATATAATGATGATTTTAATTGGTCGAGTCGATAAGAAAATATGATACGAAAAGCCACTTGTCAGAAACAGATTAAACCCCTCGTAAAGTTTCCATTATAATGATAGTAATAATAATATATGTCGTATTTAACTAGATAAAATTTATGAAAGTTTTGGAAATTCCATGAATTAATTCTTAAATATTATATATATATATATATATATATATACGCGTTTATCTTAAAAATATAATATTGACTAAATATTGTAATAAATAGAAAAAAAAAGATACAATTAACAAAGAAACGATGGTGAAATATTATTATTATAAATTTTAAGCAAATTATTTATAGTGTGTGTGCTTATAAAATTTATCTTGAATTTTCGATAATGAATTCAAAGACAGCTTTGGGGCATTTTGTAGTTGTATAAGTGTGGAATTCGTTAGTAAAATTAAATTCCATATATATCATCAACACATAAAATATGTACTCAATATAACGATATTAAAAATATTGTTTTTATCAAGTTTAACGAAATACATTGAAAATAACTGGAATATCGAAATGTTGAAGATGCATTCCAGAATTCAAATTAAATTTAAACAATATATTTTCATACAAATTTCCATGTAAATTGAAAGTTTCACTTTTCAACATTATATAAATTTTCTTATGCGAATAATAATACGATTTACTATAAAATTTAGAGAAAAATTGCACGTGTAACTTCAATATTGCTTACTTCCGATATAAACATATTATAAAATATTTTTCGCTATTTTCTTCTCGCTATAACGAACAAGTGCTGTCTGAAAAATATAAAAAGAGTGCTCCTTAGGGATACGGATATAACGAGACATGCATAATATTTATTTATTTTATATCCATATATATATATATATATATATATATATATATATATATATATATATATATATATATATATATATTATTGCATTATTAGAAAGAATACTAAAAATTTAATACAAACAAAATTTTAAAGCTATATCTAATTGAATCAATGATATAGCTTTATTGAAATTATCATTTGATAATTTATTATTCAATTTTGATAATCGAATACAAATATTTTTTAAAATATCTACTATATTTTATTGTATTATATTTTATAATATATGGCTAACGGTAAAATAATACATTTTTAAACATAAAAATATCTATTAGAATAGAAAAATCTTTTTAAATTTTGTTTAATTTATCTGAAGGAAATCGATCAGTGTTTAATTATAAAACTATAGATTGAACGTTATAAAATAAATATATAAATTAAAATATTGCAAACATTGAATCGGGTCAAGGATTACTGATACTATAAAGCCGCCGTTTATTTAAACTTATTTTTTCATATGAAACATGCAATATTTTACTTAGATTTATAAAGTAAATAATATATTCATATATTATTTAATTTGCATATATATATATATATATATATATATATATATATATATATATATATATATATATATATATATATATATATATATATATATATATATATATAAATATATGTGTAAATTGTTCTTTGCAAATGAAAATTGCACATTCCGCATGTGCAACGCGGAAAACTGAAGTGTAATCGAAGGGGCGTTTTCTCGGCAAGAATCCGAACCATTCCAGTGGTTCTAAGACTGTCGCGCGGGACGCACGCTTTTCGCGAACGCGATCCGGGAAAATTCGCGCTTTCGGAAAACTTACTCCGCACACATTATATTTACATTCATATCGAAATAATCAACAAGTAACGCATCTATTTACATGCGAAATAATTTTATTATTTTTTTATATACAAAATCCGTTTTTATTATCATTTTATAAAATATACGTATATATATATATATATATATATATATATATATATATATATATATATATATATATATATATATATATATATATATATATACATAATATTTTAAATTATTCGCGTCGTATTGTGACGAATATCAACGAGGTTCGAAATCTAATTTTCGTCGTAAAATTTAATAATAAACAATTCCGGCGGTTTAACGTTTGTAACGGTATTAAAATAAAATTTAGGTTTTTCTTGATCTGATTCGATTTTCCGTTTGACGAAATTTTCACGAATTCTCGAAGCGCCCAAAAGAATTCCACGCCAAATCAAACGTAAAAAAATCGTATATTTGTATACATACATGTGTGTGTGTATATATATAATATTTTCTATATAAAATATGTGTTTGGAATTTATATGTATTGTTTTATGAAATATTTCTACCATTTTTCCACTGACAAAAAAAATTAAATCTATTTCACTGTCGTGTTTACTTATTTGAACTTTATTCAATTTTTATACTGATTAACTATTATTTATTCCGTAGATATGTTTTTTAATTTTATTATTAATCAATATAAAAATTATTATTTTTATTAGAAAATTAAAATGTAATAAAAATAACTTGTTAATTAATCATAGATGTTGTTTTTAACACAAAACATTTTATATATTATAATTCCAATTTACAAAATATCTATGATAATTAATTTAAAAATGTTGTATGCATAGGTTACTCAAAATGAATATTTAATGTTCATCTTGCATAGCTTTTATACCCTTTTTTCGAACACATCTCGTATAAATACGTACGAGACCACTTAAAATATATAAATATTTAATGTTTTCGTATTAAAATATATTCTAGAGAGGAGACAAGAAAGCGTAAAATTCATACAATTATTTATTAATAATATATTTATTCTAAATACTGATACTAATCTTCTATCATAATATTTAAACGCAATAAATAACATAATCGTATTGAATGAAAATATGAAAATTCATGCGAGCAAAAAATATTAATTATTCCCAAATTAATAATTTCGGCTAACAGGTTTAAACAGACTAATTACTTTAAAGTTAATCGCGAATATAATGTTTAAAATTTAACTAAATTTGCGATAAACGTTCCCGACTCGGGCTTTGTGCCCGTTTTTAGTTCTACGTCGTATATAATAATTTAATTATGAATCCATCGCATGAATGCAAAATATTAAGTTTGACAAAAAGCTTAATTGTTTAAATAATTTGCCAAAAATCATTTTATAATATCACTTATTACAGGTAATAGTCGTGAGTTTAATAATATTGATATATAAATAATGGATGTTTGTATTTTTTAAATAAAATAAAAATATTTATCTATTTAAAATATAGATTATAACTATTATTATGAATTAAATTCTTAGATTCTATTTTTAAAATACAAAAAATAAATATATATATTTGCGAAAATCAAATACATAATCGTTAAAACAATTAAAATATAATATTAATGTTTTGTATTTTTTATTTCTATATAGAATATGAATATTATTGATTTTAAATTCAATAAATATTTAATTTATCGTTATTTTATGCATATAAACGTGAAATTCATTGTTTCATTTCATTCGAAATAATAGTTCTCATTACCATTTTGAAATTCCACTCTACATGTAATATATAAAACAAAATTTATTATCCAAATCTTATCTTGTTTAGCATACATAAAATTAACACATTATTTTATAAAAGCGATATTTATTCATACAATTTAATTTTCATACATCTAAATTATTTGTTTAGATTAAAAAATACTATTTTTTGATTTTTTTTATATATATAAATAGTTTTTTAATATTTTAAATATAAAAAAAGTCATATTAGATAAATTGTAATAAAAAAATAATACTTTCTTAGGAATTTTATAAACGTAACGAAAACGATAGGAATGTGTCAATTGTCAATCGATTACAAGACGTTCGGAAAAGCCTCCTTTTCTTTCCTTACGTTTCTTTTTTTTTTCATCAATCATTCCAATCGTTAACGTTCGTGTCGATAATGCCACCTATCCAATCCATCAATCAATCAAACATCCCCTATATTCGGGAAATAAGCGGGAAAGGGGTTGAAAAAGTTGAAGAAAGAAAAAAAATCGAGGAGTTATTCCCGTTCGTTTACGACTTTTGGATCGCGCGCCATTCCGAAAGCGTTCGCTCATTGGCCGAAATGACGGGTCACGTGATCGAAATCGCACCCTAATGAACACGATTCAACATCTCAGAATAATATATTATTCTGTGAATTGAATATTTCACATCAATTCCGATAATATTTTTTTCTTATATATATTTGTATAAAATATTTTTTTTCTCAATAAGAATCTATCCTTTGCACTCGAGACTCGAAAATTTTTTACTTTATATTATTATACAAAAAAATAAGCTATGCTTTTTTATATTTAAACATTTTATATACCTCTGCTGTTTAATGGTTTTATATAGAATATATGTAACAATTTTCGCCACCATTTCAGAAATTTTCTTAAAAAACATTATATCTAGATATACTAATTGACTCAATAGTTTTATTATTCCATGTTAATAAGGATAAAATTTTTTAACTTTAGTAATCCTTCTAATAAGATTATCAAGTTTAAACCAAAAAAGTTTTTTAGTTATTAAAATCTTCTCTTTATTTAAAAAAGTTTGATTTTACATTTTAAAATATTATATAGAAAGAGTATTAAAATTTGTTACAAGGAAATTAATATAAATAGTCATTGCCGCACATTGAGTTTTCGCATTGATCTTAGTGGTGACTAAACGGCACCATTCGAGTACAAAGGGTTGAAATCTATAATATGTACATATTAATACTATTCATGTCAATGATATTAAATTGTGTTAACAATATTATGTGATAGTTACGAAATCAATAATTTCACAAACGACAAATCAAACACATTTGGGATTTTCAACCGTCAATGTGTCGAACAAGTTTATGAAATTTGAATATTGAATGAACATTCAATAATTTTGAAACTTAACGCGATATACATTTGTAATTGAATATTGAATGACGATTAAAAAGGTAATTAAAAATTTATTAATTCTCTCTAAATAAAATATATTTTTTTTATTTTGAAAAAAACGTATATTACAATCGAATAATCACAAAACGACGCACTCAAAATATTTTTCAGAACAAAAAAAAATAAATAAAAATAAAAAAGTTTCAATAACAGAATTTCGACCAAACGACGAGGAATAATTTTATTTTTTATTTTCACCTAAAATTTTTCGCTTAGTTTCGGCGTACTCATAACTCTATTTAAAGTTTCGCTTATTTCTCCCTTTACGTCACTCTTCGGCTCTTCCTTTGCGTCTACCCTGTATGAAGGAATGAAAAAAAAGAGGGTTAAAGGGACGAAATAGCAAATAAAAAAGGAAGGGACGTCGCGTCGCATGAAATCATTATTACGCCGATTTCGTAAACTTTTTAATAAGTCGCTTCGTAAATTACTTATATCGGCGTAAATTATTATGAACTTTCTTTATTAAAAATTAATATCTGGCGGCGAACATGATTGATGTCGGTCTGAATATATTTTATAATATCTTATAAAGTTGAATTATTCGCATGTAAAATATTGCATAATATTTATATAGTAGGATATTTTGTAAATAAGCGAAATTTTCTTATTACATACAATGATAGCAAAATGGTTGTCTATCGTGTCTGAAAGGTATTCCGTCGAAATTTCTATTATTTTTCAAAATTTTCGATAATTCAGAAGGATAATAAATATATTTATGATATTATCTTATTTCAATAAAGTAACAATATTTTTATATTTATGTTCGTTTATTTTCTAACTTGTAATCATCAAGATTGTTGATTTAAATTTATGATATTTGTAAAATATTATAATACTGTACTCAAATTTATTATTTAACAACTTATACTAGTTTTATATTATTATAAAAAATATATTTGCAATTCAATCAATTTATATATAAAAAAAGATATTTCTTTTATATATGATTTTATTTATAACACTTATGAATAAAACAAAATAAATATTTGTATCTTTGTGTATCAGCAATAAATATTAAGGATATCGATATTATGACCAAACACAAGGACGCCATATTGACGATAAAAACTTAACGATAAAACGAAAACCAATAACGCAGATCGTTTGCCGAAAAACGAGATTAAAAAAAAAAGTTTATTATTTATATTTCACTAATATAAAATATATTTCTTTCGAAGAAAATGGAAAATGTTCCGGCGAGAATAAAACATAAACAGAATGTACGTCAAAATTTATTATCATGGCGTGTTTTCGATGCAAGCCATTGCACGTTTTTCAAGATGGCGACCGCGATATTGAAAATGGCCGCCATTTACACGCACGCACAACGACTTATTTCCAGTTTGGCCATGACGAAACTAAATAATATAATTTATCTCTATATTTTGTTCTCTATACTTTCTTGAGAAACTTCTAATAATATATAATTAATAATTAAAATTTTTTATTTCTTAAATAAACTATAATTACTATGAAAATACATAAAAAAAATTGTTTAATAAAAATATTTATTAAATATATACCTTTTTTGTAATTATAATAAAATCGAAATGTCAATTAAACCTTAAAACTTTTTGCATGTATTTATAGTATTTGACATCAAACATCTTACATCGTAATTTGGCTTAATAATCGATAAACAATTTTCGTAAACGCGAAAAACGCTAAATTTACATTTGAACTTTAACTGCGACATATAGTTTTTATATAAGTATTAAAAACGGCTCTAGAACAAAGTTTTGATACAAATCTTTATTATATGCTGCGATTCTTGATATCAAGTATTAAAGTAATATTTTTATTAAATATGAATAAATAAAATTTTTGTAGTTAGTATATTTTTTTTGCATTTACCAGTTATTCTATTTTTAATAATTTTTAAATGTACTCTAGTGTATATTTTTACATATTTTTAATCTAAACCTTATATACTAAATTTCGTGATATTGTCAACATTTTAACTTTTTTTCTGACATATGCAATAAGTCAAAAGTTTAAAATATTTTAGAAATAATATTTTAACTTTCGTTTTATATAAATAAACTAGAATTTTGAGCGACTAATTGATATCTGAAAATATTTTATATTTATAGATGTGATAATATCCATTTTATTCTAAATTAATATTTAATTAAATTAATAAGTATATTTATTTAGATAGACTGTGAACAATATACACCCGCATCCATTTGATATTATTTATATAAAGGACTACGAAACTACAGTTGCTTAACGACGAAGTTGATTATCTATAATAACTAAATTGTACGTAAAACGATCAATTATTACCAGTATATAATATCTTGAAATTCGCTTGAAGTGAAAATTCACTTATACATAATATATATATATATATATATATATATATATATATATATATATATATATATATATATATATATATATATATATCATGGAAAAATTCGATTACGACTTCATATCGCTTTGTGCATGAATATATACGTGCGAGTTGTGATAGTCGTGGAAAAACAACATTTTCCCGAGTGAGCCCTTTGATATGAGGAGCACTTTCTAGATGATCTATTAATCATTTTCTCGAGACGTCAGCCGGTATCAAAGCGTTATTAGCGAGAATGGAATCCATTTAACAATGCTGAACCTCAACCACTAGCGATGAAGAGAAATTATTTAACCCTTATGTGTGTGTGTCTTTTTGGTCGAGATTTTCCTCTTGGACGTGGCGCGTCAAACAATGAGCGAAAACCGCAAAATTCGTTTCTTAAACTCAATAAACTCATCTAAAGCTTTGAGAAATTCTGTTTCGTGTCTATAATTTATATATATTTGCTGTGGTTTGAGAAAAATATATAAAAAGTCGTTCATTACGCTGAGAGGTTATTAATATAACACGTTGAAGTTAAGTTAGTTAATATATAATATATTTTTTTTAAATAATTATTAATATTTTAGTATGAGATTATAATATAAACATACGTTTTTATTATATTTTATTAATTTACTAACATTTTAGTTTTATATAATACTGACAAATATTAATAAAAGTTATTTTGTAATTTAATTCACTAAAATTTGTATTTAATATATATATATATATATATATATATATATATATATATATATATAATTATATTTATCTTTATGCAATTCACCAATTCAGTTAATGAACAACTTATATAATGAAAATTATTGTAGATTTCAAAATATATTTAATACACCGTGTATATGTTAAAATTCAAAAATATTAATAATTTTCAATTAAAATCGTTTTATAATTTATATAATATGAATAATGGAATATATAATTAATTTAAACTTTGATTTATATTAAAATAATATAATTATAAAATTCGTTATAAATCATTATAAATTTTGTACGTGTTATTATTGGGTATTTCTCAATTCATTATGATTATTAATCTTTTATCTACTTTTTTTTTTAATGTTCAATCCATATTTTAACATAAATTATTTCATTCTATAAATTCGTTGTTTAAATTTGCCTTCGCATAAAAATACATTGTTTTAATTTCATTGAAATTATTATTACTAAAAATATAAAGAGAATATTTAAGAGAGTTCAGTTTCAACAGTGTTTTAACTCTGGCGATATAAATATTTAATGTAATGAAACTAGTTTGCTATAAGTTTAAAAATGTACACAACACGTATAAACATATGTATTATGTGTCTATTTAAAAAAAGTTAACTGAGAAAAATACACCTTTTTCATATAGATATACAGTATATTTTTCGTTTTTATCTCGGGATTTTTAAAAGCAACCTGTTTCATGTTTTAACAAAAATGTACCCGTAATTTTTCTTCTGTGAATTCTCCACCATATATACCTTAACAAAATTGAACACCTTTTCGTAAATTTACATAAATGTATCAGATTCCATATATAGCAGTACCGGAATTTTCTACATATATTGTATATTAAATATATAAAATATTTCGTAAAAAAATTATTAAATTCGTTTGAGATTTTGTTAAATCGAATTTACAAATCGCTTAATTAACCAGTTCTTACAAGAATATGAACGTGAAATAATTTCCTTTGAGAATGAAAATTGACTTATTCTTTTTTTTTATAGTAAAAAAATTCTTTTCATAATTAATCTAGAATGAATATTACTTTTTAAAAATGATTTTATCGTATATTTTTATTAACTTTATAATAAAATTAAATTAATTCAGACAATGCTTATTTAATATCTCGATTTTTTTAAGTATTAATAATTTTACGTATAAAATATTTTATTACATATTTCTTACTTATATATCAGTGATTACATAACGAATATAATCATACGAGTCGTATAGATAGTCGATTTATCTTAAGAGACCGTTAAATAAAGCGATTTTACAAATTGATCGAGGAAAAATTGATGAGAAACCCGTTTAAGCTTGATAAATTGCGAGTTTTCCATTCAGT
>JANIJI010000016.1:3082500-3152500 GCA_024500535.1 Leptonema lineaticorne | reverse complement strand
CAATGCGTTAAAGTGATGACATTTGATCACAAATCTTAACAGATTATCTATATTGTTTTTCAAGTAAACACTTCGTATATTCAAAATTTTCCCATTGATAATGCGCTACTTTGAATACTGAATTGTATTATTTTGTGTATATTTTAATTACAATTAGTCAATTTATTAAATATTTATATTTTTTTTCTTATTAGACATTTGAATTTCGTTCGAGAATAAACTTTAAAACATTCTTTTTAAACCGATAAAGAAATAAGATTTAGCAATTCAAATGTGAATTTAATATGCAAAATATCCGAAAAAGGAGGTTCTTTTTAATCAATGTCCGTTGACAAATACGACATCAGATGGAAATCGTGTCGATTTTGGAACAATTTCAAAGATACGTGCGAAAGTTTCCCAGTTGAAAACTTTTAAAAGCAACCCGAGAATAAATCAAAATGAATACGGTTCAAAGCTCCGGAGGCGGACACGGAGGTGGTTCCATGAAGAAGGACCAGCGTGACGAGGTTTGAAACCTTTCAATGCCTCTTCCTTTTCTTTTTCTTATATACATATATATTTTTTTTCATTCTCCATTTTGTTCTTTTCAAAGACGGTATCGTAAATTTGTACTCGTTTTTATTTCATTTTTCCATTTCTACGATCGTACAATTTTGTTTTTATTTCTTACTCCTGCACCAACATTCGCTCTTTCTTCATCAATATGTATATCGTTATTTTTTATTATTTTTATTTTTCAACTTATATTTTATTTATTTATACGGTTGAAGAGGTTCTTCTTTATATACGGTAGCCTCTAGTTAAATTATATAAAGTTTATCATCTCTTTTATTCGTGAAATTTCAAAGGTGCTGTCGATTCCACATTAAAAAAAAATTGAAATTTCTCAAATATATTTACAAATTGCATTATTTTCACATTTATGAAAGTGTTAATATATTTTCTTTGCTGTCTTTTCAGGTGAGTGATTTTATGTTCGTTTCTCTGAAATTTTCTCGCTGCATTTCCTCGCATAATATGCATATTTCAAGGTAAGAGAATAATAAAATTTTGTTATTCAACTCGCATTAAAAAAAAACGATTATTCAAATAATATTCTGCTATCCATTTCAAAATATACAAAACACATGTTTTTGAAAACAAAACGATCATTAAAATTTTCCATTAGATTTTTTGATATGTTTTAAATTTATTTCACAATTACGTATTTCGTCATTTGACGAACGTTTGTTTTACTAGTTAAAATGTTATTTCTACTTTTCACTCTGTTAACTGAAAATGGTGATGACACAAACCTGCAATGTACATATTATAAACTATATTACTTACATTGCAAAGTTTCATATTTCAAATGGTAATGTTTGACAATTTCCTTAGACTTCATAATTAAAAGTCCTTTCCAAACGAGCCCTATAAACGTGCATTCCTTTCACAATCTCCCGAGAGCAATTTCATCGTTATTCTGACTTTTTAATAACTTTTACGTTAAAAATAGATTACTTTAAAATATTTCTGTTATTTTTTCGATTTATATATTTAAATATTTTGATTTTTGTTAATTAAAAAAAACTTTACGCTCAATATTATCGATGAATGAATATAATATTATATACTTTTGAAAAGTTTTTTCTATATATTTGAAAAACTCCACGTGTTAAATTTAATCAACGAAATCAAAATGTTTTGTATAATATTTTCGTATACAAAAATATTTTAATCATCCCTTCGGTTATATTGAGGCGAAAGTTTGCGTTTCTAATTATTGTTTTTATAACGCCGCAAAATGAAAATATTATCGGTTCACGCTAAAAGGGCGTCACGAAATCGTGACGTCAAAAAAAAATAGAAACTATCGAAAACGTCAACGGAACGGTCGTTATTTTGTTCGAAATATTTAAACAAATAAAGGGCAGACGTGTGACTTCCGACGACAGTGGTACCAATCTCCGTTTCCGGTGACGTGAGCGCATTTAATTGTTGCCACGTGATTGTCGGTCGGCAAAAATTCCGCAAGCGGGAAAAGGGTGCGCCCTTGAGCAATATTTTTTAGAGGACACGCCATTTTGTACATTATCCACCATTATGACGAAAGTTGACATGATAAAATGGCGTCAAACTGGCATCACTGTCAATTATTGTACAACTGGATGATTAAAATATAACGTGATATTTCTCATATAATTTTATAATTAATTTATCACGTGTATAAATTTAATTCAAAAATAAAATTATCAATTTTAACTAAAATACGAAACCAATTTGCACTTTTTACATTCGGTAGACCTAAAATATTCGCGCATAATTTTACAATTTATCGCCTTGAAAAAGGTTTAGATATTTATATACGAAAAAAAACACTAAATTTACATATAAAAGAAACCAATTTAGACCGCCATAACTGTTTAACAAAAAAAAAAACTTTTTACAACGTGACGTACGACGGCCATTTTGAATTTTTGTCGTAGCAGTTGGCAGCATTGTCACATTGCCGTTCGCTCGTTTCCCCCATAAATAAGCTTCACAAAAACTAATAAAATTTAAACATTTCCTCGACGCTTTTATTATTTTATATTATTATTTTTTTACTCTGCATATGCAACACAAAAGTTTTCCATTTTCGACTTCAATTAAAAACGTATTTTTCGTTGGTCGAATATATTATATATCGGGCGCAACTGAAACTTTTAAATTGTATCATTAAGGAAAATATTTATATATAACGACCTTATCATTCACAATGCGGACCATTTATAATAATCGTGGCGTTATTAAAACTTTACTGGGTCACGTGGAAAATTTCATAATTTCCTGCTATATTCGAATAGAAATCGTAAATGAAACTATAAATATAATATAAACTGGAAAATTTTCAAAAATCTTATTTAATTATATATATATATATATATATATATATATTTTTTTTTTTATTAATAATCGATTTTTATATAATTATTATGGTGCTATGCGATAATTTAAATGTGTACGCGGTCAGTGTAATCGAGGCTAAATGTAAAGCGACGGTTACACTTTTGAATATGGAACCGCGTGCAAATTGCGACCATAACGACTGCAATAAACTAAACGATCACAAAGGCAACAACATCAACATCAACAACAACAACAATAACAACGACAGCGACAACAATGACCGACAACAACAAGGGCGGGAATGCGAAATTTATATATAAAAAAAAATGTTCTCGTTGTGTGTTGCGTGCTTTACGTTTGTTTATCGGTAACAGACACGCATTTCGTACACTTTCAGCAAAAATATTGTGGTTATAGTAGCGATTTTCGTCGTTTGTGTTTTCATTTTCCTTCTGTATTTTTTTTTATGTTTCACCCTTCTTCCCTCTCTACTTTTACTTTTTGATCTTCAAATTTACAACTTTCTTTTGTAAAACTGCATTTTACTTCTGTAGACTTTACGATATGATAGCAATTGTATGAATACTAATAAAATCCTAACTATATTAAATAAAAAAAATACAAAATAAAAAAAAATAACATAATACTATCTAAATTTTTAATTGAAATTCTGATATCGCCATTATAATATTAATTTTTACTCTGTATCTTAAAAATAAGTAGTATATCTACGATTTACTTCTTTTTCTAAATCTACCACAATCACAAAACTTCTGTCATAATTTGTTCTATCTTATTTTTATGCGAACAACAATATAATTTTATTTATTTGACAGACACTATAAATTTCAATATTCTGTGACCTTACTCTCCATAAGTCAACATTTTCTAAAATTTAATAACTTATTTATTCGTAAGTTTTTTGTCTTATCAAATCAAAAATCCATTATTTCTTTCTTATATAAATATGCAAATATTTTTTTAACATTATTTATAAAAATAATGTTCAGTGCTTATATCAACAATCATTAAAATCCCATTAAAATAAATTGTGAATTCGTAAATCAAAGTTATGGATTATATTATAATATATATAAACCGTAATAATATAGAATATTCATAAATTATTATTATATCAATTAATGGTTATATTGCTTTTTTCTTTTCATTTCTATAGCTAAATGCGACGAATATGAAACGGTCCTACTTAAGCATTAAGTCGTTAATTTTTATTATGAATACAATAAAAAAATACTAACATAATATACTTTAATTATATTACTCGTACATAATCTTTATTGCGCATTAAACAAAACGCCACATAGAAAACATTTAATAATTTCCACTTTTTCTTTAAACTATTCGATTTTTCTTCTTTGAAATGCAAAATTGCAATTTATTATAAATACAATATACACACGACATGGTCAACATTAATATGCATACTACATTGTAGACTAGCGAAAAATAACTAAAAAAAAAAAACACTAAATTCAAGTCGCTTACGTGTATATTTTAATATATATTATATTATATTATAAATATATATAAACGTTGAGTTTAGTCAGTCGTCATAAAACTCTTTATAAATTCTCATTTTTATCGCGAATTTTTTTTTTACGAATGTCAAACGGACACGCACGTTATATTTTTCATATGGGTCGTAAACGAGGCGCTTTACAATAATAATATTGCACCCTAAAAAAAACTCCCCTTTCCTAATAATAATAATAATAATAATAATTGCGGTGAAAACGAAGTATAGTGATCGCTGTTAATATAAATCAGTCGCCAACGAGATCGGAAAAATCATTCTATTATATTTTCTATAAAATTTATATTTATATATATTGAAATATAACTAATAACTTATTATAAAAAAATATTTATTACATGATTTCGCTACAAAAAAATAATAATGATTTCTTCTCGTGTATATTTATACTTTTGTAACATGCGAATATGTGTTCGTGTCGAAATAGTTCATTTACACTAATTTATAACCGGTTGATTACTTTCTTGGTTAGATATTCTCGTAGCTAATTAAAAGTTTCTTGCGTAATTGTTACTTCGTTTATGAATGTCGTTTCAGAGATGAGATATTTGTTTAAAACTTTTTGCACGAAGCTTTCATTAAACACTTACTTCGTGTAATAAATAATTTAATCTCGTGTTTATGTCATTGCATAGAAATAAATGAAATATTTCATATATATTTATATATATAAGGAAATATTATGAACTCACTTATATATTTTGTATCACCAAAAAATATTTATTTATAATTTTTACTAAAAATTGCATCCAAAATAACGTTTATTCATAGTCTCTATGTAAAACGTTGATTCAACTTTATATTAAAATACTTACTTAAGGATTGTTATTAATTCTAAAAATGTAATGTCGTCACTAATTACATTAATCAAAAGTAATCGAAAAACTTTCGTGACTAACAAACATTGCGTTGTTATTTCTAAAAATGGAAAAAAAGCGCTATCGTAAAAAGAAATTAGTATAATATAATTTTTATTACAAATATATTTATTGTTTTTTATTCACGTGATTTTTTAGCTTATTTTAATATTATTATATATTACTAATTAATTGCATACATGTATTAATAATTCGAACATTATATTTTAGCTTTTAATTAAATTTTAAATAGGTCTTTTTATTTTTAGTAATAATAAATTATTATATTTAAAAAAATACATGAAATTATGTGGATTACGCCTACTTTTTGATTTTACAGATTTATTCCAAATATATTTATATACAAAAATTTTAATAATAATTGATATTATATATTTATCACTCATAAATATTAATAAAATATTTTTGAATTTTTTTTTCATGTCGCAAAAACTGACTTTTGTAAAATATAAATATAAAAAGGATTATCAAAAGGTTGTTAATGAAAGTAAAAATTATATATCATACATTAACTTTCAAGCGCAAATTTGAATAAAACATAAATTTCTTGAAATTACTTATATAATTTTATCATACATAAATTGTGAACTACATAATTGTAATTAGTTATATATTATTTTATTATACTGAAATAATTTAAATCAAATTTTATTCATATTAAAAATAT
Organism: Leptonema lineaticorne; assembly: GCA_024500535.1. Lineage (NCBI taxonomy): Eukaryota > Metazoa > Arthropoda > Insecta > Trichoptera > Hydropsychidae > Leptonema > Leptonema lineaticorne. The sequence goes on along the minus strand of JANIJI010000016.1, from coordinate 3,146,529 downwards.
ACAAGGCAAACTTTCATAAAGGCTCAATTTATATTTAAAAAAAAATAAAAAAATATATAAAATAAATACGAAAGGACATCATAATATCCATCAGCGCAACGTCGGACTCTCGAGCCGGCAGAGCTCTAAAGTTATAATAATCGCATAATTCGCGACAACACCAATCTGCGACGCTATTTAAACTTGCGTTAACTTGTCGGTTTAAGAGCGAAAGTTAAATCATACATAAGACAATTTTGCAAAGTTACATGACGAAAGCTCGCTCAAAACGTGCGAATCGAATGAGCGCAGCTTTTCGGATTAATGCGATAAAGCATATTATTATTATTATTATTATTACTATTATAACTTTCGTTTCGGTCGTTATTCGACAATTTTGTGAGGGCTTTTGCGGTAACAATATGCGTTATTTTAACGGACGCAACCGATATATGTGTACGTATCAATCTATGTAATTCCTTTTATAACGAGCGCGGGTATTAATATAAACAAACGCCCGAGTTCGTATTTCGTCTTATTTGTGTACAAAATTAAATTCGAATAATTAAATATCGTGTAAACGTGAAGCGAACGTATATTCGGTTGATTGATCTCTATATTATTACATACGTGTATTATAAATGTTGACGTTGACGTAGCGCCATCTATTGATAATGTTAATTAATAGATCAAAATTAAATCAATGACCTATACGGGCTAAGGTTACCCTTTTGTGGTTCAAAATTGTCTGCTTTATTTCCAATCTCAAAATAAATTATTCATTAAAAAAACTCAACATTTAAAAATTAAAAATAATAATAATAATTGAATAAAGTGTATTTTTTTAATCGATTCTATTTAATGAATTTTGAGTGTTTAAGCGATTGAAAGGCATAAAAATGTTTATAAATGTTTCAATGACTTTTCATACCATTGTTGTTGAATCAATTGCATATGAATAATATTTGAGTTTAAAATTTTAGTAAAAAGTAAATATAAAAATCTCGTACAAGTATTATATGCAAATTAAAAATTAAATCGTGTCTTATAATTAAAATTAATCTCATTAGATCCCGCAAGAGTGCAGTGTATATAAGAATAATAATTAGAATTAAAAGCGTTCATTTGCATTGCTAAATAGCAAATGAAAATGCTTTTGTTGAATTTTTCCTCATAGATTGCCACCTTTCAAAAGCAATCGAACCCGAGGTGAAAATTTCCGTGGGAAATTTTCCGCGAATAGAACCGACCTTAACGATGCGACATTTTATTATTGATTCGCATTAAAATATCGTAGACATATATATTATATATATATTTTTGGTACATTTTACGATTCCGAATATATTTCATGTTTATATTTAAAGCTATAAATCATTTTATGAAGTCGTTATTTCTATGCTCCAATACAATATTTATAATTTGTTACGAGAGCACTTTTGACGCTCAATGAATTTTCCACGCTGTTATGGTTTACAACAATACGATAGGAAATTCGGAATATTTAACATCTTAAAAAATGAATGAATTTTAATTTTTTCAATGAATAGAATCGAAATATAATTAAGCTCAAAAATAATATCCTAAAATTTTTATATATATATTAAAAAAAATAAGAAATATCTTATTTTTACAATATACCGAATTTTTAATGATATATTTGAAAAAAAAATATATATATATAAATATATATATATATATATATATATATATATATATATATATATATATATATATATATATATTTATATATATATATATATATATATATATATATATATTTATATATATATATATATATATATATATATATATATTTATATATATATATATATATATATATATATATATATATATATATATATATTTATATATATATATATATATTTATATATATATATATATATATATATATATATATATATATATATAATTGTGCATATATGTGGATAATGAATTCCGACGTATGACAATTCAACACAAAAGTTTTTGACGTGTTTACTTCAGCATGCGGTATCATTTCATCACAAAGTTTTATATCGGTGTATCGTTTAGAAAAGTTATAATGTGTTCTTTCTGTAAATATATTCAAATTTATTTGATACAAAAATGTATGGTTGAAATGTCAAATTCGTATTACGTACAATAAATATATTAATATTAAAATTATTTTTGTGTTGAAAATATTTATAATTATTTAAAATATATATTTTTATATATGTATTATTCTTGTTTGCAAATGTGATAAAACGTAAATATATATAATATTAATATAACATTAGAGTATGAATATTGTACGTAAAAATGCGTTAAAAATTCATGATTTAAAAAAAATAAAATACACCGTAATAAAAGCATAAAAATGTTATATATATATATATATATATATATATATATATATATATATAGCGGTTATATTTTTTTACGTCTCGTTCGGCAATAGAATTTTATTTCGCGCCATTTTTCATTTTGAAAATGTGAAACTTCTGCTATACAACTATTTCGTACGCCCCTCTCGTATTCACGAGCTTCATACATTTTGCAATCTTCATCTCTCAAGTCAGAGGTCGTAAACCTCGTTCTCGATCGCCCTGGGACCCCGCAGTCTAAATATACCTGGTGGAAACGTTATTAAATTGAACAACCCCTTACTCGGCGAACGGTTTTCTAAGTCTCCGTAGACGTTACCTATTTTTTTTTCACTCTCAAGAAAAAAATGTGTGACGTCAAATTCGAATTTTAAGCACAGTTCTAAAACGAAATCAATGTTTAAACGGCACTCTTAATTCTTTCACATCCGATTTGGATAATGAATAATGTATAAATTTTGAAGCTTTTGGAGAATTTTAATCCACTTTTATTTTCTAATTTCACCCTTTAAACCTACGTATCATTATAATATATCTTTTATCGAAATCACTGATCGTATTTAAATATTTAAATTTAATTTTATAATATAAAAATAAATGTACGTTATGTTATTCAAATTAACATATAAATAACCGTGATGTAAAATTTCAATATTTTGATCATTATTTTAACGTCATAATCCTTTAAACTACATTTGAAGAATAAAGAAGAGTTTTCGTTCCTTATTTTTTTTAGATTATAAATTATAATAAGTAGGTTATACAATTAAAGTAATTTACCAAATCATATGTTGAATATCGCTGATCCAGGATAAAACAAAACGCAATTTAACCTTTAATCTACCAGATGCTAGATAACTCAGTTTTGATGTGCATGGTTTATATGTCTACTATATACAAAGTATGCACGTTAACATTCGTCAATTTCCTTTTATTTTACGGCTTCATATTTTAATTTTAAACTTTTACTAACAATTATATATTTTAAGACAATCCTTTCTAATACATTTTATTCGATTTTTTTTAGTTAGTTTGGTATAATATTGTTTAAAATAACTCTTACTCAAGTTATTACAATCGTTTTTAAATTATTAAAAAATATTTTCGTATAATACATTCTATAGTAATTTTATCACAAACGTATTTTTTGACTTAAAATATGCGGTAGACTAAAAGTTATAGAACATAAACGAACTATAACTCCAAAAATAAATAAATCATCAAAAAATTTCACTAATTAGTAAAATAATGTAACCAAAATACTTGTTAATCCTTATCAAATCAATGGTTTATCGTTATTAATTTTACCGCTCACGTAGGATTAGAATTTAATTCCCGTGAGTGCAACATAATTGTAAGTTAGTCTCGTTAACTGGGTCGAATTGCAGTTACTATAATTAACTAAACTTAAGAGATTCAAATAAATAGATTTTGCGAAATGCCTGAAAACTATTTCAATTTAAAACTTTTAGAAAGTAACGTTTTTTAAACTTTAATCTAGGATATATAATATTATTATATTTGAAAATGTCGGATATATTCGCAAAGTTTCATATAGAATTTTTATTAACACGGTGAAAATATATGTTAATCAATTTTATCTATATTATATAATACATTAATATTATAATGATTTATATTATATATATTTTAATAATTTTTTTTTACGTTTTCGACGTCGTTAATATCGATAAATATTTTGAAAACTGTAATTCAGTTCGCGGATATCAATCAATCGAAAAACTTTTCCGGGTTATATTTCATTCAAACATCGGAAAATTCAACTCGAATATCAAATATATCACATGTCAAAATTTGAAATAATAATTTGATTTGGTTAACAAATTGGACTGCCGCATTTGTAGTCTCAAGTTCGGAACTATCATATAATAGATTGCCAATTGAATATATTTCTGTAACTTCAATATATTATATGTATTCTAATAATCAAACTTAATTCTTATTTTACATAAAAATTCGTATTTCAATTTAATATATATATATATATATATATATATATATATATATATATATATATATATATATATATTTGAATATTAAACGTTATGATGGTGTTTTTTCGTATATTTCTACTTCTAGTCGATTTGTTGACATTTGATTTTCTTTTCTTTATATATCGAATTTGAAATTCAAATCGACAAAGTTGAACCAGAACCCTTATTAAATTTAAAATCGGTTTTAAGCTCCATTACTCTCTCGCTAAATTGACCATCGGTAGTTTTAACAATCTGTTTGAAAAGCGATTTGAAAAGCTTTCGGCTTCATTGGCTCTGAACAATATTCTTAACTTTGTTCCAATCGTCGACTATTTCAATATTATATATATATATATATATATATATATATATATATATATATATATAATTTATTACATAAAATTTTTAATCGAATCAATTCTAAATCAAAATATTTGGATGTTTATAATGTATTCTCAAATTTCATCTTTGAATACGTATTAAATTTTACTTTAAATATCTGTTAATATTAATGAATATAAATTAGGATTAAACGTATTATTCAATATAATTTGAAAATTATGAATATCATTAGAAATATAATCCGACGATATTATATAATATTTTATGTTAAATATTTATATAACTTGTAATTAAACTAATTTTTATTTTTAATAGTTTACGTTATTTAATTAACAGTTTTACCCAAATTTTGCTCGGCTACACAAATGAACATTTTTTGATCTTCCATGTTAAAATATATTTTTTATTGCTAACATTTTTTTTAGCATATTAAAAAAATTCACGCTGTTTTATAAAAAAAATACAGTTTTAAATAAAATTGCAATTTTTTGCCGAAATTAAAAAATTATAAATAAATCAAAAAATGTAGTATTTGAATTTAGTTATTAAAAAAATATTATAAATAATTTTAGTAGTTTAAAGTAAAACAATTTAATATAAATAAATTTCTTTTTTTTATTAATTTAAAAATTTACAATACAATTTGTACATAATTTTTAAAAAATGAAGCGAAAGTAAATATGACTTGTGTTTACGAGTGAAACAGAAATGCGTACTGATTTCGTTTTATATAATATAATCGATTTAACCACAAATATATTTAATTATAAATATGAAATTGTTAATTAGATAAAAAATTAAGAAAAAAATAAATACAAAATAATTTATTTATTTTTATAATAACTTATACGTAATATTTAATGAAGCGAAATGCACTTGGAAAGTTTCAAACGTTCACAAGTGAGAATCGTTTATGCGGTCAATTTTCGTCTGTCGTTCGATTCGAAAGTTTCGACGTTTCGAATGTTGAAAATAAATATCGATCTGTGCTCGGCAATAATCGCGACCGTCTCCCATAGGGATGTGACACAGGAGCAAACAAGGAACGGGGAACGATGCTTTCTCCGCATTGCGACAGTTCGGATGCTACGTTTTGTTAACCCCATAATGCGACCGCCGTTCGTCCGCCCACAGAAACTGCCGCCCTTCGCCACCTGTACAACACGGTGTCCATTAGTCGTCCGACACACATCAGGAAACGCATATATCTCACGAGTCGTCGTCGACCGATTTAAACCCTTTTTCTGAAGATATGGTGTTCGGTTTTTTTTTTTTTTTTGAGTAAAAACTAAGCTTCGCCAACTCGGAAAAGAAGCGATTTATTTCCAGCGTTTTTCAAAGCATGAAAACGTACCTTCTCCGGTCATTTATCGTGTCGGCTTGACGTATTAAGCGATGTAAACAACGTTTCCATTACGAATACAAGCATATATATATGTGTGTGTGTGTATATATGGTATATGTATGTTAGTTATGATGAAAAATTCTTCAAATATTTTTAACACTTTGTACTCGAGAGATGCCGTTTTGTCGTCACTCAGATTAATGCAAACACTCGATTTGTAACGAATTTTCACTATCTTTATGAAGTAAAAAATATTTGTTTTAAATGGAGAAAATACTTTCTTATCCTAAATCAGTCCACAACCACGTAACCACAAACCGAATTGCTATTTCGGCATTGAAACTTTGAAAGTTTTTTTTTTTTTTTGGTTCAAACTTGACAATCCAAAAGGCAAGTAAAACGATAAAACGATTGTAAGATCAGTATATCTCAATATACTGTTTTTCTTAATTCTGAAATGGTGACGTAAACCGTTTTTTTTTTTTGAGGATTTAGAAATTTGTTCAATAAATTCATATATATAAAACCACTACACATATGTATAATGTTGAAATATAAAAGATTCAATTTATAAAAGCATATATTATTTGTTGATATAATAATTTTAAGTTTGGAATAAAAAATTCGGTAATAAATGTGAAACGTCTCGAATGCAAAGGGTTAATATTTATATCGATCAATTTAATACAAAAATATAGATTTATTTTCTGAAACTATTATTCCTTATTTTAAATTCTATATTGTGTTCTAAATTGATTATTTACAGAATTGGTTAGTTGGTCACAAATTGAGAACTACTGCAATTAACAATGTCTAAATTTTCACTTTACACACATACACACACACACACACACACACACACACACACACACACACACACACATATATATATATATATATATATATATATAATTTAATTAAAAGTAACAATTTTTTTTAAATAATTATTAAAATTTTAAAGATAAAACCTGAAATAAAACTTCAAATATACAAAAGTTAAAAATTTTATCCATATATTATGTAAATATTATAAATTGATAATAAACATATTTATAGTAATAAGTATCTTAGAATCGTTCATTTATTTGCCGAAATCAAAACCTAAGCAGCAGTTATATATATATATATATATATATATATATATATATATATATATATATATATATATATATATATATATATATATATAATAATGATTAATAAGCCATAATTATATATTATATATATTTTAGTACAAAATATATTCATCACATGTTGTATATAATTATCAAGTTTTATTTGTTGCGAACGTCGAGACAGGTATTATTTTTCTTATCTTCCATAAACACATTTTCTTTAAAGTTGTAAAACTTGAATTACGCAATAAAATTCCAACAAGAATTATTTGTCTAAATGCAAGGACATACTATTTTCAAAGTGGATCTTATTTGTTCACATAAAATTCTCATAATTTTCTTTCACCTAAAATACTTAAAAGTAATATTCTGTAAAATACACTTTTATACTAAATTTTTAATTTAAAGAAAACCTTGATTGATGTTTGTATTTTTAACATAGGAATCGATTTTTGAGAAAACTTTTGAATGACGACGATTTCCAAGACTTTAACAAAAACATTTTTCGATCAACAATTCAATTATCCGATACTACTTTCATTATTTTGTTATGGTTTAATCCCTTTAGACGCGATTAACCCTTTTTGCGGCTTCGCTATATTCGCGTTTCTTTCGCTAATTTCAATTTCGAAATTACAAAGTCAAGTATTTAGAATATCTCGGTAAATTCGTTTACATTATACGCCCCGTAAACTTTTATTTATATTATAAAATATTTTTTAACGAAATTATCTGTTATTTTTTATGTTAGTGTTCGTCTGAAAAAAGAACTTCGTGTAATTTTCATTTCGATTCGCTACAATGAATTATTTTAGTTTGAAGAGCATAGACGAGAATTTTAACCCTTTTACAATTCAGGTCGTTTACTTTACAAGTATAAAGTTAAACCTGGTTAGGCTGTTAAAGCTTCTCGTAAGATGAAAGTTTGTTTGGTATTTGGCGAGGATGCAATACCAAAGCGAGTTGTATTAAAAGTTTTTTATTCTCGAAATAAATCATTTAAAAATATATTATTCTCAGAAAAAAATTCTTTCTTTTTGATACCGGAATATATATAAATATAATTTAAAATTATTACGCAGATTAATTTCTTTTACGTTTGTATTAAAATATGATATTTAATATTACTTTCAATTATAATAGATTTTCCATATAATAATAGTGTTTATAATTTGATATTTATTTAATAATTTAATAGTACTAGGAACGAATTTCAAATATTAAATTATCTTTAAATTATTTCAATAAAGGCGTAAATTAAAAACATTATTATTCATTTCAAATTAATACCAAACGATGTTCAAAATTATAATTTCTTCATATATTCGTATATTTGATCTTAAATAAACCGTAATAATTAATAGAAAACACGTTCTTCAAAGATAATACAAGATTTTATACGATAGAAAATATCTCATATTACAAATTCACCTGAAAATTTACAAATTATATATGCGATAATATTGAATATATTTTTTTTTTCAATATGATATATTTATTTTTTTTATAAAATTGATTAAATATTTTTTTCAATCAATTATTTTAATATTATATATATATTGAAAGTATTAATCTTTATATTTGATAGTTTTGAAAGCATTATACGATCACATATATTACATAGAAGTGTAAATTATAGTTAATAGTGTTCAAAAGCAGGTACACTGCATTATCAAAATTGCCGCATTAGAATAAGAAAATGATTAAGGGCCGCCATCTTTAAAGAGAATTAATGTTCGCGCGGTCGCTTTTTAAAAGTTAGCGTAAATCATTTTTTTCCCTTGAATTTTTTTTTGTACGGTTAAAAACGGTTTCGGATTAAAAAAAAAAGAAGGAAAAAAGCAAACTCCCAAAGAAAGGGATCAACCTAATTTATATTTTTTTTCCTCCTATCCTGTAATAGACTGACATTAAAAAAAAATACAGTATACCGTTGAACATGCTCGAAATCGAAATTTTCAGGGTTGCCATTTTTAATACTGTATTATTCGTGTAAAATATTACATCGAATTTATTCGTAATTAATAGTTATAATTCGTTTGCGCTTTCTATCTAGTCTTAGATGTGACAGCAAAGGTTGTATCTTGCCATGTTAACCCAGAATGTCGGTAAATTTCATAATATTATCGCATATATAATCTTCGTATCAAAATACAAAAGAGAAAATTTTAGATTTGTAATTGGATTTTCAATATTAATATAACTGACTTGGATTAGTATTCATAAAATTTTATCAATGTTTAAATTAATATGAATTTCATTAAGGGAAAGCTCATGTTCGCCGTATGTTACGTTCTTTTATTATGGAAAATCAGTGTGTAAACATGAAAACGAAAAGTTAAACTATGATTCTCGACTACAAAAACCTCATTATTATTAATCATGGCTTCGTGGACTGAAACGAACATTTAACATTGCATTCACATTTACATATAACATATTACATATATTTAAATTTAAAATAAAATAATCAAAGAAATTCCTTTCAGTGAGTACATAATATTTTTTTATTATATAATAAGTTGCGAATTATTTTTAATCTCTATATTTTACATCAACGATAAGCGACCAGTGATCTTCAAAATCTATAATCACAATAAAAAAAATATTTTTCTTATAAATTTTTAAAAATAAATCCATTAATATTATTATAACCGCAACCTTTCATGTCATTCACCATACAAACGTACTCAATTATTATTTTACAAAAAAAAAACTTTAGTCATAAAAATGCGAGTTTTCCATAACAATCGACTTTAAATCGCTAAAATATTCCGCATAAACTGTCTAGATTTTCTTAAACTACAAAAGTTAACGCACTTTCGGTTTCTTAAATATCAAATAATGTCGTCACAAAATGATGTGCAATAAATAGCCTTCGAAAACGCTTTGTTAAACTCAAACAATATTAAACATTTTCAGACGTCGTTACTTTCGGCAAAATTTAATTTAATGACGCAAATAATAACAATAATAACTTTTGTGCTTGTATTAAATATAAAATGTACAAGAACGCCCTTTTCAAAATAATAGCTCCCTTTGTCTCGTTTATTTACCTTTCATCACGGCTTTGTTTATTCCCAATCAGTAAATATTTACAACGAACACAGTTGAAAAATTCATATTACACAATATGAAGATGGGACCGCGGTACATTTTTACATATAAAATTTGGTTTTATATAGTGTTTTTTTTTAATGAATTTCAAACAATGTCCGAATCTTCATAATTATATTATAACTCGTTGAATACGAAATTAATAATTATATATAAGTCATTAATTATAAATTAAAAAATATATATATATATTTACATGTTCATGACATAGTTCATACTAATTTATTTTTCGTTTTTTTTTTAATATATAAACTAAACTTTTAATTATGACAACAGAAAACTAACACCAATTAACTATTTCTGTCAGAATATCACTTTAGAAAAGTAACATAAAAACACAGCCTTCAGTCGGGTATTTTTTAAGTGTCTTGCATCTCTCATTTCAAAGTTAAAAATATCTGATATGATACTGCGAAAAGTGTATTTTCCAAGTATCTATAACATTTTTTATCTACTTTCATATATATATATATATATATATATATATATATATATATATATATATATATATATATATATATATATATATTATCTTTATATGTACAAAACTGATATATGTATCATATAAAGTTATAATAATGTTCTATCGGATATATTGTGACATGTTTGTTCATCGAATATAAGAGAGATTTCATCGCTTGTCTATTGTTTTATGTCAACATTCTCAACAAACTGATCGCTGATTGTTGCAAACATTTATTTAACGCGAACACTGCATTATGACGTGCCATATTTCGCAAAATGCTATCTCAAAAAAAAAACAATAATAATAATAATAACCCACCCACATCTCTTAAATATTATATAAAATATAAGGATCGAACATCTTTTGATAATAAAATTCGATCGCATTCACAGTAAATGCCAATCATTCGAACGCGCTATGATAAAATTTCTGCGTAATTTAAATTTTTATCGGACAATCTAACACAATGCCTACGCTGTGTCGTTTTTCTTTATATCGACGAGAGAGAGAGAGAGAGATAGAAAAAAAGAACATTTTTTTCTCTCTCGCTTTCTTTCTCTATTCTATTTTTCCCCGAAGAAAAGCGGTTGTAATGCGACAAGTTTTTTAAACAATTTTTTTTTGTCTTTTCCTTCGACTATATCGGTTTGTACAGAAAAAAAAAATTTTTTCTCGTCCTCTGGGAACATCTGGGGAATTGATTCTGCGCAAATCCACAAATCTTCCAAATCGCCAAAGGTGTACAGAATATTTTTTATAAACATGAAAAATGTCTGTAAATGTAACTATTTGTTTCAATATAATATTTATTACAATGCTAATACATTTTTATTGCTTCAGATTTAATCTATCAATTCTAACTATAAAAGTAGTACGTATAAAAATATTTTCTTTATTTTAAAAATTTAAATACTTTACTATCAATTAGAAATAATATCGAATAAATATTTTATATCTTGATTCGATTACTTTTATTCACTTAATCAACATTAAACATTGACTATAAAATTTTTGGACATAAATTTAATAAATTATAATTTAACATCAATTTTGAAACAATATATAATTTTATAAATAAAATACAACATAATATTCGTCTATAATTCAATTATGTCAAAAACAATACTTGTTTGATATATTAATCGTTCAATTTATAGGAACAGCGAAAACTTCCAATACAAACGTAACTTATTAAAATTATAATTATATTTGTTTTAAATTATAACTGAGGATATATTTCGATTTTTAATCAACGATTGAAACGAAGAACGTCTGAAAATAGAAATAAATAAAAATAAAACTGGAAAGAACAAAATGTCGTGATGAATTTCACCGTAGAGCGAATCTTAATTATCGATTTTTTCTTTTTACTTCGCGAAGCTCCTAAAGGATAAGTCTGGTAATACAAAACCCCCTTTTCGAATTTCATCCCGTAATTTCAGAAGTCGCTTCTGAAAAGGACTTTCATTAGCTTTCGAAGTGCCCGAAGCGCTGCGTCGCCGTAAAATAAACGTTCGGTATACTTTTTTTTTTGTTTCACCATTTCGACGTCATTTTTTTTCAGCTGAAAAGCAAATGCGAAAAAAAAACTTACTACATACTGAGTCATTTTTTACGAATTAAAAGAAAATGCCTTTTGGCATTCTTTTACATGTTCTGGTCGCAATTCCGCCGTCGACTGAATAAATTTTTCCATAGAATATCCGCCTCGACATGAATTTTCAGGTAGGCTTAATTAAGCGTCTTTTTTTTGTCGTTCCAAAATCACTTTTCCATTAATCGTATCGTTTCGAATAAAAACTAGGATTGTTTACGTTAGCCGTTATCCTTTTCAAAGATTTTCTTATATCATAAATGATTTCAGTCGTTTTTAACGATAATCTTTTTTACTGAATTTCTTAGTAAAATAATTCACTAAAATAAATTAATTTATATATGCTTCAAGAATTTTAAATAATGTTTTTTATATTTAATATATACTAATTATCTTTAATTTATGTTAGTATTTTTTTTTAATTTTTTCATTAAAATGAATATTCGTAACTTGAGCTTGAATAAAATTGATACAAAAATATAAATTATTCATGATAAAATAAATGGAAACTATATATTTTTTACATCTAAATAATGTTTGATTAACAATATACTAAAAATATATAATTGTGAGCTTAAGTCAATTTTCTCAAATATTTACATATTTACGTTGAAAAAGAAAAATGGCGCGCGATTTAAAATCGCGACGATTTATGATATTCGATATTTCGTGCGGGAAATTCTCCATTAATATTCATAACAACGAAACGCAAGTAAGCAATAAACGAATTTTAAAAGCGATCCCATAATATTAAAATTGTATATAAATTCTTTTTCTTAAACGCACTTTCTTTTTTCTTCTCTAAAGCAACATATTATATATATATATATATATATATATATATATATATATATATGACAAGTCCGATTGTGATTTATTAATTTCCGATTTTCTTCGGATAACCGGGTTCAAAAAAAATAAAAAAAATAACACGATATTTAAACCGATTACGAAAAGCGATATATTTTTTATTTGTTTTTTTTTAATTTTCTTTCATTTTTTCGATCACGATTTCAGAAAATATTGTTCACTAGATTTACGATTTAAACATTATATTTGCATTTATTTTCTTTTGAGTGTTTTGCGTGTGCTTTTTTTCTCAAAATTTGACGGTTATTTTTGTTTTGTTTCTTATTAATTTTTTTATGAGATATAAATTTCGAAATTAAATATCGTAAATATTATATTAAAAAATAGTATAAAGTACTTTTAATTTTCTGTTTTAAATGTTTTTTTTGTCAATTATCATATAATAACAATATTATTTTTAATATTATATTTAAACCTATTCTATTTTATATATACATGTAAAAAAAAATATATGAATAATTTTGAGTGTACACTGAAAATAAACTCTTATACGATCAAATATCGATTGTAATCGAATTTCCAATAACAAATGGACTCGCATATATCGTCAATTTTTTCATCCTAGAAAATTCATTCAGAATTTTGACCATATGATAAAAAACATATATATATATATATATATATATATATATATATATATATTCACATCTCGAAACGTGTGATAAAAATAAGATTTTATCTAAAGTGACTGCGATGCGTCATTGTCGTCGAAATTTACATCGGTTCGATTCGAAAATCGATTTGTGACGACGCCTTATCTATGCAAAATACGCACTCATTTTAACCCGATTTTCCGATAATACGCCCCGATGAAATACCGAAACGTACCGCGAATATTTACCGAGAACTTCAGTTTAAAATCTGATGACGTCTAATCGAACCGTTGAACCCTAGTGTCAAAGCCGATTAGGACGATGTCGTTAATTTGACCCTGTGACCGCGCCCTATTAATTTAACGCATCGCACTAATCTAACGTGTAATTTAATCTAAGATTTTCACTATATAAATATACATTTCAATATATATTTTCGTTCGAAAAACTAAAATATACTTATTTGCTAATTGATATTAATATATTATTATTAACAAACACGATTATATATAAATATATATATTCAATATAAGACAAATACGGTCCGGAAATTTTCCAGTATTGATTTTAAATCTCTCCCGGAAATGCAGTTCAATTTGTGATGTTTTATCTTTTATAGCAGTAACATCTAATTTTTAATTCATTTTAAATACATAAAATCATTTATTAACAATTATTCAATAGCATATCAAATATCAATATCGAAGTTGTTTGAATATAGAATATATATATATAAAGTATATTTTATGTTAATACATAATAAAAATGGAATATTTTCGTGTAATGTTCGAATATTATGATATGTAATATAAAATAGGTAATTTTGCGATTTCAATGCGATGTTCAATGAAAAAAAAAGAAAGACACTAAAGATATCTTGACCCAATTCTAGAATCGAATAGAATTCTTACAAAGAAAGGCATTATTTTATTGACTCAAACAACAATTCAAATTCTGTTTGCAAAAATGCATAAAATTCTTTGTTTATGCATAAATAGAAGAGCGCAAAGAAGATGAAGTATTTTTTTTTTTGAAAAACAATACTGAATTGCATTTTTAAATTTATTTCATAAAGAAATAAATTTTTTTGCTACGAATAATTTTTCATTTAAAAACTTGTAACGTTTTTTGAGATGCAATTTTTTTTTAACATAGAATACGATTAACCATCTCTGATATGTGTATGTGCGTGTATATTTTCACTAGTAAATATAAAATATGTATGTCTACGAAGATAGGATATCAATTTTCCCTGGGGAAAGCACGTCCACAAAATAGAGGAAAGTCCAATTGAAGACGTTTTTCTAACACGAAAGTAGAAATCGAAAGACCTTTTAACTCCTTTGCCTGCACACAAATCGGATCTGTAACTTATAAATATATATATATAAATGTGTCTGTATGTGTATTATATATTCTACGACAAAGAAGTTGGTTATATTTACCGATTTTACTGGAATTCGTATATAGAATAAAATTTATAACATAGTTTTACTATGGTTTATTTTATATGGTATACGGCATTGACATAAATAAGTCTGTCTTTGTACAATTGTTTGCAGCTCCTCTTTCCGATCTGAGAAAACCTAAAATAATGCTTTTCAAACTTTTTCAATGTGCATCCTCTTTTCAAGTACATCTTAATTCTTTTTTGTATGATAAAAAAATATATAAATAATAAAAAAAATATGAAAATATAAAACATCAATAGTCGAATGGTTCAATACATTCGCCCACTTCAAGTTCTTCAAGATTTTTCAATAAATATTATAATTGTAGAATTCTATCTTTATAAGACATATATATTTCATCTAAAAATATTTATTATGTCGCGATATATTTTTTTTTTCATGAAAAAGTTCTTTCTCTCCATTTCCTTCTTTCTGAACCCAACAAAAACCGATTATTTAGGTTAAAACTAGTGACTCGTATTCACGAACAAATAAATCATCATTACAAAATATAAAAAAAAATATTTATCCATATTAATTTATTCTATTAACTATTAATAATATTAGAATAATAGTAATTTAAATTTACTCATATATAATATTAATAAATTTGAAACGATTTTTCGATATATCATATATACTATATAATAATAAAACATCACATTTTATTATTGTAATATAAAAATGGCGCTTATTTTTAAATTATATACATATATATATTTATTAGATAATACAAAGGATGTACGGCATATGTTTAGTGATATATGCAAATATTGTACTATACCATACATTTACATAGTGCTGGAACATTGTCGTACACACGTACAAATTCGATCAGATAATCCCTTCACATAGCATTAAACGTGGATATTTATTGGATATTGAGGATTTGCCATCGTTGTTACAAATACTGCATTCACAACTAAAATATTGTATTATTTTCTTTCTGAACGATATTTATTCGACAATATTTTCTATTATTTCTGTTGAATTTTTTGCATTGAAAATAACGATTTTATCAATATTTTAATATATATATATATATATATATATATATATATATATATATTTTAAAATTTATTTGATTGATATTAAATATAAAAAAATAATCATTTTGAAAATGTATAAGATTGCGCGTATATTAGATGACTTAATTTAATATATCCAATCCTCGAAATTGTTTATAATATTTATTTTATTCTATAAATATAATAATAACTAGTATTTTAATTTTACAGAGTTTTATATAAAACTTTAATTAATATTGATATTATTTATATTTAAATTGCGAAACGTGTATCAACATTTCTATATTAAATCTTTCTGTAAATAATATCTAAGATTAAATTTGAAATGCGTTAAGAATATTATTCTTTCAATTTTTTCCCGATTTTCTTTACATATCATTATTGAAACTATGTATTTAAATCATTTAATAATATCAATTCAAACAATCTAAACATTTCAAATCAATTAATTACAAAATTACCGTCATATATCGTTTGTTATATGAAACGTTCTTATCTTATATATTATAAAATTATTCAACCTATTTTTACTCGATATATCAAAACGTCGTAAATATTATATTTTCTAAATAAAATTCTCATATTTAATATATATATATATATATATATATATATATATATATATATATATATATATATATATATATATATATATATATATATATATATATCTATATATGTATATATATATATCTATATATATATGTGTATATATATACATATATATATCTATATATATGTATATATATATATATATATATATATATATATATATATATATATATATATATCACGTACACATACAGAATTTTAAATTCGAGCATTTAGTATTCGTATGATAATAAAAAATTCAAAAAAAAAAAAAAAAAATATATATATATACAAATTTGCATATTCGTGTTTGTTGTAATGAGTCTACTTATGATAAATACCGTTACAACGGTGTATATAATAATAATAATCGTGAATTAATTAGCATTGCTAAAATAATGCGAACCTCGTTTACTAAACACGCCACGTACTTTTTAAGCTTTTTTTTATCCATACAAAATTTGTAGTCCTAAAGCTTCAATATTTTTTTTTTAACTTCAGACAATATGTATATCCACAAGAATAAAATTAGGGGAAAATATTGTTTTTTCTATATTATATTAATCGCAGTTCTTTATAAATAACATCGCAACTGAAAAGAACGATCTTTTTATATTAGTTAAATTTATATCACTATAAAATAATTTTTCGATATTTTTAAATATTAATATAATACTATTATTTTTTTATTATATTTCAATTATATAATAATCAAATATAAAATTTAAAAAAATATATATTTTATAATACAATCTGACAAACTAATATTATACATGATATAACAGTAATTTATTTTAGAATAAAAATTCCAGAGGGATAATATTTAATAATTTAAAATTCCAAAAAATAAGAATTTTATATCAAGATAAAAATTATGGCAGATTTCTTAGGATTATTTTTACGTATTTCTCGAAACTTTATGATAATTTATTCGTTATTTTCGCAAATGAAAAACATGCTAAACTGTCGAGCATATAATTTAAACGGAAATTTTACATTAATTTAAGAAGACATTTTTTTTTCATTTATATTGCTTATCTTATAACAAAGTGGAAAACTTTTTAATTTATTATTTACTACACATATTGGTAACATAAAAAAAAATCGATCAGATAAATGTTACAAACATTACATGCGATGTCGTGTCAAAATTACAATTTTATCACATTTTAATTAAAATGGAGAAAAAAAATAGAATATGTGCCCCGTTTTCACGTTCCTCAACAGTAATGAATATGTATTTTTGTTAATTAAAATTTTCGCTTTAGAAACGTAGGTCGTTTTAAAAAAATCATATATATATATATATATATATATATATAAAAATACACATTTAAAATATTTAATTTAATTTTATTATTATTATATCAATTTATTTCATTTTTGTATATCACGTTAATAAAATAAATATTCGTTAAATATAATTAAAGAGAATCTGAACGTGAATTGAAATAATATATACATATCTTTATATAAATAAAAATAAATATTGAAATACAAGATACGAGAATATTTATAAAATGCAATGTTTGTTCACTAATTGCAGCCGTGCGAGGTTTTTCATTTTTTCATTTTCACGTGAAAATTTATCCTTTGTTCTGAAAAATACATTAATACTATGAAAATAGAAATATTATATACTATATATGATATATAAAGTATAAAAAAATATTTTATAAATAACTACGAATCTAATTTATTCTTTTCACATTATAAAATATAATAAATATATAAAATTGATATGTATATGAAAAATTAATTACATCAAAACGAATTCACAAAATATCTCATAAACCAACGTCAAACATTATCTACACGCAACCCTGTATTATAAATATAAAAAAAATGTATTTTATTCACAATATATATATATATATATATATATATATATATATATATTATAAAATACGCTTATATTCTTAATCGAATCGTAGAGAGGCGAATGAAACAAAAAAAAAAGAAAATGGTGACGATACAATCGTTCGTAAAAGTTTTTAATCGTTTCGTAATTGTAATCGATTACGAGTTTTTAATTCGAATTCGGACGTCGTAAGAATAAAACGCTATCGCACTTCGAAATTCATTCATTGTTTTCGGTCTCTTCATTGTCCGCTTCTGATAATGAGTCGGCCTTTTGTTCGCGCTAATGAGATTCCTTTTTTAGCGCGGTCTTAATCAAAAATCGTTTTAAACAGTCACGTATATATATATATATATATATATATATATATATATATATATATATATATATATATATCACGCGATTATATTGTATATAACATAGATTTTAATGGAAAATAGTCTAAATAAAAAGATTACTAATGTATTCTTTTATACGATTGAATTTAATACATGAAATTCTAAAGTCAATATTATATATTGACGTTTGATCGGTTAGAAATCCTATTCGTTTTATTAATATATTTTTTTTAAATAAAAAAATGTATATATATATATATGATATGTGTGTGTGTGTGTGTGTGTGTGTATGTAGAAGTGCGCGTGACGCTATTATTCGACGGCTTTCAGCGTCGCTTCGGTTTCGGTCATTTCCGCTTCCTCTGACGCTTTTTCAGCGGAAAAATCCGGTTCGAAAACGGAACTTTCGTTTTGTCGACGGCTGTAAATCGAACGAAATACACCCATATGCCACCCCTCCTCCCCCTCCATTCCCCCCTTTCGCTGTATTTATATAAAATGATAAAAATAATAATAATAGCGAACGATCATAGTCGAAAATTTTGACGTGCGATTCACGTTTGTTGATTTTACTTCTTAAACACGTGTAAAAATGATTTTTTCCCACAATTTATATATATAACATAAATAATATATAATAATATATATTAATATATATAATAATAACATATATTATTATTATATATAATAATAATATATATTATTAAAAGGTTATCTAAAAATAAATTAATCGTTTTTCTAAGCCTAGATAATAACAAAAAATATATACTTATCTCATCATTATATATTTTTCTTGATTTTTTTTTAATATTATATAAAGGAGTCGAAAGAAAATGGTACCTTATTTATTTTCTATAATTTACAGAATGTCGATCCAGAAGCCTTTGTAATATACTTTATAAACTTTTATAGGCTTTACAATAAACACTCGCTAAGCCTGATTACGTCGCTCATTAACTGTATTATATAAAATTTGTGTGTGTATATATATATATATATATATATATATATATATATATATATATATATATATATATATATAACATAAAGCTATATATAATTAATTAAAACCAATGTAAATAACTCAAATCTGTAATTTAACGTGAAATGCGTACTTCAAAAAATTTTATTGTAATAAAATTTAATATGATGTAATAAATGGTTTTAATTAATTATATATATATATATATATATATATATATATATATATATATATATTTATATATATATATATGTATATATATATATATATATATATATATATATATATATATATATATATTTATATATATATATATATATATATATATATGTATATATATATATATATATATATATATATTTATATATATATATATATATATATATGTATATATATATATATATATATATATATATATATATATATATATATATAATGATATTTTTCAAATTATTATGTTTAAAATCGCGATTATATGATTTAAATCTAAATTGGTCTCACTTTATAGTTCATTTTATTTTTATTTGTAAACAGTCATTTACGATAAACAGTTGAAATATTATATCGATTGACCTAATCGGATTAAAAGCAAAAGAAGATTCGGATTCTCGAACCTTTCAATAGATATGGCAACGATGTTACGAAAAGTATATATAAAAGATTAACATCTTTTGTAAATGTATTTTGTTCTTTATTTTTTTTTTTGGTTTGCTAGAAAACATTACCATGTGAAATGCAAATAACATTACCAAATATATTTTTGAAATGAAATGAAAAAATACCGGAAAACTACAATAATATATATATATATATATATATATATATATATATGAAGGTATTTTATTTTCTTTTTTTAAAAAAGGAAAATTTGATAAGAGACATCTATTGGTAAATTTTCACAAAACGTCTTTTTATCCGAGCTAAAAACCAATAAATTTTTACATTTTCTTCTACATTCATTTTTATTATTTAAAATATTATTCTAAAATTCATTGATGTCTCTATTTTAATTAATTATTAAATTTTTTTTTTTAATAATTATTTTACATTTATATTTAAATCTTTTCTTTAAATTATATAATTAATATAAAGAAACTAATTTAAAGTTATTTTCAAATGACACGATATTTTTTTCTAATATTTAAAAATTAATTTTCTCATTTTTTACATATATATGTAAAATTAAAAAAAAAAACAAATTGATATATTTATATATACCATATAATATATTACACTGCCATCTTTTGATTTCTTGCATAAAGCTTTACTTGATTTTCCTATTATTTTATTTAAAATAATTATTTATTTCAATTTTAATATTGTTTCTTTCTACTGTTTTTATCATTCGATATATTAATACTAAAAATAAATTAAATATTTTTCATAAGTCCTTCCTATATTGATATTGATACAAAATTGTTTTTATCGTTCACTTTTGAAGCATAAAATGTTCCCGTTTAACCTTAATTCCTTTTATTTGCTTTATTTTACATTCGGTATTATCGTTATTTATACCTTTGTAATACAATATTCAACCGGAAAACAACCGGAACGGTAAAACCTTAAATCCTTCGGATCACCTTGCTAATTATCTAAGCTCCGAAGTTAATTATTATAATAATGTCGCAGTTATAATGAAAATTTCCATTTTTAAAGAGATCTTTGTTATTTGCTTTATTTTTCTATATTTTTTTTCAACCTTACGCTTCCTACGTTCGTTTTCGTTAATTATTTTTACGACTACTTGACAAAATAAATGTAAACTTCATTAAAATATATATAAAAAATAATTAAATTAAAAACATTAGTCGAATATTTTTTTTCACAAAAGAAAAGTGTTTAATGTATTATATTTAAGCTTGAACTATATATATATATATATATATATATATATATATATATATATATATATTACGAAATTTTAAAGAAATATATTTTATATTAAAACATCATTATTTTCTTATATTTTACTACATTTTTATTTTTTCTTTATAATTTCAACGCTAAATTTTTAATTTTTGTTTAACACTCCGTTTTATTTTTATGAAAAATATTAATTTAAGATATAAAAATCACAACAACATACAACAATCATAACTAATATTACGAATGTATAAAATATTTTATTACATTCTAAAGCAATATCATTTTTTTTAAATATATATAATTTATATATCTAATATTTTATATAAAAAATTGAAATATTATTATTATTAATTATTTCTTATACACATTTACATTATTAAATAATCAAATATACATCATAAATGTAACAACATCAAAATTTAATTTACTTTATAATTTCATTTCGAAACGATTCATCCGTCCGTTATACGTCATTCATAATGAATTGATTACACGATTCGATGTTAAATCTCAAAAAAAAAACTAAAACATAAATAAATGGAAAATACGTAATTACACGTAACTGCGAAAACGTTTATGTTTTGAATATTTTTTAATTAATAAAAATAAATAAATAAAACATCCTTTCGCGTAAATCTAGTATTATATATATATATATATATATATATATATATATATATATATATATCCTGTCGTAGCAGTTTTCCGTTCCTTGGAAAACGTTAAGGGCATCATCAGTCGCGCGCCGTCTGCGAATCGTTCGGTACGCTTTACTCGCTCTCTCGGAAAAATCGCGGGAAATTCCTGGAAAACGCACGAACGACACCGTTTTTTTTTTACCGCACCTTTATACTAAAACGTTACGTCCTATCGACGATTACGATTCGTCTCATAAATTATAATTTTAAATAATATATCTCACATTTGTTTTTATCTCAACAATTAAATATATGTCAATATTATTGTTTTTTTTTCATATATGTATATATATACATACATATATATATATATATATATATATATATATATATATATATAATTAAAATTTAATATTCTGTACGTGAATATGCAATAAAAAAATGTATATACATATATATATATATATATATATATATATATATATATATATAAAATATAAAAAGGTATCTTAACTGTTATCATAAATAATAAAAAAAAAATCATCCTGTATATGATTGGAATGCTTAATTACCCATTATGCCCGGTGAAAACGTGAATTATCATTTCATACACGTTTCAGACGTAATGCTTTTATACGCTTAAACATTACATGTCGTATATATAGGAAAAGTGTTCAGTAACTTAAGCCGTTGAAGACGTTTCAGAAATTCAAAACGATTTTCAGACAAACGCACATTTTCAATGATTTTTTTTTGTGCTTTTAAATATGTTTTATATATTAAAAATTAAATTTGAAATTTAATTATATTTCAAAATTTTATATTCATGTTTATATAATGTAATAAAAGTCAAAAATTATTTTAATAAATTTCAAAACTTTTAATATACAATAATAATAATTAATGTTTTCTATATGGAAAATGTGAACGATACATAGTCGTAAAATTTTATATAACGCATGAATAAAGTTTCATATGTGAATTTAATATGATTGTAATCGTAAATGTAAACAAAAAAAAAGATGAGAATGAAAATCTTGTAACAATTTCGCGCCTTCTTACCGCAACAACGTAAACGTAAATATCGCAAAATTTAACGCCGTTAACGTTTCGACAAGGGAACGCACTTTACGACGGTTAAAACGGTTAACCGCACGACAATAACGCGATTTCCAAAAAATAAAAATAAATAAATAAAAAAACACGTTTTTTTTAAAAAAAAACTTTTTATTATTTTATCTTTGCGTTAAATAAATTTTACGGTTTATAAACGTTCGACTCTTTGAACTTTGACATTCGAATAATATAACGAAAGCTTCGCTCGAAATATCTGTGGAAAATTTTTCCGTTTTCTATCGAATCGAGAAAATCCGATAAAGTTTAAGAATGATCGCGATCGTTTCGATTATATTATTAAATTTGAAAACTTTACGTTACAATCGTAATAATTCATTCATTTTTTTTTTTATTTATAATAAAATCCATTATTTAATATAATATAATATATGATATAAAGAAAAGATTAATTCGCATCACTTTATACTACACATTTAAAGCTCTGAAACTAATTTATAATATATAATATGGAAATTTTCGACTGCGGTTGTAATATTTTTGAATTACCCCCCATGTATTTTATCTGAACACAGTACATTTTCCCACGGCACTCTTTGTCCGTTTGCAAATGTTCCTTCTTAAAAGGAAAATTTATAT
The DNA here is from genome assembly GCA_024500535.1 of Leptonema lineaticorne. NCBI lineage: Eukaryota > Metazoa > Arthropoda > Insecta > Trichoptera > Hydropsychidae > Leptonema > Leptonema lineaticorne. The sequence goes on along the minus strand of JANIJI010000016.1, from coordinate 3,122,274 downwards.
ATATATATATATATATTTTTTTTTTTTTTTTTCTACTCGAAATTATATAAATTTATTTAAGCCGCTCGTTTTTATACCGCTTCATTTATTTTTTTTATACATATATTTTATATATAATATGATATAAAACATCATTAACACACCGATTGTAAATTAGTATAAAATTTTTAATTATTTTATATTTAAAAAATATTATATAATTATAATTAATACGATGTGAGAGAATAATTATCTCGTTTTGGATTTTTATAAATATTAAATTGAGATTCTGGCTCGCTCCCATAAATTCAGTATAATATGATATTGTTGGCTATTTATATCGAAGTCTATTATAATACATCATTACAAATAACGGTTATAATTTAAAAATATACTTTTACATTGTATATAAAATGTATGTCATATTTCGATAAAAATAATTCAAATTTTTGGTTATGTCATAACGAGAATAAAGAAAGGATTAGAGTTGGAAAAAAATATAAATTTCTATTTAATACTATTACATTTTTTTTTCCTATGTAATAACGGTTTCATACCACGAAATTAGCAATGCTGGTAATACTGATAAGCCGAAAAAGTCGTAATTTATTTTACTAAAGGTAAAAATTCTGTACGAAATGAAAAAAAATTGTATTATTATTTTATTAAAAAAATATCTTAATTTACCGTCGAAATTCTTTTTATTTAAAAAAAATTAAAATTATTATGCAAAGTTCATATTATTAATATAATAATACTATTATATATTTATATATATATATATATATATATATATAATGTTTATGTTTAATTTTAATTTATAACATGTAATTAAAATGCTAAATATGCCTTTGATTTAACTACTGAGTCAGATATAAACAAACTTCTTCTCTCGAAATTCGCACAAACAACTAGTTTCAAATTTATTTGAATGTTTATGTATTGTAGATAAAAAATATATATGTATATTTAAATATATATATATATATATATATATATATATATATATATATATATATATATCGCATTATTAAATTTAATAATGTATAATTTAAATAATATTTTTCAACATTTCCCTATATCATAGTGATAAAACACTAGATTATTTGTTTATTAATTTATGGACAGTTCATCACAAAGAAAAATAGTCTCTTTCGAATATTTCATCCAATTTTATTTACAAAATTCATCAATATTCAAAACTAAAATATTGGAAAAAATGATGGAAGCATATATCAACATGTCAAACTTTTCTTTGAATCATAAATAAAATATGAAAATTTTCCATATATTTAATGAACACATTCGATAAGAATATATAGGTATATTTTAAAAATAAGTTTTGATTACATTATAATAAAAAAATAATTATCTATCTATTAATTTTTTATTTTGATTATAATGTATAATCTCGAATTTTTTCACAATATACCTTTATTAAATTATCAAAAAAAAAAAAATAATAATATATATATATATATATAATTAAAAGTCCGCCGAACACCGATTGAGAACTACCGAATAGATATTATTATTATTCCACTGCATATGAATGAAATAAAAAATCCATTTAATCTTTGAAACATTCCGCCACATGTAAATTTTACTACATATGTCAATTTGTCGAAATTGTTTTCGTATTCGACGCGTTCGTTCAAAAATTGCCACGAATTCAAGTGCATTTCGTATGTACGAACAAAACAAATACACATATTATATATTCAAATGAAATATACACACGCATATAAATATAATACATGTAGACGAATGCACCTATACACGTTCATATATGAAAATATTCGACAATCACTTCTATTTCTGACGCTTCGACGTTTCGATCAATAATATTTCTGTCAGCCATTAGCAATTGTTTGGATTTCGCTCATCTCGTTTCTTGTTTTAACGATAATTTTTCAGCATTATAAGAAAAAAATATAAAATCGCTGAAAAATCGCCTATATATCTTTATATAAAGTAATGAAATATTCGCAATATTATTGCATTGCGAAATGACAACTGAATATTTAAAAAAAAATATTAATTAATCGATCATATATGTTTTATTAATATTTTTTTTAAATATTATTATATATAATTTATTTATTTTCTATATAAATTAATTTTAATATTTTAAAAATAATAAGATAAATAATATAAATTTTATATTAATTCTTAGAAATATTACATTGCAATTTTCTATTTGATTACATCGTATATATTTTTTTTTCATATACACACCCTATTCACCACAAATTAAACTCTCTGTGTATGATTTTTACTTTTTTTCGTAATCTTCGAATCAAATTTTTTTATTTATAAAATTACCTCGTTATTTTAGTATTTAATATGTAATAATTAAAAAAAAGATGAAACTTCATTTACAAAAGATTTGAAACATAATAAAAAAAAATATGTATAATAATAAAACTCGTTATAATAAAATTTGAAAAAAAATCATTCTTTTTAGCACTTTTTATAATGATGTTGAATATTACATAATGTATTTCATTTTTCATGGGATTTTTTTTTAATTATATCCATTATTTTTTTATGTTTATTGTATATTGAAATATTCAAATATATACTTAATACATATTTCTTCAATTTCGTCGTTTTTATTATACAAAATATTATATTATTCAAAATTTTTATATATGAAAATACGTCATTTTATATTTAAATTCAAATTTTCAATATATTTCAACCGAAATAAAAAAAAATAGACGATACAGCATATAATAAAACACTTTTAACTCTCTAAACGCCAGACGGTTATAAACTTTGAAAAACTTTTATTTTTTTTATTCGGAAAACAGATTTTAAGTTAATGTCTTCGTCGTGTTTTCCGCCGCTTTTCGTGCTTATTATTTTATATGACTTTTTTTTCGCGACTTATTATAATAATAATACTCGCGAAAGCTTCGAACGCTTTCTTTGCGGAATATGATATATGGAATATACGGAATATAATATATGGAATACATGAAATATACTGACGCTCGAATAAGTCGTTAAACGATGGAAATATAAAAAAGAAAAACATTCGCGTCGACGGAATGGAAAAAAAGGAAAAATCGCTCGGGCAGGAAACGATTTCGCACCATTCTCTGTCCGGATAATTTTTCGCGTGTTATCGCACAGTTTCCCGGATTATCGCGATTTTTCCTTAATTTTCCAGATCGCGAATGTGGCAAATTGCGCAAATCGATAAGTGCGTTATATTATATATATATATATATATATATATATATATATATATATATATATGCGTGTTTTTTTTCCATTTATTTCGAGCGGATAATAATACGCCATTTCTTTGTTTATTATCTAATATATTGGAAATATTAATCGATTCACAGTAAAAGTGATTAATATTAATATAAATCTAGAAATGTATATTTTATTACGCCAATCGAATATATTCGAATACTAAATATCTATTATGCTTAATTTTGTGGTATAAAAATATGCTTCAATTGAGATGAAATATAATAATTTTACATTTATATAAATATTTAGATAAGCTACGTACAGATATTTGTATATCTGAATATCAAAGGAATACGACTTTTTAATTATATTTTATTGGCTATATATTTCTTTCAAACGTCTATTCTAAAAATAAATATAATTTTACTGATTTTAATGAGAAATTATATATATATATATATATATATATATATATATATATATATATATATATATTTCAATTCATAATGACGTTATATACGATTTATTTACAATTTTATATTTTTGCTTTCATATATTCAATTTATTTTTATTTTATATTCGTAATCTATGTTTTTTTAATAAAAGATAAAACTATATGATTTTAGATTATATTGATGAATATTAATATATGATATTATGATATAAAAAAATACAACCTTATTACCGTCAATACAAGTCATTATCTTCTAAGTGATTTAATAGAACTTTAAGTTAAAAAATATTTTTTTAATTTTAAATGCAACACAACTCTATAATATTAATTAATAAACTCATACACACACACACATATATATATATACACACACGTATACGATACTATTATATATTATAATATAACACGACACGCATCCAACAAAAAGGACTTTCTAAGGGATGGGCCGCTGAAAGCTGTCAAAACTTCGCATATAGAGGGATGGGTATAAATTATTCGACGTTACACGAGGCGTCAAAGTCCCAACACTTTCCTACCGAGTTGAAAATGACTAGAATCCAAGATCGAGTTTCGAAAACCAGGATGAACACACACACAGTCTCTCTCTCTCTCTCTCTCACCTGTCATCGGTGTATCAAAACGTTGACGTATCAATTTAGACGATGAATAATTAACGACCGAAATGATAAATTAATAATAATGGACCCGGAAACTGATGGTTAACTATGGTCGTTTTGTGTACGACCGCAAGTTAACTGAATATTTGGGGTTTAAAACATCGTTGACCCCCCGTAGATGAATGTTCGACGAACCGTATACTCTTACTTTGCCGTCGAAGCCTACGAAATTAACCTTTATCATGCGCATTAATGAGCCTATAACTTTTCCGAATCTATAATAATAATGTTGACATTTTTTTTAAATATCACTAAAGAACCTCTTATCGATGCGCATTGCGTAAATTTTCTATATTATATATATATAAATGATTTTTTTTTCTCTCATTTTGATAAAATGTTATTCCGTAATAAAATATTATACAAGTAATTACATTAAGTAGATTGAAATTTTCCTTTGCAATCTCGTTTCTTATATATATATATATATATATATATATATATATATATATATATATATATATATATATATATGAAAGCCGAAATTAGACGTTTTCAGATAAAACATGTCTACATTCAGCACGTTTACCATTGAATGAAATCACTTACCATAAATCTCTAACCAATTAATATACGTATGACTGAATATATAATATATAAATAAATATATATATATATATATATATATATATATATAATATTATAAATTAATTATTTCGACAATATATCAAAAAATAAATTATTCTATTTAATACTTGAATCGTTTATATAATGTTTATACATTAAATTTCAACATGAAAATTTTATATTAATACCAAATATATCAATATTATAACACTTGTCATTAGTAATAAATAATTTTCATTTTAAAATATATTTTTCAAAATAAATTCGTCGAATTCGACGATTAATCTCAGTCGTTTTAAATAGTTCAAGAATGCTAAAACTTTCCAGAATGAAACGTATTCAAAAAGCTGATCTGAAAACAATCTGAAAAGAAATTCGTGATATTTTTCTCCTTGAATAATTTTCGGCCGAAACGAATTCTTTCTGTCGTTCTTCAGTTATGATTTCTTCAACAGAAATATTCCATTTGAATTTAAACGAAAATTTTATGACAAGAAATTAATTTCGACCCTCTAAACTTATCGCCGGCCGAATGTTACGCGTTTGATAAATAGAACCAAAAAAAAAAAATCATAAATCATATAATAATACATATTTTTGATTACATCTTCCATTATATAAAAGTATTATAATAATATTTACGTAATAAACAATAATGATATATACGTTAAAATTTACCGTGTAAAAAGTGTATAATATAATAAATAAAACAGTCGCATTTCGACGTTTGTCATGAAAGTTCGTGAATATAGAACCGTTTAAAGTGTTTCCGTGTTATATATATATATATATATATATCACGTTATTTGTTCGATTTCGATTTTGAAAACCGGTGAAATAAAAGTTGAAAAAAAAAATTATGGCCACATCGACGGACAACAGTAAAACGACAGCGTCCGTCGAAAGCCTGAAACTGTCTAGCAAAAATGCTTCCATCAGTTCATCGAAAAACGCGTCGACCGAGAGCGTTTTATCGAAGAAAAATTCGGATACGGCTCAGCTGAAGGGCAGCAAAAGGGATTTGGATAAAAAGGACACGGCCGTCCTTATAAAAGACGAAAACGTCACTAAATCTCCGCCGATCAAGAAGATCACGGTGGTAGCGCCTAATGTAAATCAGGATGTCAATTTTGAGGTATATATGATTTTTTTTTTATTTTTTATGTATTTTCAATGAACTGGACGATTTTATATAATATTATTTTACTATTTATTTTGAAATCGTGTTATAAAATTGCATATTAAATAAACTAATACATTATCATTTTTTTGTTTATTCTTTTATAAAAAAAATAATTCTAAGTTGCGTACAAATGGCATATTGATACGTTAAAAACAATATTTTAATGGAAAATATCGCAAGCAGACTTCAACACAATAATTCAATGTATCGTTCATAAATTTTCAATAATACCATTTCTTTAGAAAAAATCACATCATATTTCAATATTATAAACGTATAATTCATTTCGCTATTGTCTAACTATAATTTATTTTCATATATATATATATATATATATATATATATATATATATATATATATATATATATATATATATATATATATATATATGAAACTAAGTGAATTTCAAATCTCCATATTTCATATAATTATATAATATTATATATAACATAATATCGCTTCCGCTGAAACGCAAAAACTAATTGTATTTTATAAAATTTCTCTCTTCAAATTTAATTTATGACTATTAATCACAAAACGGTCGAAAAATTTTCGCTAACAATTTTACGTTCTGAATTCGTATTCGTTCTATTAAAAAAAAAAAAAAAAAATATATATATATATATATATATATATATATATATATATATATATATATATATATATATTGATTAATTTATGGAATATTTAGTAAAATTCGACGCGATTCGCCGTATCGAAATAATTAATTTTATAAGCGTGAAAAACATATTAATTCGTTCGCTTTATGGACGACTTCAAAAATATAATTGAATTTTCCATACTCTCTAATATTAAATTCGTATTTCATTTAAACGTACAACACGCACTTTTGTATTTGTATATATATATATATATATATATATATATATATATATATATATATATATATATATATATTATATATATACAATATATAATATATGCGTATGTATGCGTTTGTTTGTCATTATTCGTACAAAGCTAATGAAAAAGCTCGAAATTAATTTAGTACAATTTAGTACGGCCCGATCGACTGTTAACGGGAAAACTTTCAAACCGCCCCCGCCCTACGGTTAATCGAGTGCAACGCAATTAGGGCGTACCGATGGAAAACTTTCGTCGTCCTTTTCGACAACGATTTTCAACTGTCATTCAATTATCACTCATTAAAATATATCGATAGCGTCGCATTCACGATCGTGTCTGAAATCGATTGAGAAACTTTCAAATGAATTTTCAACCTTACGCACTTTTCCATATAATATTGAATATTATGGCTTGAATATTAGCGCTATATTGAGTATTCGTTTAAAGAACTAAACGAAACACTAAGTTAAATACTAAATCACATATATATAAAATGATAGACGGTGGTGTTGTTTACATTTTTTTTTTCGTCAAATGTTACTTTATTTTTACAATTTAATTTTAAATGAATTTTAAAACTCAATATATAGATCTTTGTCATGCCGAAGTTCAACTTATTACAATATGATTTCATGTAAAATATTTCAACATTTACGATGCAATTTTGACAGCTGGTCACTTAAGGTACGACTATTAAAGCTTATATACTATACTTTTCGTCCCTATAATTTTATATATATGATTTTTAAATATAATATTTTTTCCATAATCGTCACTTCAATATTGATTAGAATTTATTATTTTTCATTTATTTTAAAATTAATTTCGATACAATCTAAACGTGTGTACTTCTAATGATCTAACACACACAAGTGGACTCGTACGCGAATTCAATCACGGGTCCACTTGGAACTATATTTTTTTTTTCAAAATTAAAACATTTCCGATGTAGATTCACCTTTATATTCGTAAGTCAATAACGTTCACAGCAATTTTGCAAGTGTACGTTTTCATTCTGCCGCCAATTATGTGGAAGAAAATTTTTCTTGGCTATTTTTCTCGATTTTCCAATTTTTATATATATATATATATATATATATATATATATATATATATATTGTCTGGGTCGTGCAACATGGCCAAATTGAGCCAGATGATTTATTGCGTGTCTTTTTTTCCAGTACGTAACCCTTTAACCCTTTAGGGCCGCGATCGCAAAAAAAAAAGCGGAACCGGACCACGCAAAAACCAAAATGGAAGCTTTTCTAAGCGTCGACGGATGTCACATAAAAGAATATGTGCGCGAGTTTGTGTGCATTAAGAGCGTTCCGTGTCCTTCTATTTTATCTTTTTTTTTTTGTTGTCGTTCGTCCTTTGCAAAGTACGATGATGAATGGTTTCTGCTTTGTCCCACGTCGACTTATTATGAAGAAATAAATAAGTCGGCGACTGTCCTTTTGCGTGCTGACAATAAGCGTAATACCATTTATAATATTATATATATATATATATATATATATATATATATATATATATATATATAGTGGACAATCTGACGAAAATAAATCGTATTAAATGATATAAAATTATGTGTATACAATAAACATGTGCAAAATGCTGTGCGAATTAAAGAAAAAAAGCGAAGTAAAACCATTTCTGTGAATACTAGTATATTAATAAAAAAAATTATATCATTATAATATAACTACTTATAATTACGTCTTTTTTATTGTCAACATATTAGTTTTGTAATGATAATCAAAACTTATATTTTTAATTATATATTTTATATAATTCATTTATTAATAGAGTTGGAATAAAAAAAAATTAATACTTATTTAAAGTGTTAACTAATGCATATATTCCTAGTTTTCTAATATGAAATATTTAAACTCCATTTTCATTTTTAATATAGATAAAATCCGTTTATTTTTTTATTATTTTATGAAATATTGCTCAGTTTTCTCAGTCTGTTCACACGAAATATCTTTCTGTATCTTCAATATATTCTTTAATAGATTTAATCAATCAAATTCAATATATTCTTTAATAGATTTAATCAATTAATTCAATCAAATATATAAAACTAATAAATTCAAAATTCATATTTTTTTTTATCTCACATCAATTTTGATTATTAAATATATATCAATCCTGTTATCATTTTCATGGTATTAACAATATACTGCATATTTAATTTCTTATCTTAATAGGAAATCAGTATATTTTTTTATTCAGGTTTTATAATATCATGCTTACATTCAGCTTCTAATCGCTAATCAAAATCTAAACATGGCATATTTATATACGAAAATTTACTATAAAAATATTTTTATTTGAAAGAAAAACTTTACGTGATTAACTTGATATCGATTACCTAGTTTGTATATTAATTACATGTCGTTTTAATATTTAATATCCAATTAAGGATTATCACTTGATAATTTAAGAATTGCTAATTTTAAAATATATATTTATATTTATTTATGTATGTTGTATTATTATATTATATTATTCTTATAAAATACGCTATTTCATTTACAATTAAACGTCAAATTTCAATCTAATAAACGTCGGAAAATTCATTTAACTCCGAAAAATACTTTATTTTCGCATTAAAATTCGACATTTTATACTTTCTGCATAAATTTATAGAGATAAATTTGTTTCATTTACGTTAGAAATCTCTTTTACAGATATAAATATATATATTAACGGATATAAATATTTACACATACACATTTAAAATATATTTCTTATTAAATGTTTTTATCAAAAAAAAAATCAATATCGATGATCGAATAAATAATGTAACATTTAACTGTGCTTCATAACAAAACAATAGCGAAACGTTTATTATTAACGATGTTAAATTTTCATTAGTTCCACGAGGAAAATCGTGGGTTTTGATCACGTCAATCAAACGGAATTAATTTCGAATTCCACATCCGATGATCCTGTTACATACGTTAATTCGATATTTATATACGTTCACTACATATACATCTAAATTATTTAATATACTAATGCAAAATATCGAATATACAACACAAGATAATGAATGTGCATTCGAAAGCTCGTATGTTATAATCGATAAACACGTTCGTTTATCACTATAAAATATTTTGAAATTTACGATAAAAAATTCGTTATTATTTATTCATTGCGATTATAAATTATCATTTCATAATTAGATATCATAAATGTCGACATTCAAATAATTCACCAAAATTATATATATTTATTTCCACGAGCGTCACAAGTTTGAGAATCATCACGTCGCTAACATAAACGATTTTTAGCGTAAAAACAATCTCGTTTCATTCTTTTCTAAAGGTTTTTCGCTTGAATTTTAATGAAAATTCGCATGAAAAAAATAACCCTCGGTTGAAAAATTCATTTTTAGAGCAATTTTTTAATATATTTTTCACATAGACAATTTTGACCGCGCAAAACTTTATTTCAGTTCATATTTATTTTTATATATACACATACATATTTTACGACACATATGAAATAAATTACGCAAATATATATATATATATATATATATATATATATATATATATATATATATATATTTGAGTTCGTTATAAGTGGAAACACGTCTCGGATTCGCATCACGTTCTGTAAAGTCAGCTCGTTATATCCGAGATAAAGACGTTTTACCAATATATAGACATTCGTTAAAATATCTTTTTATTTTACTTTCAATCGATAAATTTCTATATATTTTATATCTTATCTCGTTTTTTTTATATATTATACGCATATAAAGTTGGAAATAATTTTAAAAGATCGTCGTATATAAAAGAAAATTTAAGTTCGAAAAACGACAATTTTATCCAGATAATGACTTCCATAGGAATGCACATTTTTATATATTATAATATATGTATATGTATATATATATATATATATATATATATATATATATATATATATATATATATAAATGAAACGATTTAATCGATCACGTTCTTCAACAATATTGAACGGTGACTGTGTTGTTTTAATAAAAAAAAATTTAATATATTTTTCGATGTGAAAATTCCTCGTCATCTCTTTGAATGATGTATGATATATATATATATATATATATATATATATATATATATATATATATATTTATAAAAAAAAGCAATTTTCAATTTAACATGAACATAGCGAATCGTGGACTTGATATAAAAATTCTTTCGTTCGCTTATTTATAATTATAATATTATTTAAATATTAATTATTTATATAGCATATGAATAATTAAATAATAATAATAAAGATAAAAAAAACATGTTTAATTCAATATATGCTATTTTAACTTTAAAAATTTATACGACTCATATATGAATAATATAATATTTGATAAAATATGTAATTCGTCTAAAAAATATTAAAACAATGTATTATTGTTAATTTCATTATAAATTATACTGTAATATTATTTAAATATCAAGTATCCGAATAATTTAACGTTATTAATTTTCTTAACATTTTATTATAATTTTTCATGTTCATAGTAATGAAAACATAATTAATAAGTTTAATTAAAAATATTATTAATTTGTTATTACGTTTTTTTTTTACAGAAAATCTAATATTTTTGTTTAAAATATAAATATAAAAATGTGTGTCAATGTATTTGAAAGAATAAAATTGATCAAAAAAAAAATAAAAAAACGAATATATATGAAAATCACATATATTGGAAAATAAATAGTTTTCTTATAACATATAAAGGTTTTTGACTCAATCGTATATTCTAACATTTTTAGAACAGGTTTCCTAGAAATTATTGTTCAATCGAAAACTTTCAATACTTTTTCTCGATTTCTTTTTCATACGAATAGTCTAATTTAACCCGAAATCAGCGGAAACGACGCCGCAAAACTAATAAATAATAACGTACGACAACCGTTTTAAAATATTATATATTATAACACGTTATATTCAAAATTTTGATAGCTCTATTTTACATGGCAAAAAAAATATGAATAATATAAAACGATATAATGAAACGGCACAATTGGTTTGTTGACGTTCAATTTTAAACCCGAAATATGTGTTCGTTTGCAATTGTTAGCGCTCGTCAATTAATCATCATATATATATATATATATATATATATATATATATATATATATATACAGGACGTTTAATTTTCTATACGTACTATGTTTGCGGGGACGAGGCCCCGACAACTGAGGCTTCGACGAAACACACCCTAAATTAATTCTGGGATTTTGAACTGACACGCTATTAATCAACAAGAAAAAAAACTCTTTGTATGCCCTTTAACGAATGAAATTACCTATTTTTAATATTATATACATATGTATATGTTGTTTTAATTTTTTCTAACTTTTCTTTTCGATTCGATTTTTTTCATTCGCACACACACACACACACACATATATATATATATATATATATATATTTGCTCGTCAATTTTATTATAGTTCGTCAAATAGGCGCTATTGGGTTCGTAATAAAATCAGAAATAAGGTTTCGTTTCGATAAAATCGCTAAAAGTTTCATATAATAAATCGAAATGTATGTCTTTTTTTTACGTTTTTATGCATTATTACCTTTTTGTTTTATTGTTATCGAATCGACGTGAAAGCACTTCCAGCTATTTATTTAATTTTAAATTTTCAGGATAAATTGTATAAAGTTTCAAGTATTTTACGATCTAGTTCCATAATATTATATAAACAAAAACAATTATAAAACGAAAAATAAAATATTATTTATTTAATTAAATAACTGAATTTTAAAATATACTTTTTTGTGAAATCTGTTTTGTATATATATATATATATATATAAATATATATATATATATATATATATATATATATATATATATTTTCACCAGTATTTAAAGGGTTGAAGATTTGAGACGAAGGACTTTTTCCTCGATGCGCATAAATAATTTATGAGTTTTCTCCGCGGAGACAAGAAAAAACTTCTGGCATAAATTTAATAAGCCGATTCGTGTCGAACGCTGAAAACGTCGAACGGATTTTTCCGAGAATATTTTCCCTTAAAATCCCTGGAAAAATCAGAAAACTGCGTATTTTACTACTCCAAAACAAACCTATCCATGTATTAGGGAGAATAATATTTTTGAATACTTTTTTTTTCACTTTATTAAATCATATTTTTATATGTATATTTTTATCTCAAATATAATACTTTTATGTTATTGAAAATAATTTATTTATATATATTTTTAATATATCATACAAATATGCTTTGAATTAATAATTGTTAAATTTACAAATTTCAGCTATTTCAATATCATATTTTTCTTGATAATAATAATATTCCAAAATTTATATTGTATTTTTAATACGGTTATTTGAAAATATATTAAATTGATAATTCAAGTATTTAACAAATATGCTGGACATACTATCAAAGGTAAATGTAAGGTCTTTGAAGTCATATAAAGTTGTCGTTATACAGGATATACCTGATTTTCTCAAAATGAACCTTGTTTATGATTTCATATTATATAATGTAAAGTTTACCAAACTACTTACTGTGTATTACTATTACATGTATTTAAATAAAATTAATTCGCTAAATTTTCAATATTGAACCGGAGAAAAAAAAATGAAATCTAATAAATATTAATGGTATAATCATTAATATAATTAGTTCATAGTTTGATTCGCAAAAAAATTTAAATTTATAGATTATTAAAAAACTTCTACCATAATCATAAAAAGCAAAAATTTATTCATTTTAATTTCATAGAACAATTTTCATATTACATTTTTGACATTTATCGATTTTATTTATACTTAAAAAATATGTGTGAATAATTTGAATCGAGTCATATTTCTATATTAATTTGATTATTCATTATAATAACGAAATATTTTCATATATAATATATAAGTACAATTTTATCACATTTTTGATGCAATCAATTTAAATTATTTATGTAGTTTGCGTGTTTATCCAAAATTCTAATACAAATTGATGATGTTTACAATTCGAAAACTTACATTTGTCAAATTGTCACCACGTTCAATTATACTGACATTAAATCCCAGAATATCCACACGCAAAAAATAAATTAATATAAATTTTGACTAAACTTATCGAAGAATAACAAAATACAATATATAATATTAACGTTATCTCATTCCATTTAAATAAATGTTATAATATTTTTTGGTTCAATTACTATATATATATATATATATATATATATATATATATATATATATATATATATATATATATATATATATATATTATTGGCAATAATATATTTTTTTCGACAACAAAAAAATCACACCTGAAACTGTTAATAAAAGACGGTTAATTGCTTTCGTACCTATCAGAGGTAGTAAAGTGTTGGCGTTCGAGCGGAAACATCGGTAATAAAACTTTTTCCGAACGGGAAAACTTTCAACCAACGAATATATATATATATATATATATATATATATATATATATATATGAAGAACGTTACAAGTATAAACTTTCTCGTTTCAAAGTTTTAGAGCGTCGAAATATTCGCTCAACGAATCAAATGTGCGTAAAATGAATATTTTCTACAATTTTATATATATATATATATATATATATATATATATATATATATATATGAAAATATTATTGAAATTGAAACGTATATAAAAAATACGAATATTGATATATAGATTTTTTGCATTCATTAGGCATAACCATGAGCTTTGTACTTCCTTTTCATCCGTTGAATTGTGCCTGAAAAATAAAAAAAAACATGATAAAGTAGCCGAAAGCGTTCATAAATTTTGGCTTTTTACCAAAGGGGTAGACTCGAATTTATTTCGACTGCCTTTCATTTTTTTTCTTTTTTTTTGTTTTGTAGACAACCCGTTTCGCGTTTCTTTCTTTCTTTTTTTCTTTCGTTTTCGACGCGCTTTTTCCGACTGAAAGATTTTTCAGGACGCGCGCTATTGCTGAAAATAATATATTGGCTAGCGTTCCCTTTTTGAAAATTTTCGCACACAACTTCATATATATATATATATATATATATATATATATATATATATATATATATATATATATATATATATATATATATATATATATATATATATACATATAACCTTGCCTCGAGACTTTCGTTTTAAATGACCGCTCGCCTTTTTCGTGCAAATTCGCAATTTTTCCTATCTACGCATATAAAATTGTATATATAATAGAAAAGGTTTCGCTTTGTTTGTCTAACAATTTGTATGATAATGCAAAAAAAAACTAGGAAATTATTTCATATCTTTTTCGCTATTCATTTATGTCCATATTTTGAATAGATTATCTTATTTCTATTTCAGATATTATTCAACATGTTGACCGCTACTGCATCATTTATTTTGGTTTTATTAAAAAAAAATAATAATGTACATATTTTTTTTTGAAAATGTTCGTTATTTAAATATCATCGTAATGTAGAATTTCCTTTATTTAACGTTATACCCGATAACTAGTCGTATTGTATTATATATTTATATAATGTGAGACAACTCGATATAAGGTATTTATTATCGACAATAAATTGTCGCACACCTCGTGTCTCGGAAAATTCGATACGAATAGAAAATTGGATTCTCGATACCGTATCTTGGTTCAATCCCCAGTTATCCTTTGAAGTAGGCGAATTCCAATTTGGCAAAATTTTCGACATTCGCGCAAAGGCGTAGAAATTTCGCCATATCAATAATTTATTGTTCGTTTACTTTGTCGCCACGTTTCTATCTGTTTACTTGTTTGTTTGTTTGTTTTGTTTGTTTGTTACCGAATTGAGCCATGGCGGTATATGCAAATTATACTTAATTGAATGCAAAACCACACTTTCGAACCGTGACACACACGGACGCATGCACAAAGATAATACGTTTATTTCGTGTATTCTGAAGTATGTTCAAGTCCAGTCCATGGCAATTGTGTTGTGATATTTGTTATTGTTTTATTATTTTTGGAATTAATCATAAAATACACGTTCAATACAGTAGACGTTTAATCCAATATTTAATAAAAACATTTTTATACAAAAAATATTTTATAATAAATAATATATATTTTTCAACCAACTAAATAATATTATGTCTAATATATTTATATCTGTATATATTGTATGTAAACTTCAGATCTATTATTATACCATATATTATCGTTTCAAATATAAAGAATGTGCCATTTTTTCTCAAAATCATTTACGAATTTAGCTTAAAAAATATATTAAAACTAGATAATTGTTATGCAGTATATATATATATATATATATATATATATATATATATTAATAAGGAAATATATTTTTAATTTAAAATTAAACGAATATAAAAATTATAAAGGACGATTAGATTGAAAAACTTTGAACCGGACCACCTATTAAACGACTGAAACCGCTAAAATTTCATCGCAATAAAAAGAAAATTCCAAGTTCGCGTAATTAGTGCTCATTTCTTAATTGAATTTTTGATTTGTAATTCAATTCGATCGCAATGAAAATGCGAAGCGACTGATTAAAACTTAAAATTTGCATGATAATTAAAAAAGGTAGGCCGCAAACGAAAGTCTAATACTAAACTTCAGCCTTTGTACGATTGCTCAATTTTTGTATTTGCCCTAACAATATTTGTCAAATTATCTAATTATGTATTTCAAATAGAGACGATTTTGAAACATTAACAGTAAATATAATTCGAATAATCCATCATACTTAATAATGTAATAAATTACAAAGACATTATCAGCATTTTATATGTGATTGAAGTAGTACTTTGCATATCGTGTATTTTTCGTTCATTTCCAAAAAAAAAACAAAAAAAACATGAACACAACATCATTTTACAAGTATTTTTTTTACTTAATTTGCATGAAAATCCTTCAGCAGATTGAGAAATTAGCATTCGAAAAAAAAACGGTACCGTTTAACTTATATATATATATATATATATATATATATATATATATATATATATAATATTTAAAAAAGGAAAGTTTACGACCTGCGCTTTCTCTCGCACGCCTCTCGTATTAATTAAAGGCTTTTAAAAGGACTCATTTAAATTCAAAGGGGTGCGTAACGGAACAAACCGCATTACGAAGGTTCTTAAGGGTGTCATTTCCGGTTATATATATAAAAAAATGTTTTTATCCACTTATTCATATTTTTTTCCCATTATGATTTTTATCATACATTATATTTTCACGTGTAAAAATACGATATTTTTTTAAATATTACATATTATAAAATAAATTAGAAGTAATTTTATATATATTTTTAATTTAATTTTGATATTTATTGTATTAAAATAAATATTTAATATTATTTTTTTACATGAAAAGAAACGATTTATATATAAGTATTTCGTTTATTGTAATATAATATAATAAATATATATATTTATACCTAAATTTATGTGTATTTTTATTACATATATATTATTTCTCATATACATAGGAAAAAAATCATTATTATAACATGTGCGTTTATAAATAATATACGGTGAAATTTTATTGAAATGTTTATTATAATATAAAGAAATAAACTTATGCAAGTTATAATATTTTTTTATTTCTTCATAATAAATTTACTTTCGTCTGAACGACGTCATTGAAAATCAAAATAAAAATATATAAAAATTAGACGAAAAGTATGACTCAATAATAAATTTTAAACCTGTCAGTTCAAATATATGATTATAATATATAATATATATTATTAAAATGAAAAGTAATATTTTACGCATCGACTAATAAAATTTATATATATATATATATATATATATATATATATATATATATATATATATATATATATATATATATATATATATAGTGATTTCTAACATGAAAAATATTTTCTAGAATCATAAAAGTTTATTTAACTGTGTAAACATTCGTACAAACGATATTTTGTATTTCCTAAATTAATTATTTTTTCCATTATATTCACGCACGTAAATCCCTCACAAAAATATTCCTTTTGTTTTAATACGCAGAAATTCATTAAACCAAATGGTATATGCGATATATATATATATATATATATATATATATATATATATATATATATATGTATATATATATATATATATATAAGAAATGTAATATTGTACAATATGCTCTATATAAATTTTATAAATAAAAACCAAAATAAATCTCGAATGACAACACAACGCGAAATACTTATTTTCTCTTTATTTTTTCCCTTTACGTCACATGTCTGGGATATAATATTGAAAAAGGAAAAAATTCAGGTTTATTTATTTAATGAAAAAAAAATTTTTTTTTCGTCGCAGAAAACACGTCTTCTTAATATTGTCACACTGAAAGTCGCAACATTGATTTTTTTCTGTTATATATGTAATATTTTTTTTTGATATATATAATAATAATATTGAAACATATATGAATATTTCTATATATACAAATATTGCAATGTATATATTATTAGAATTACATATTTAATTCGCGTCGTTTCAACGACATCACAAACGAGTGTACCGGCGGCTTTATAAAAAAAATATCATCAAATCTCTCAGTAATCTCAGTAAAATAGTAGATATAATTGTTGAAAATAGATTATTCGTGATCCACACTATATATAGATAAATACGTGGGCGATTTGCGAAAACTCGTTACATGTCACGTAATCAAACAAAAGCTTTCATTTTCGATTTGTCTCACCGTCAATTCCGAAGCTTTCGATAAGAATCTCCACACAATATCCGACCATTCTTATACTATATATATATATTTACACATACGCTATATACACATATTTATTGTCGACAAAAGACATTTTGTGTATTTTGCGTCCTGATGGCGAAATTGCGTGATAACTATTGTCGTGTTAAGAAATCGACTCGAATTACAATATTAGCCCGGACCCGCGATTCATTCCCGAACGCCGTCTTTCATTATCGTCTCGGATAATCCGTTTGAATTATTTCGAAAAAATAACGCGGAAAAAACGTAAATAATAATAATAATAATAATAATAAAGATTATCGCCGTCATTAAGCCGTAATTGAAATTCAGTTTTGCCCCACCGCGAACCGAACCCACGTTCATTAACCGAATTAAAAGTGTGTACAATTTCCTCGTTTAATTCACATTTTCGCCGATTGCGGTCATATATCATGTCGAATTTTTTTCTTTTTAACATTTTTTTAATTTACTTTTATCGTGTAATATTTATCAGGGTTGCCAATTTGCAATTAATGAACTAATATGTAATATATATATATGTAATATATATATATATATATATATATATATATATATATATATATATATATATATCAATTATTTTGAATAGCTTAACTATTAAAATAATTGTATATTCTATGCTTCACAGAATATCGTGCTTTGTGACTCATATAAAATATTCTTTCATATTTAATCTTCATAAGTTATTCTTTTATAGTTTAAAATGTCACTGTTTAAAATATATTTCAAAGTTGTCGCTCACTTTGAAAATTTCTAATACATATATATATATATATATATATATATATATATATATATATATATATATATATATATATATCTAAAATAATATATAAATTTAAAAAATAAAGTATTTTATTAATGATTAAAAATTTGTTTCGTTTTAAATTAAATATAATATAATATATCAAATCTGAAAATTTAATATTATTTAAATAATATAATTTAATAACTCGAAAACAAAATCTTAACATATTAATACAATAGTAATACTTTAATTTTTAATAATTATATTTTTAAATATTGTTACGTTTATAAATTTAATATTACAAAAATTATATATTATCATTGTAAAAAAAAACATTTTTTTTATCAGAGTAATCTATTAATATTAATAAAATATACTATAAGCAAAAGGTTACGATTCCTATTTTTTTTTCAAAGAAATAAAAAAAATTCATATTAGGCGGATTAAATAAAAACCATTATTCAAAGGGCCAAAAAAAGGTCTATATGGGTACAAAAAAATTTCGTATACGTTAATAATAAATTGGCGAACCAAACGCTCACAAAAATAACTCAATCAAAATTATGTATTATTTGTATTATTTTTCGATCACATTATGAATAAAAAAAAATAATCTTTTTTAATTCGTAATTTGCAACCCTCAGAATATGAGATTTGAAGGTACGAAAAATTGTAAAAACCTCCGATATAAAAACGATAATAAATATTTAACCGAACGATGATCTGATATGACGTTTTGTGTACAAATTTATTGAATTTATATATCGTAATAAAATAAATTTTTGCACTTTTTTTTTAATTGTTAAAATATCAAAAATTGAAAATATAATATTTGAATGATTCTCTTATGTGTTTTAAAATTGATTATATTTTTTTAAATATCAAATAATCCATCCAATTAACAAACTTTGCTGAATAATTAGTTTATATTATATTTAGAAAACAATATTTATGAAAGAAATCTCATTAGTGCTATTTAAAATCAAATATATATATATATATATATATATATATATATATATATATATATATATATATATATATGTACTTGCGATATTACTTTACAAATGGCTTTTTTTAGCATTACTTGTGTTGAAGTAGTTGAGTGGCTCTCGTTGAAAAAATTCTGCATTACTGTATTAAAAATATCGGTATAGAATATTTTAAGTGCTATTCAAAAATATGATTTCTTGAAAATAAAAATTTTAAATATATCTAAAAATAAAATTATAAATTAACCTGTTATATATCGAAACTAACATTATTTATTATGTACTTTTTTTATTGTACAATAGATTTTTTTTTTACTGATTCAACGTGATCACAGTCCAGAAAATTACTTTCAGATTAATCCTGATATCATTTTGTTCTATGCTATGTAATATATTCATTTTATCACAAAATATAAAAAATTTAATATAAAAACATGATAATAAATCTCTTAATGCAATTTACCATCGTATAATCAGTTCGTCTTACGGTGAGATTAAATTCCTTGATATTAAAATTCTAAGACTGGAAAAAATTTAAATTGAATCATAAAAATATATAAATGAGTATGAACTCTTACAATTAATATTTCAATAATGAAATATTAACGTAAGATAATTTATAATTAAATCATTTTAACACTTGCTAATAAATAATTGTGAGCATAATTTATTCAAGTATTCACAAAAAAATATTGAAATATATTTTAGTTACTAAGTTTATCTTTAATTCATTTTCTTTAAAAAAATAACAAAATTTTATTATAAAATATATCCTTCATCTAATCCAATAAGCTTTAATATTTTAAAAATTTAATTAAATCATACGTAAATCTATTTCACTCAGAAAATATAATAGAATACAACGTGTGATAAATCAAAAAGGTTTTCTTCGCTACAACGCGATAAAATAGTTTTAAAAATTACCATGTATATATATATATATATATATATATATATATATATATATATATATATATATATATATATATATATATGTCGTGCATAAAAATATCTCAACAGGGTTAATTTAATTACTCGCTCGATTTGGCCGTAATAAAATAATATTTTTTTTTTATAAAAAAGGTTAAAAACAAGTGACCTTATGCGATCGTGCGAGTTCATATTTCAACCATACTGCGGATGTGAAAAAGGCGTTTCTTTTAAAAATTACGACTTCAATTATGCAAATTGTTGTGAAATGAAAAAGAAAATAATAAAAAAAGAAAGAAAAATAGAGAAAATTACCGTTGCGGTATATTTGTGTTAAAATTTTTATGATATATATATATATATATATATATATATATATATACACATGTGTGTGTGTGTGTGTGTTTGTAAAGAAAAAAAATGTGTGATATTATTATTTATATGTATATGTGAGCTTTGTGTTCATTTATCGATTATTAAAAACTACATGATTTTGTTTTAAAGTATTAAATATAAGCAATACATGTTTATCATATCATTTTTAGTCTAAATTTTAAATGTTCTATTAATTAAACAAATCTTTACATAAATAAATAAACAAATGTACTTCTAAAATCATAAATTGTAATACCATTATTAATTTTTATTTTATTTATACATATTTTAATTGCATTATAATATATCAATATACACAATTATCAAATTTTTATACTATAATTCATTAGATTGTTACATAAAATCTAATGAACTTCCATCTATTAATAAAATACAATATATATATATATATATATATATATATATAATTCATAATTTCATTCATTATACAACGTGAAAATATTAAATTCTAGTATCTAATAATTAATTCACATCTATTCCCAAACACGAATCAATTATTAATTAATAATATATATATTCCACTATTTAACAATTTTCCGAAATTCAAAAAACGTTCGGTATTTACATCGTTCGTTTCTTGTTTTTTTTTATTCTGTTTTGTTTTTCAATTTTCCGCTAACCATTAAAGTTTTCCGCGGTACGCATAATGAATTATGTAATATTTATTAATGGTTAATGTTTGTATAGGAAATGTTGCGCGCATCGGTTTTCAGCGGTCGCCAACTGTCGCTTTTTAATTATTTAAAACGAATTTAACAATTCAATAGTGAAAAGCGATCGCCCATGCGAAACATTTCACAAAGCCTTAACCGCCCTTATATCGGATATAATGTGAGAATTATTAAAAAGGTGTAAAGCGGTCGAATTCGTAATCGCGTACGCAAATATTAAACGTTTTGTTTTGTTTTGTGGTTATTTTTTTTTGTTGTTGTTGTTATTGTTGTTATTTTTATATATATATAATATATGCGGTTTTTTTTTATTTTTCGCGCGATTTTCGCTTCTTTGAATCGGTCGCCGATTTTATTGTATTTTCGAAACGTAATCGTGAAATATTCATGAGAATTTAGTTGAATCTTTTTCGCGGGCGCAAATTTAATTTGTCTGAATCGACGCCGTCTTTTCATTTACTTTTTGCGTGAATTTACTTTAGTTGATCGTGAATTTTCTCGCAGTTTTCCGTAAACGCGTACAAATAATACAATTTTCCCTATTGTTTGTTATCTGTTGTAAAACAAAGTTTCGACAAGTCGTATTGAATGTTTAATTTGAAAATCACAATTACAATATATATATACATATTTTTATATATAATTTCAAAATCTAAAATAAACAGGATCGATTTTGAATTATTTGTTATCTCAATTAAATCGAACCTTTCATCGTAAGTTTATATAGATTAATCGATAACTAATCTTTATAACTCGTAAACGTTACGAAATATTATATTTCTCTTATGGGCAATATGAGATTATTTTTTTTTCTGAAACTTTATAAACAAGTAATTGATAATCTTATATTTATTTATAATGTCATAACTACTCGCATAATCATCAATCAAGTATTGATTGATGACTAATGCCTCGAAATGTTCTCATTATGACTTTGTATGATTTATGATATTTACGAACATTTCAAACACAACATAATATCAATGTTTATTCAATATAATATTCTTTATTTATCACATTTATTATATTTATCTGATCTTATGAAATTGTTGAAATTTATATATATTTATATATATATATATATATATATATATATATATATATATATAAATACATTTTTTTTATTGCAAAATGCGAATTCACTAATTAAATTTTCATTTGAGAATAGAAATCAAAGAATGAAATTCCACAAACACTTTAATATTTATTATTATTTGTCGTAAAGCGTTTCTCATTGTTGTCTATATTATATAGTTTTATTCAATGTGGATTTTCGTGATGGCAACCTTTTTAGACGATAGAATTAAAGTTAAATTTTCTCATTGTATTAAATAGTACATATTGTACTATAAGATGTATATTGGCCGACGAAATTCCATTACATCGTTTTGTATTATTTCACATTAATACGATTACATTTTAGGTATGCTTTCAATTCTCATTTCGCTCAAACGCGACTTTATAAAGTTATGTGAATAATTGCGATTTTTAATATGATAATTGAAAAATATATATTAACCGTTTTATTATAAATTCTGATTATTCAAATCTATTTCTATTTATATATTTAAAATACTATAATTTATTAAATGATAAATTTTCATTATAAAAATAAAAGTTTTATTAGAGACAATACGTACAAAAAAAAATCTTTAATGATAATTGAAATTAAAATTTTAACGATTCTTCAACTTTCGTATATTATAACGATCTATCGTATATTAAATATTATTGAATGTTTTTCAGGAATTAGTTGCCGCTACACCAAATCAACGCAACTGGAGAGGTATACTAATAGCCCTGGTGGTCATTGCTGCTGTATTGGGTCTTATAGTCTTCAGCATAGCCCTTTTATCACCAACCGGTGAAGGTGGAGGCCCTAAAGGTAGACGTCCACCTCTTCATTTACTATTAGCTGATCGTCTACGATGGCCACCATTCAACGGTACATGGATATCGGGTAAATATTTTCTTTTATCTTTTCACACACTATATATATATATATATATATATATATATATTCGATAAAAATTATTCAAGAAAAAATAAAATAATAATAAAAATAAAAACGACCCTTATCCGCTTTCTCCATCTCGCCAAATTTCACTTTATCTATAACAACAGTATCGAATTTCTAATAAAGAAAAGAAAAATATAAACGAATGAATACGTGTAATTTTCTTTCTTTCTATTCGTACTACGAATGAGGAGCGGGGGTGGGTAGGGATGAGGGTGAAAATAGTGTAATAACAAAACGAGTGCCCATCGAATAGTAAGCCGATTTATATTATTCAGTTAGCAAATTGCGTCATGAACGACTAGATTATAAAAGAGCGTTGATAGCAAACCGCGTTGTAATTAATAGACATTCATTGAGAATTAATTGTTTGCAGTTATGTGTGTTATATACTTAATAACATATATAATACAGCATAGTCCAAAAATGTTCAAACTATTGTAAATCAACCAAAAAAAAAAATATTATAAAAATATAATTATTTTTCATTTGTCATAAATTATCGTTTTATATATAAACTGAAAATCGACAACAAAAATTATTGTAAAAATTATCAAAAAATAAATTAATATTTATTTATACTCGATTAAAAATGACAGTTGCGTGTTAAAGCGTCTATCAAACTGTATTTAAAATATATTAGGGTCCGGAAACTCGAAAATCGAAACGGCAACCGAGTAACGCCGTTTGTGTCACCGATTTATTTTAACCGTAATAAAATAATATTTATTATTTTATTCGGATATATGTTATTGCAAATAAATAGAAAAACTTATTATGAATATTTCTTATGAATGTCGAATTTTATTTTGTATGCAACATTCATTAATTACTTTTTATTTATTTATTTTTTTCACGCTTTACACAATTTATATTTTGCGTTTATTTTATTCGTCTTTGTTCATATACGTATATTTTATAGGGTTCAAATTTTAAAAAAAATCTATATCTCATTTAACTTTGCGATGATAAATACTCGAACAGATGAAGAGAACGATAAAAAATATTATATATATATATATATATATATATATATATATATATATATTTGCTGTCGGAATTTATTGAGGCGACAGCGGCAAAAATCAACCCATGACAAACTTCAGTCAAAGAAAAGGTATTTTCAGCTGAACAAAAGGTCGACCCAGATCGTACGCAGAGATAAAAGAGCCGTTCGGCAAAAGTTGAGGGTTCGATTCCGGGAGACGACAGGCATTTATCAAACGACTATACTGAAATTGATCTATCAAACCTCGTCAGCAACAGACAAACACTATAACGGTTACCTATTATTATTGTTCACCTCGTGTATATAAAGAAAATATTAAATTGACTATTAATATATAATGAAAGATATTTTAAAAATTTATTTATACTGAATGTGATCCTTTGCACCATTTGTTATATATTTTATAATATATAAATTTATGTTTGTCGCTCATATAAAACAGAATTGTATATATAATATATATATATATATATATATATATATATATATATATATATATATATATATATATATATATATATATATACAAACATATTGTATGTCGCATTGTAACATCTGGAAATGCCAAGCAACATGTCGATTTCTCGTGTAGTTTCCAAGATATAAAATACAGGATCAGCATAAATATAAATAAAAGAAAATAATTTTTAGAAACAATCAGAATTGTATATAAATATTGAAAATTTATTGCGGCAAAATATTATACGTCTAGCTTTTTATCGGACATTATTCATATTATGCTCGAGGGTTCTGAATGGAAATTAAACAAATTGATAATACCTTCGATTTATAATATTATAATATTTTATAAAGTTGCGATGTGTGTTTTTTTTAGACGATTTTAAATATATCGATCTGTTGGTAAAGGTCCGATATTGCCTCCGGTTAAAATTATGCTCACTATTTAAATATAAAATAAACTAACAACTATAAAGATACACCATAAAATAATCTTATAATTAATTATGTGATATATATATATATATATATATATATATATATATATATATATTATTTTAAAAATTAATTAAAGTGTTGTATATTTAGATTGTTTTATAATATAATACAATATTTTGTCTCAAATTAGATAATTATCGTAAATTTTAAGTGTTTGATCTATATGAAAGCGAACATATAAATAATTTGCAACGAACTTTAATCTGTCGAAATATCTGATTAAACCGTTAATTAAATTGACAATTTGTGATTAAACTAATGTAAATTTTGCGTTGTCAATTAATTATCATAGTTCACAAAGCAAAACAATTCTGCATACACATTGAAACGGATTACGAATATTATTTACACAAGATTCAATTTTCCACGAACCCTTTTTATTTGACTATCGATAAATTTGATTTACACTACGGCAAAATGCGTAATCATCCCTAAATATTGCTATTAATACAGATTTATGATGTATTGTTTTTGTTTTAAATAGTTTATAATACGTGTATTAAATCGTATTTTAATAGTCAAATTTAGTAATATAATTCGAAACTAGATTAATTACTAATATAATATTATACATAGAAATCACTTTTTACATTCGTATAATAATATAAATTTTAATAAATTATATTTACACTATATTAAGTTGAATACATAATAATTATTATTATTTATGTAATTTATCTCAAGACTCCATAATTTAATCAAATTTTATTTGCCTAAAACAATCAAGTATATATATATATATATATATATATATATATATATATATATATATATATATATATATATATATATATATATAACTATAACAATGAAACTGCTTTTACTTTAACTTAATCATTGAAAAGACATTTACCAACAAAAGTATTATTAAATTACCCATTTTCAACTAACGATCCGTTTATACATTTAACTTAATCTATAAATCTGAATTTAGAGCATATTTTCGTATTTGGCAAACGTGGCTACGTTTTTAATGTCGAATAAAATAAAAAAATAAATAAATAAATAAATCCATCGTTCGAAACGTTAATTCAGACGAATATACAAAATATATTCACGAACAAGCTTAAATAATTCATATAACGAAGATATGAAAAAAAAAGTCAAATATCAATAGAATACTGTTGATTTTTTTATTTTGTAAATAAGATAAATTGAACTAAATTTGCAATTTTAATTCAGTCGTATTGATTTCTAGAATTTGTTTTAGTATATATATATCATATTTATATAGAAAATCAGGTTTACACTTAAATTAATTTTTCAATGACATATTTAAATATTTTTAATATGACAAATCTTGTATAACGACTCGCATATTTTAAAATATATTAACATAGAGCACGTTGTAAATACGACAAAAAAAAAACGAGATAATTTTGAATGAAAACCCAGTAGTGAAAAATAAAAATAGCAAATGAAAATAGATAGTAGGTGTATCGAGGCAGACGTTAACTAATATGAACGAGATGCGAAACGCTGTAAATTTGAGCGTCGCATGTCTTTCGTGTAGGATTTGTTGTATTATGAAGGCGTGTCCTGTTTAAAGTCTTTAATCCTGGTACGAGTTGCGGAACATTGAGAATCCACCCCCCCCCGCCGCCGCCGCCTCCCCCCAAGGTTTTTGGGGGGTCTCTGAGCTAGTCTTGTTAAGGCTTCCACGGCGGGGAAGGGATTAACCGCGTTATTTATGAACATTTCTCGGTTGTCGGCTTTCAAAGCGTCACAATTGTCATTCTTTAACCGTTACGTTAAGAAATTTAACCGCGGTTAATTCCGATGAAAATTGTCAACGGCGAACATAAGGGCATTGTCTTTCGTAATAAGGACCTTCGGTTCGTCCTGAATGGTCATTAAACGTTTCGCCCTTTAGTTACAATATTTTAATTATGTTTTCTATATTTTTTTTTCAAGATTAAATCATCATAATTATTTTAATATATATATATTAATTGAATCGTACAATCTAATATTTTAAATTGTTTTTAATTAACATACAATATATTTAATAAAGAATATTTTAATCAATATATATAATGAATATATTTTATTAAATTTTAAACATAGTTAAATATTACTCTGAAAAGATGGATCCGCTATCATAAAATGAAAATCACTTAACAAAATTAATAATTTTACTGTTCCCGGAATTTTATATAAATCATTAAAATTCAATTTTTAAACACAATCTGAATTTTTCATTATATATATATATATATATATATATATATATATATATATATATATATATATATGTATGTATATATTGTTTAGAAATACATTATTAATATCAATCTTGTTAAAAAAAATTCAAACATAATTCAACGTTAAAGAATGCGTATTGTTTCAAGATAAAATTCATTACATATTTCCAAAAATAATAATAATAAACTAATTACTCACTTATCATACAGTTAAAAAAAACGAAGGCACAATTTAATTATCGATATAATTAGAACGTAAATATATTTTATAAAATTAATTAAATCATTAGCGGTGCTTCTTCGTCCATATTGTGCGAAACCTTACAATTTTGCGGAAAAGTTATCGGTTTTCTTTGAAATGATTTAATGAAACATGTATTATACATATATATATATATATATATATATATATATATATATATATATATATATATATATATATATATATATTATTTCTATTATTTTCATAATCATATATTTTAAATTAATATAAAAAAATATTATTATTGTAATTTTTTTATTCAATACATTTTTTTTTCATTATTATTATTAAAATATAATCGATTATGTAATATATATATATATATATATATATATATATATATATATATATATATGGATATATAATAGCAATTATTGTTAGAATACGATATTTCGGCTAGACTTTTATCGTCTAATGAAAATAAATTGAAACACGCGTATTAAATTTATTTAGTCCTTTGAAAAAAACAGATAAACCTGGAATTTTTCTCGGATGTTGGATGGGGGGGAAGGATGGGGTGATTCTTCTACTATAAGTTCGGTCGTCTGATATGTTGTGCTAATTATAAAAGTTATAATTGCGAAAGTTGTTCGCGAAAGGGGATATTTTTATTAATCACGCAACTTTATCACACGTCTGAAGGGTGGAAAATTGTGTGCGCGCATTTATTTCGTGTCGTGTCGGAAAAATCGTTTTTTTTTTTCATTTTCATTTTCATTTTTCATAATAATAATAATAATAGGATTATCGATCACTTTCGAATGTTATTGACACGATTCAATTATAAAATAAATAAATCGAAATCTTTTGTGGCCCGATCTCGAAATAACGTACCACACGTAATCACTGGTGATGCTGTTATTATTATTTTGTTTTGAATTCGTTTTTCCTTTCTTTTATTTGAATCCTTAGTGTGTAGTATAAATATATATATTTCCAACATTCAGTTATATCTTTTAATTTAATCTCTTTCTATAATGCTTCTTTCTTATTTCGTTTTCTTTGACACATTTGTACGTAATGTATATATAATTCTTTATCTATAACTATTTCGAAAAATGTTTTGTATTGTGTTAAACGTACAAATCTAATCATATTTTTGTCTTTTTTATATGACAACATTTTATACTGCTGCACAATATGTGAATTGACAATTAATTTAATGTTTAATAATTCGTTTAAAATAATGTTTTGGCTAATTTATAAATATTCTTCGCTTGATATTTCAATATAATCTTTATTATTTCTTCATTTCATATCTTAATGGGTTATTACGTATTCTTTTTTATTTTGAAATTTCTATTTTCAAAATTGTTTTAATTTACTTATATTAAATGTTTTTTTATAACTATTGTTCTTTTTTTTTGGAAACATTTAATACAAAATTGTTTTTTAATCTTGAGCTTTTTATCTTTTACGGTTTGACAATAACCTAATCTGATATTATTTTAAAGTCATTTTATTAAAATTCAAAAATTTAATATATCGTCAGTATTTTAAATATATTAATTTTATTTTAGTATTTATGATCTTTATATATGAAAATATTCTACTAATTTCAAAATGAGTTATAAATTTAATTTAATTTTAGTCTCTGTATCTCGACATGCTGCCTTTTGTTCCTTAAATACTTTCTTCATTATTAGTGGAGTTAATATTCTGCCTCTGTGATCGTTTTTCCAACTCTAACTATATATATATATATATATATATATATATATATATATATATATATATATATTTATATATATTTAAAACTCATGCATGTAGAATAAATAAGATACATTTATAATTACATACGTAACATATTAACATTATATATTCGTTCGATTATCGAAATTGCGTTTAAATTCTAACACAAAAAAAAATAAATAAATAAAACAAAACACCCAAGAGAGAAACAGATTAAAATATCAGTTCTGTGATCCAGAAAATTACTTCTGTGTATCAACGAAAATCCCATTGGACCATTTGTTTCGTAACCCCAACACCGTATCGCGTTTAATAATAATCGAGCTAACTGCTGTAGATTTATTGCGACAATTTGATTCCATATGAGGTTCAGGTCACGTAGGCGAATCCTATCAATTTTCGACGAATCTGCACGGGCAAGATTGAATAGAAAAACATTCTAGAATAAAAAAAAAATAAAATAATAATAATATAAAAAGTCACAGGGACTCTATATAAATTTCAGTATACGTTGATATATCGAACACGTTTGCTTAACAAACAACTCGTTAAACGGTTCCACTTTGTAGTCGGAACAAAAACCAAAAAAAAAAAAAAGAAAAACTCGTCAATTTGTTAACTTCTGAACCGTTAATGACCGTCGCAAACATTTCAGACGTCCTTATATAGGATCAGAAAAAGGATGAAAAAACAAAAAGAAATAGACAGTGGAACTAAATTGTCCGTTGGAGGAAAATAAAAGAAAATTTGATCAGATTAACCGATTCGACCGTCGATTACCATCTAATGCTGGCAATAAATTATCCAAACTGTGTACCGATTCTGCCGCTGATAACTGACATTAGATAAAAAGAAACCGTAATTTATTCGATATTTAAGAATAAAATAGAATGTAACAGATAATTGCCAGTTAAAAATGTTTCGTTTGATCTATAAAATTTTTATTAGCTTTGAGAGCATAAATTTTAACGCTCGCCTAGATTCATTGTATTACAATTTATATTACATATTTTGTATATTTTGACTAACTATATAATATATAAGAAACGCTATTAGTTTAGAACAAAAATACGAAAGCCTTCTTATAACACGCTTCACAATAATAATAATACAGCTTTATATTCGAGTCTAACTTTTTTATGAAAAATAAAATAATATAATATATATATAAAAAAACTAGTCTTTTGACTTGTGCAAATAAATAAAATACAATTCAAATCCATACAATCGGACAAGCTTCGGTTATGAACTGTATATAAATATATATATATATATATATATATAAATATGTTAATACATTTATCACTTGAGTCAATACTGACAGTGCTAAAAATAATATTTGTTCGCAGAAGACTGCGTTTTGTTTGAACAAACAATACTAATTCAACTGTTAAATATATTAATCCGTTTTATGAGCGTACATGTTACACACACACACATATATTTTCATTATATATCAGTAGATTTACTTCATATAAATAATCACTATGATAATATATATATATATATATATATATATATATATATATATATATATATATATATATATATATATATATATATAATTAACGTTTCGTACTCGAGAGATATCGTTCGATGACCATTTAGATTAATATATAAACTAGATGCTTTATTAATTTCTTTAAACGAATTTATCATATATTCATTCTGTATATTATTATGAAATGTAAAATTATTTTTTTTTGTAATCACTTTATCACAAAACGAACTGAATTTTTGACATTGAAACTTTTTTTTTTATTTAAATTTGAATTATTTTTTTATATAAATATGTAATAATAAAATGATTATATAGATCAATATATCTCAATATATTTTTTTTTAGATTTATAATTTTTTTAAAAGGATTAAAATTTTATTGTTTTTTTTTTAATATCTTTACGATTATCGTATTATATTATATATATATATATATATATATATATATATATATATATATATATATATATATATATATATAGATGGAATGATAATGTGAAAATTTTTTTTTCACATCACATATCGATCATGAATTTTCATGGTGTAACGACTGGAAATCGGTTCTTCGTAGCCGCCAGGGCGTCCGATATAAATACAGTATCGATCGGCGTCGCGGCGACGCGCGTCGTCCCATACCACTTTACCACCCCCCCCAGAGAACGTGCCCCCCCCCCATTCACCCAGACCAGAACCGTGGAATTTGGGGTGGCGTTCGAGCCGTGGAAACCGTGGAATATACCAGACTGTTGGTGCGGTGACTCCAAAGGCCGTCCCGAGGGCGCCGAATGACGCCCCAGACGGGCGACTCCGCGAAAACGCTAATTACAACAAATATCGACCCACCCATTCGAAAATAAATAATAATAATAATAATGTGATTTACGAGTAATTGAAACCAAAAAAAAATTGGAAAAAAAACACAACCTTCCATTCCTGATAAACGTAAAGCATGTCAAAAATCGGGTCAACGACGCTTCACGTCATGAATCGTTACCATAATATTGTTTTTTTTTTGTTCCCATTTTTTTACACGCTATACGAAAAATAAAAGAATCGTAAAACTTTATAATCTTTTGAAAACTTTGATTATTCATTATGCAGAATATTTATAATTTGTTATAAATCAAATCATTTTATGACTATTAATGTACGTTATAATATTAAAGCAAAATACGTTAGTTATAAAAAAAAAATATTACAATAATTAATAAAAAATATTCACAATTAATAACACTATTAAATATAATATATTTAAAATAAAAATATTCAATGATCTAATCATTATTGTAATTTATATTCATGAATAATAAAATAGGATAAATTTGATATAGGAATATTTTTCTGCATAATAAGTTTTGGCCATCATTTTGCGGAAAAATCACAATTTTCATAACTCGTTTGGAAGAACATGATTATTCACATCATTTGACTGATTTTTTTAGTATTATATATATATATATATATATATATATATATATATATATATATATATATATATTCGCATTATTCAAGGAAACTGAGTTACTTTATAAAATATGTATAATTTACAAGTCAAAACAAAGTCGTATATTTTTCCAACTGTTGCTTTGCATTCATTAAAATTGAAATATGTTCAAAAATAATAATTTTATATAGTATCCGTTATTTTCAAATGAATTTTTTGAATATTATTTTCTCACATTATAAATATAAAATATTTTATCAATTTATTTATTACAATCAATAACAAACAATTGTAAGCTAAAGTTTCAAAACTTACATTTTTTTGTGCTTTATAGTTTACTAAAAATTTAACATAAAAAACAATAATATATCTTATTAGAAAGCTATTTAAACTTTAAATCGTTTTAGTTTCTATTTAAAAACAATATAAACTTTTACAACAAAAAAAAAACAATAGTACTAACCAAAATTACCGAAACGGTCTAAACTTTTCCAACCAACAAAAAAAAATATTACACGGTAAAAACTTAAAAAAATCTACATTTTAATGGTACATTTTTTTTTCTACTTTAATAATATGCTTTAAATCCTTTTTCGATACATTAGAACCGATCCCTAAACTGCTGTACATTTTTTATCGAATTCAATCGTTAACCCTTATCATGTATATGTTAAATCGAGATTTTGCAATGTGTATTATCGAAAATAGGATATATATCCTTGCGATACAATATATATATTATAATAAATGTAAAGAAAAGCTAAATATATATATATATATATATATAACGGTTTTCATAAAATGTTTTCATTGAAAATTGCGATGGCTTTTACGCGACGCATGTAAAAAACGCGACGAAGGCGACTTAAATTTTCCGACGTCTCTTCATTTTCCACACACTTTTCATCGAATGTTGTCTTTCGTTCTACATTTATGTATATTTTTTTTAATATATATTTGGAGCGAATATTTTGTTCGAAATTGTTTAATAACAACGCGACCAACCTTTCGATCGTCCGAAATTCCACATCGTATGATGTGAGTTATTTATTTTGTTATTGCACATTATTATTTAAAGTATCGGGAAAAGTAAAGTAAAAAAAAAGAAAAAACAACAACAACGAAACATTACACGCATTTTCCGAGCGATTCATTATAAAATCGTTCGTTTTCCATAATGTCTTATTATACAAACAGCATTAACCAAAAATGTCGCCCGTGTAAATATTTTCGTATGGCAGAAAGTATGGGTTTAACAATGATAAATTACTGCATATTTCTCGTTTTATTCAAATATAAATATAATTTTTATGATAAACTTTTGAAACATCTTTCGTTTTCTACGATATTTTTTCATATATACGTACATAAAAATTTAAAAAATATATTTAAATAATAATATTATTAATTAATTAAAATTTCAATTATATAATATTGATTATAATTATATACGTATACATATATAAATAAAAGAGTGTATGTAAATTATTATAAAATACAATGAAGGGTTTTCGAGGGCATTAAGGCAAAAGATACACAAGAAGACGAGAAGTCACTAATTCAAATTTCAATTTGTAGACATGTTTTCAGAAATAACGTCTGCACGCGGCTTGTCCTTTAAACTCTCAACTTTGAAGTATATTCAATTACTTAACTGAACACTTAACCTTTAATAAGATTTCTTTTGAAGATTCTTACACTATATCATAATAATATATTTATGTAATAAATATATCTTTTTTTTTTAAGCATAAATAAATTATTAAAATCAGATTAATATTCGTATATATTTAATAAATTATTATTATAACATATTTATATTCATAATTGTAAAATATTGAATTCGTATATAATAAAATTTTCTTATGTCTTAGCAATAACATTATATAACGAATATAAAATTTTAATAAACACATAATTATTTATCAATTTTTCAATATAAAAATTGATAAATAATAGGATTGTGAAATTTTTCAATATAAAAATTTCACAATCCAGATCCGATAATCGTATTAAAAAATTACAAATCAAAATTTATTAAAATAGCATTTATACACATACACACACACACACACTTTAGTTGGTAGTGGATATCTTTTCTAAAAATCTTTTAGACGTAAAACCCGTCAGTAACCCTTTTTATCTACTTGTCTCTTTATATTCAAAGCAAGTCTCCCAATTTTAGTATACGCTTCAAGTTTCAAATATTTCACACCACTTTCATTCAACGATGGCACTTATTGATTTTGAAGACAACGTTTATTGTTCTTAAATAATTATATATATATATATATATCATATTCTTTTATATTTGAAACTATTATAAAAAAGAATCGATTCTCTATTCTATCAATGTTGCAAAATATTATTTTTACGACATTCGATAAAATGTAGAATTCGCGTAAGTTTTCACGTGTAATAAATTTAAATTATACTCATACAGCACTCTTATCGATATATTTAATCAATGTTTTTTTTTATAGTTATTATACCTTTTACACAGCAATAAAATCGTATAAATAGAACCTCGACTAATTTTCTCGACCGTGACCTGAACCTATAGTTTTAAGCTGCATGCGAAACACTTGCATCGATTGCTTCATTCGTTTAATATATAAAAAGTTTAATATAAAAAAAATCTCGTATATATATATGCATATATACTGAAATGGAAAATTGCCATTTTTACAGTAGAAGCTTGCTGGAAAATTGCGGAAGAAAATCTCATTAGATTTTCTAGTGGAAACGGAAAAGTCAACCTGAAGTACCGCATACAGGTTTAAGTGTCTAGAATCCCGGAAAATACGTTTATTCGACGACACCATACGAATAATTACGTAATATTGTCTAAATTATGCGAATTATAAAAATAAATATACGCGAAAAAAAATCGTATTATTTAAATTATTGCTTAATTAAAAATTATTTTTATCTACATACGATCTAGCGAAAAATCGCTCATTGATTAAAATGACAATCTATGGCAAATTCTTTGATAAATGTCATAATTTAATGAATTAATTGACGTAATGAATATGCAATATAGAATCGCAATTGAGACTTATTAATATAAATATGGTGCACTAAAAAATATACAAGATAATATTAATTCAAATAAACAATGTATATTTATTTATTATTATATTATAAATTCAAATGAAATTATATGCATAATATTAATTTGCAACTGTTAAAAACAAATCGTTTCGTATCAATTATGTTCGTCGACATATTTTTCGGGTGCACGTTTAACTTTTTCAGCTGAAAACTTCGCTTTCGACGTAAAATGTGTACGTAAATCGAATTTCGGATTTAAATCGCCGTTCCGGGTCTCGGAACACGTTTTCCGATTCCGCAATACGGTATACGGCACCGACTTTCGGGCAGTTACCGAAAATTGTTGTCCGGTTTTCCTCCGGTTTTCTCGGTTAAACCGCATCGTTACACGTCAATCCTGCTAATTTATTTTCGGTTCGTAGGATACGGACAAGATTTATAGGACACCTTGGGCTCGTTGTGAATAGATTAAAATAGTGAGGAAAAATCCCAATTTTTACGATCTATTCCAGACCGTAGTTGTGTATTTTGTTATTACGATAATTAAATTTATCTCTATCCTTTATTTTATTTTTATTTTTTTGTTAACGATAACATATTTTTTCCAATAATTTTTAATAAAATAATATTCGCATATAACTAAATCGATATTTATTTCATTTTATTATTAATATAACATTATAATAACTGATTTTTTGAAATTAACATTAAAAGCTGTATGAAAATTTATTAAATCTTCATATAGCTTTTAAAGACTAAAATAGTATTTGACATTTGAAAATTTTTCTTTATATTATTTTTTTATTTTATTAATTAAAATGTCAATTATAAATTATTCATAATTTTTTTCAATAAATTGTAAAATGTCAATTTATTCATAAACTTTGAAAATTATTTTATTTCTACGTTTTATATCGTATTCAAATAAATAAATCTAACGAGTTCCGATTCAAATCGCAAAATAGAAATGAAAACGTTTTAAGAATATTCGCAGATCCGCCGTATATATTTTTTATATAAAATGGCGACATTACAAAAGAGGGCCGTTAGCAAAAACGCGACGAAAAAATGAAAAAAGAAAGCGTTAAAAATTTAAAGTCAGATAGAAAAGAAAAGAAGAGAAGTGAAAAATATGTAACGTATGTAAGTCGAAAATTAATGCGTTTTACACGTTTTATTCGAACTAAGCGACGCGAAACGCGGAAAGATAACCTCGTATTTTTTTTTTCACAAGCGCCAAAGATATATATATATATATATATATATATATATATATATATATATATATATATAAAGGTGAAGCCTATATTACGACGAAAAAGAAAAGGAAAAGCGGAAAAGCGATGTCGAAAAATGGGAGGTGTTGGGGTTCAATAGCGACTTTGTCGAGCGGTATGAGTGTACTTTTAAAACTTTTTTTTACGATTCTACAAGGGCGAAAACCGGGCTAAGAAACTGGTGGTCGGAAAAATAGAAGCGTATCCGTTGAATAAAAAACGCCATAAAAATGACATATATATATATTTCATATAAATATGTGTCGACTATATTTCACAGCTAAAATTATTTAGAATAAAAATAATTTGACAATCTGTGATTTTTAAACGGATCTATAAATTCTTAATTTTTGAATAAAAATTTATTATCTATATCAAAATCGATAATGAAATATTCAATATGAAATTATATAAATACTTTGAATATTCGTTTAATTTTTTTTAAGTGTAAATTGAACGTCAAAATTGAAAATGTTGTACGTTATATATTCTTCTCGGTTCTATTTATCAAAGTTAACGCGTTTCTCCTCGAAGCCAATATATCGAACTTCAAATAAGGCAATTTTTTTTTAAAGGGATGTTTCGCTGGCGATGTGAAGAATTTCTAACACGTTCCTAGTAAAATATGTGCATACATTAACACAAACGTGTTAAAAATATTCTCGGCAATGTACTCTAATGTAGGGATAATGGCCTGAATTACTCCAATAATAAATGGTCCGGAAGATATACTGCAATACGAATTTTCACAACCCTGACTATAAATTTCTAAATTAAAAAGCTGAACAAAAAAAATAAAGTAATGTATTTTATGTTAGACGAGCGATTAACGAATTATCACATATAATGAAAAAAATATTCTATTGAAAAAAATAATCACAATAAGAATATAATAATAAAAATAAATAAATTTACAAAATAATAGATTACAATTTATATCAATCCACTCGTCAAATAAATAATTTTATAGACAAAATAAATTATTCTTATTTATGATCGAACGAATCGTGAAACCCGTAAAGGGCTTTACCATTGTAATTACACAACAGTCACCCTTTACAATTTATTGTATTACACAATTATGCCGAAGATTGTATTCAATTAAACTGACGTACACATTTTGCATTTACATTGCACATATTAATATCATTTTGATTTATATATATATATATAAACTTTATTATATTATATTGATTTAGTAATAATACCATAATATATCGCAATTAGTTAATCCTTTTTTTTTTCTCGGTCGGAATAGTACAGACGGACCGAAACGAGAATTCTATTCGGACATTCGTCTAT
Source organism: Leptonema lineaticorne (assembly GCA_024500535.1). NCBI lineage: Eukaryota > Metazoa > Arthropoda > Insecta > Trichoptera > Hydropsychidae > Leptonema > Leptonema lineaticorne. The sequence continues at coordinate 3,083,133 of JANIJI010000016.1, read as the reverse complement.
ATCGGTCAATGGTCGTGGCGTTATCGCTTTTGATTAAAAAATTGATATCACGGTAAAACGAAACGTGACCGCGTTCACGGTCATACGATTTACCCATTTACCGGGAGTGATCTCATTCCCTGGTCTCCATATAGCGGTTTCTATGTCGGTATTCCCGCGGGAGTTTTCTTCTGCACTCCGTAAATCCATTAAGTCGTCTCCACCATTATCGGAAAGAATAGGAATGTCCGACTTTAAAGTAATCACTGGGAAGACTCTCAATGCGCCATAATAATCTACAAAACAGTATATTCCAAATATCTAAATACGACTGTATTATTTACAAATATTTTGTTTTTTATTTAAAATACATTTCCATATAAAAAAAGAGTCGAATATATGTAATTGACTAATATAAACTACTTTTTAATATTGATGTATTATATATATTTTTTATGATACACTATTACAAAATATCATACTTTCCTTTCTAAACATTTACCTTCAAAAAATATATATTTTGACTAACCAAAAAGAATTCACGATAAATATATATATATATATATATATATATATATATATATATATATATATATATATATATATATATATATATATATATATATATACTTTATCTTGATTTTTGACTGATTA
>JANIJI010000016.1:3030000-3077500 GCA_024500535.1 Leptonema lineaticorne | reverse complement strand
CAATACGTTCGTATGTATTACGACACCTTCGTAAATCGCATATCAAATTATCGTAATTGCCGATTCTCGTACGGACTATGGCCGTACCCAGAATTGCTTCGATCAATTTCACACTATCGACATCGCAGTGTCTCTTCGTTATATCAACGGCCTCGTCGTATAACGACTTGGCCTCGTCGATTTTACCGGTCAATATGCACAGATCGCCAAGTTTCGTCAGCGAATCGGACGTCATCAGACTTCCTTTTCCATATTTGGACACGTTAATCGATAATGCCTTCCTCACCATATCTTCGGCCTCATCGTAACGGCGCAATCTCTTCTTTAAAACGCTGTAATCGAGTAGAGTTTCCGCAGTTTTTTTATGTTCGAGTCCGAAGTGTTTCTCGCGAAAAGATAAAGCGGCATCTAACAGCTCTTCAGCCCTTTTGTAATTGCCTAATTTTGCTTCGACGGCACCTAGCAAAGTACCGATTGTATGAGTTTTTATATGACTCTGTTTATAAAATGATAATCTCAATTCATAGCATTCGTCCAGAACTTTTTTTGTTTCTTTATATTTTCCAAGATGAAACTCCATTAATCCTAAACTATGCATAACACCGGTCGTTCTGATATCTCCTTTGCCGAAATTATATTCTTTTATTTGTAGAGTTTTAGCACACATTTCTCTGGCGCGCATATAATTTCCCAAATATGATTCAACAAGTCCCAAATTTCCTAAAATTATAGCAGTTCTGTAATGAAATTCTCCATAAAATTCCTTATAAAAATTAAAAGATTTCCCATAGCATTCTTTTGCCGCTTTAAAATTTCCCAAATTCGATTCATCTATTCCTAAATTGTTCACAGCTCCAAAAACTTCATCATTATAAGAACCATAAGCCTTAGATAGTACTTCTCTTGCTCTTTCATGATGTTTCTTTGCCTCTTCATATTTTCCACAATCTTTTAAAAGACTACCTAAACTATTTAACACTTTTCCTGTATCGCCATTTTCACAACTGTATTTCTTTTCATAAACTATTAATATTTTCTTAAAAATTTCTTCTGCTTTTTCGTATTTACCAAGAGCTCGATAATACCTTCCGAAAAATTTTAAGGCTTCCATTGTTTCTTCGTGTTCCGGTCCTAATTTATTCTCAAAAATAGTAATCATTTTTTCTGATATCCCCTTGAGCTTTTTTATTTCTTTCAATTTATTTTTTACATTGCACAATTTAATCATACAACGACCAGCTTCAATACTATCCTCTCCATATTTTTTAACTAATTTTGATAAAAGTTCTTCTAAAACAATTCCCACTTCATTCCACATACCTTTTTCGTTTAAACAATCACTATACCACCAATCCAATTCGTGATCTATATTTTCTAAATATTCTGATTTGTTTTCGTCAACGGAATGATAAAAATTCTTAAAATATTTCATATATGCTTCTAAATGGGGTATAAATTGTCTTTTCTCTATTATTTTCATTTGTGCCATATTAGTTTTTAAAAAATCAAATGTTCTTTCGATTGTTTCCTGTTCTAAATTTAAATATTTCAATTTCCATCTCATAATTGATTGTGTTGATTTATAGATGGATATTGTTTCATCGTTTATTTTAATAAGAAACAAATCTTTCAAAAATTTTAAAGCTTGTTGAAAATTTGACGTAAAATAGTTTTTTAACCATTGAATTTGTATTTTTTCACTAAATAAATACGATATTACACTAAAAATCTTGAACGCGCTCTTTTCTAAATTATTATTATTCAATAAATTATTTATAATATTCGAAATATTATAGAACATCGTTTTCTCTTGATTGCTAAAAAAATCCTCCAACACTTTTATATCTTTCTCATATAAATCTATAAATTTTCTTATCGATAATTTTTCACGTATATTTTTCTGCTTAATAATATAATTACATGCTTGATGAATGTTTAATGGAATATAATCTAAAATATGTCCAAAATCTTTCACATCTTTTTCTTCTAAGTTATCATCTTTCAACAATTGTTTAATTAGTAATTCAGCACTTAGTTCAGATAAATTATCTAGACAAATTTTATTATCAAATTTCCATCCGCAATTAGACGAAATGATTATAAAAAAAGGAATTTTATCATTAACCTGAGATATATCTAATATTAACTGATCAATAATACTTTGATTATCGACATCGTCAAATATAAAAAGGCATTTATTTTCGATTTTATTCATTAGTTCTCTCAATATATTATATATAGTCTTGATGTCCGAATTATTTTCGTCAACGTTCATTCCAAAATTTTCAATAGCCAATCGTTTAAGAGAATTTATAATACTTTTTGACGATCTTCCGTCAATCCAAAAGACGGTGTTTTCAAATCTGTCACTATATTTTTGAATGAAATATCGTACAAATTCGGTTTTTCCAACGCCGGACAGACCGCATACAAATATCGTTTGTGATGATAGACAATTGCCTCTATTTATATTACAAAACATGTATTGTAATTCGGTGTCTCTGCCTTTAAAAAAACTAGACGGACGAATGACATTAAAAAACTTTTGTTCCCATATATTCTCAACTAGAATTTTACATTGCTTGTGATTCCAAAACTCTTTGTCTTTCCAATTTCTTTTTCTCCAATCGAAAATTTTCTGATATAAACGATGAAACAACATTTCTCTGTATTTGATTATATCATTTACAGTATAGAAATTCATATCGTTTTCATAACGTTTCAATAGAATTTTTTTAATATTACCTAAAACCAACATTTTGAGATCTTTATAATTGGGCTGTTTAATTGCAAATTCTACTAAATTTAAAAAATTTTCGATATCCTTTTCTGTAATTACCTCTTGAAAATCAACATCGTGAACCTCATCATTCCATTCCGGTATATTTACTTTTGCTGTACTTAGACAATTTATAATATTATCCAATTTCTTTTTTTTACCGTCTATCACTTTCATAAATTTTTCATAAAACGTTCTAACAATCCTATCATTATTCATGTTTCCTTTTAGAAAATCATCATTCAATATCATATAACCATCACATTCTTCAATTAAATTGTTTGATCGTAAAAATCTCCAATATGGTTTAATGATATATTGCACTTCGTCAGATTGTTTCTTTTGTAAAAACCAATCGATCAATTTTTGTGCCAAACGAACCAAATTGAAATTGTTAACTTTCATTTTTAAAGTCGGAATTATAATATTGTTAAATTTATAACGACAACTAACATACTTTCCAATAGTAAAATCTTCTTCATTATCGTCTCGAACCATTTGCACCAAATTATTCAATGTTTTCACTTTTTCAGTACTATTTTTTAACATGTTCCATGTGTCTACACTTACCATTTTTTCACCGATACCGTTTCTCATATTAAACGGATAATTTGTATACAACACTAGATTTTTAACTGTATCATTGGCAAATATTTGATTTTGAGAAAGATCCACGTATGAAAAGAAATATTTAACTAGACTAAAATCACTTTGACCCTCGGATAACAAATTATAGACATCGATCGACTTGTCTTCTGTCGTATGCTTAGCCTGTACACATACATAATATTTTTTTTGATTCTCGTCCAAGTAAATCAATACTAAATCGTCGAACTTTTCAGCTTCCATTATTTCTACGCCCAGTTCGAAGCGATATTTATTAATCAAACTAGTCAACAGGAATATCATTGTTATATATATTTCGTATTGTCGTCCACAATCGTCTGGTTTCACCGCGTCTAAAAGTGTTTAAAATATATATATATATATATATATATATATATATATATATATATATATATATATATATATATATATATATATATATATATATATATATGGTATATATAATAAATTTTTTTACAAATATAAAATAATAAGCGTATTTATTTAAACATTCAACGTACCTAAAACGATGTATTTACTCATATGCTCACTTTCATCTGGACTATAAAAATATAAAGAAAAAATAATAATACACACATTATAATTTTATGCGGGTGAAAATCTTTTTAACTTACCGGTCGTCATTTTCCGGAGTCATTTTCACGAAGAAAATTATTTAAATTGAACGACTTTCTCACAATATTTTAAAATGTACTTTTTAGGAAATTTAAACACTCAATGTCGATATATGATTGACTTGTTTAAACATGAATTCTTGATTGAAGTAAAAATAATCTTTATCTTATCGACAAATTTAATTGCATTTGATAAAAAGTTGAAACATATTTTTTTCACATCTTATATATATATATATATATATATATATATATATATATATATATATATATATATATATATATATTGAATAATGAAGTTTAGTGCATTTAAAATTAAACCGATATATAAGGCAACGAAAATCTTTTGATGTTTTTAACACTTTCACCCATTTTTTTTTTTTTGAGAAATATACATATAATGAAAATTTTGGTATATTTAATATTTTATTATATTATTAAATATAGTAAAAAGAAATAAACTTTTATACAAAAACCAAGATAACTTAATATTTAATATGTTTTAAAATACAAGAAATTATAGAGATATATATTAATAATAATACAAATAAATCATTGTCGATAAAGTGAATAAAAAAAAATATATATATATCGGCTTTCTGAAGTCTGACAATTTTGAGAGACACTTACAAAAATGATTAATCGTAATCTACAAACACTATTTTTAAACAAATATTTATTGATATAATATATATATATATATATATATATATATATATATATATATATATATAAGTGTGTATTTGTGTGATTGAATATGGAAAGAGTCAAACCCAATGTCTTCCTATTATCCAACAGTTGAAAACAACTGTAAGGGAAACATCTTTCACATCAGTCACATTCGCATAATAAATATCCTGAGTTGTGTTTTCAGTGATCAGCTTTCAGCGAAAGAAAACGAGAAAGAGATATATAGAAAGAGAATGAGAGAGAGAGAGATGGAGGAAAAATGATTGAAAAGGATCACATTCGCACGAATGCGAATTCGAAAGTATGGAAAAGCCATCCATTATTCGAGAACGTGAAATTTATTCAACATTTCCCCAGACATCTTTTTTTTTGCACCACCTCAAATATTCTCTACATTCAAACGTATGCTTTCATTTCATCGCCCTTCACATGTAAATGTGTTTATTATGTAATAAGGATTTTCGCGTTTTTCAATCAATATCATCGATGTAACAACGTTTCAATCGGACGATGACAGAACAATGAGACGTTTTCGTTTAAAATAACTTAAAATTTATACCACCGATTCCTGATACGGTTTTGAAATCGATTTCAATTCAAACAAGCTAAATGGAATACAATAAATAGTAAAATGCTTCATCTTTCGGATCGATTTTCAAATCATCATATAAACATATTCTTTTCATTGAAAAAAGTGTAAAATAGATAAAATTGATTAAAAAATATATGTGTAATAATAAATTTTAAAGTACATCAATCATTGTAAAATTATGAAAAAATATGTCATAAATAATATTTTCGAATGTTTAACTCATTACAAGTTAAATTTAGAAAATTATTCGATTATATATCGTTAATGATAACATTTTTTTTTAATTAACAAATATTAATATTTCAGATACAGAATTGGTGTTCAGAGATAGATATGGAGGATTAGCCGTAATGAATGCTGATAATTTAACAACAAGATTACTCATGACGAATTCTACATTTGTAAGTTTAAACATAATAATTGTATAATATTACTTTTAAAAATTCGTAATCATAGAATTTATAAGACCGCTTACAATCCGCAAATATTCGTTTAATTTCTTAACATCGCAAATATTAAAATAGAATTTCAATTTTTAATCGCGTCTCTCATTAATGCGGTCTTAATTTACGTGTATTCAAACATATGTGCAATTTATTCAAATTGAAGACATACTCTTCCAAACATTTACTTATTAGGGAAACAGATCGACGGTTCTAAAACATCTTTTTGCCGACATTAAAGGTCTACAGGAGGGATTAATTTGTTCATCCTTCTTCCGTGAGGAAGATTGGCCCGAAAACGGAAACCCGGTGCGATTTATTACTTTCATCTATGTTTCCCTTATTTGTCAACCTTTTCATTTCAAGAATAATTTACAGTAAAATTATATGTAATCATTTTTATGAAAATAAACTTTAGATCATTTATTCTTGATGAATCTACATCGTCTTTTAAAGTTTCAGAACTCGAATTTATTTTGTTTTTTACAAAATATATTTATATTTTAAATCGCTTGATTAAAAATAATATTCCGCAATTGAGGTAAAATTAATATATTTATCCTGTATAAGATAAGTTCGATTTAAAAGGGTGTCGCAAATTCTGAAAACGGATATCATGAAACATATATAAACTGATTTATACAACGACAAACAATAGGAACAATATATTTGATTTGTTGACGATTCCTATTCGAAATTGGTCACAAAATTTCCAACCGTAAACCTTCGAAAACAATACGAAAATTTGAACGTGTTCAATTGAGTGGAAAAATTACATTTTCGCATCAAATTCAACAAACTATATTGAATTTCGAATGCTGTACAAACATACGGATATATCGAGTTATATTCGCAAAATCTAATATAAAAATTTTCAATCCGAACAAACGATGCAGATATTTGACTTTATCAGCATGCAGTGGCATTCCGTATATATTATATAAATACATTATAAAACATCGGTTCAAAATTGAATGAGAAAATTGCAAAAAAAAATCATTTTGAAATTTGAAATTTTCATGTTTTTTTTTTCTTTAAACAGAGACAACTCAATGCCGTCAACTTTAAAGTCGCCAGCAATTTGAAATACGTTTTATTGATATCGGACGTCAGAAAAGTTTTCAAATATACTAAATTAGCTAGATATCATGTTTATGAAGTAGCTACAAGGTAAATATATTTATCTATGTATATTTTTTTAAATTGTATAAGAAAAAAATATAAAATGTTGTACTATAATAAAATTTCTGATTATCTTAAAACAAAAAAAAACTATTTTCACTAGTTTTTATCGTGTTTTGTAATATAAAAAAAAATCTAAACACTACCCTTATCTGAGTTGTTTCGTCTTTTGACCTATATTTTTATACAAATGCAATTTACATATAGTCGAAAATGTATGATGTAACGCGTATAAAATTCCAGAAACAAATTTCCTCTATCTCCTATCGAGGACGATCGAGATGCTCCATTGCTTCAATATGCTGAATGGTCTCCAGACGGAAACGCGGTTGTTTTCGTTCACGAAAACGACATATATTACAAACCAAAAGTTCTCAAACCGCTCGTTTGCCGCATAACGAACACCGGTTCGTATATAAAATATTATTTTTGCAAAAATTAAATAAATACACGGTGTAAATTGAACCGAATTCGTACAATTTCAGGAATTCCGGGCACGATTTTCAACGGTGTGCCAGACTTTTTATATGAGACTGAGATCGTTAGGGATGACCATTCGCTTTGGTTCAGCTCCGATGGTCAATTTTTAATGTTCGCCACGTATAACGATTCAAATGTTCGTGAACATAAATGGGCATGGTATGGCGGAGAATCTCCAGATCAGCTCCGCTATCCATTAATTAAAAGTGTACGTTATCCAAAGGTATGTAAAATTGTTATCGTCTAATATCAAAAATATCGCATAAAGAATTTAAATGTTTACTTATCATTTCGATATATTATATATGCTAAATTTTAGGCAAATACCAATAATCCAGAAGTAACCATTTATACAGTGAATCTTAAAACACCAAAATTTTTATTCCCTCATGTTGTACAACCGAGTGCAAATATAGAACCAGGTAACATATCGACCTTTTTTATATGTACCATATATATATATTATTATTAATTGAATGAATTAATTCAAAATAAATTATTGAATTCAGATAGCTACATAATGTACACCACTTGGATTAGTGAAAAGCAAGTGGCGTTATTGTTTTTAAATCGTGTTCAGAACGTTTCCATTATCAGTGTATGTAAAGCGAATCAGTTCAATTGTCAAGATGTGAGTTTATAAAACTTAACAAAATAGTTTATTATTAAATTTATATATATATATATATATATATATATATATATATATATATATATATATATATATATATTATTTATACGTATATAAATATTATTTAGATATACATGGAAGGAGCTCAAGATGGCATGTGGTCTACTCTCGGAGGTGCTGGTGAAGATGGTGCACCTAGTATACCACCATTTCTTTTTAGTAAAAACGGCTCGGCGCTTCTTGTATTAATATCTGTTAAAGATGGTGATTTTGGAAGCTACACTCATATAGGACATATAGAAATGGCTGCAGCATTATCTAGTGGTTTTTCAGGACCCAAACCCATAACTATGGGTCGATTCGAAGTGACTCGTCTAGTATCATGGGATGAAGATAATAGTTTTATGTTAGTGATATATATTTTCATTATTATATTCATTACTTTTGCTATTTAATTGTATTATAACGAAAAGTCTTACCTTTACATCATATTTTTTTTTTTTTCATTTAAAATTTAGATATTTTGTTGCTACTCCGGAGAAGAAACCAGGTCAACGCCATCTGTATAGAATAAAATTAGAAAGATCATCAAATAAAAAATACCAAGAAGATGCGGATAATTCCAAATATAATGATGGTCCAATTGGTGTGTGGTCGGATATGAGTAAAATGCAATGTTTGACTTGTCCCAATGAATCTGGACTATCACAAAATTTCTCTACATCGGACGAACAAAGTTCTGATCTTTCAAAGACAACAGAAGCATATGAAATTTCCTCACCGCAAACTACTGATGTTGATGTAGATGAAACTATTCAAAATACAACATCTGGGACTGAAAATGGTTCCAAACTTAATTCAACTAATGCTAAAACGGGTCAAAATAACATTAATGTTGCTATGAATGCAACAGCAAAGTCTTATGCTCATTTAAATGTTGGTCATCATAGAAATGGTGTTTTCTATCTAAATGAAAGTGTACCTAACAATTGTCTATATAACAACATCATCTTTAGCACAAATAATAGATACTATGTTCAGGTAAACTTGAAAATAATAGATAATGAGAAATCTTTGTGTATAAAAATATTTTACTTTGATATTCAAAATCATCCACTTTATTATTGCAGGAATGTCTTGGTCCAGAATCACCATCCGTTTACTTAGCAGAAACATTGACCAATTTTCGAGTAGCTATCTTACATGCAGGAGAACAGCTCAGGGATCGAGTTAGTGCATTAGCTGCACCACAAATAAAAACGTTCCAAGTTGAAATTCAGAATGGTTATCATGCTCAAGTAAGATTATATTTACCTCCAGGTTTACGAGAATACGAAGAAATGCCTTTCCCATTAGTACTTCAAGTGTAAGATAAATCAATTTTATATAATGTATTTTTTCTAAATTCAAATCTTAAAAACGTGAAATTTAACTCCAACATCAATATATAAATTCTAGAGATGCATCGCCTGGATCACAATTAGTATCAGAAAAATTTCAAGTGGATTGGGCATGGTATTTAGCCAGCACCAAAAATTACATTGTTGCTCAAATCGATGGAAGAGGATCAGGATTTCAGGTTAACTATAAAACTAAATAAAATATATTCAAAAATATTTAAAAGCGAATACTATAATACAAATAAAATTATATTTAATTATTTATTTTAGGGTGACAATATAAGAAAAGAAATCTATCATAAAATTGGTACTGTAGAAGTAGAAGACCAAATTGCAGTATTAACGTACAATTAATATTTACATAAAATACAACTACTTTATCAATTTTAAATTACAATCGATAATAATCAAAATCTTTGCAGATATTTAAGAGATAGTTTAAAAATAATAGACGGTACAAAAATATGTATTTGGGGTAGAGGATATGGCGGACATGTTGTGGGTATGATGACTGCTCAAGATTCTTTAAATCTTACTAGATGCTCGGTGACTGTTGCACCAATTGTAACATGGGCATACCATAGTAAGTATCGCTAAAGAAAACATTTATATTAATTTAAAACATATAAAAAAATAAATATTTGTAATCGTCCATTCTAAAGATACATTTTTCACCGAGCGATACCTCGGCTCGTCGTCTCCAGCAGGTAATTATCGAGGTTACGAAGCAGCCGATTTAGCAAAAAGAGTCGGTAATTTTGCTGGAAAATCCTTATTACTCACTACAGCCACCGGTGACATGACGGCACCAGCTCAACATTCTCTAGCTCTTGCTAAGGCTTTAGTACATCAAGGAGTTATATTCAGACATCAAGTATATTAATATAATTCAACATAATATACGTTCGAATTGTTATATTACTGTTATAATCATATTTCAGGTATATCCTGACGAAGATCATGAATTCAGCGGTTCCCTATATCATCTATATAAAAACATTGAATCATTCTTCGACGATTGCTTTGGTCCTATAGAACTCAACGACTGGGACTTGGGTGGCAGTTTTTTCACATTCAAACAATAAAATCATTTATTGCCGCGATGTTTAAAATCAAAAATAACCGTCCATATCATGATACAGTTCGTTATTATACATAAATCTTGACGGAAATTCAACATTTTTTTATCAATCTTACATATTAATAAGATTGAATACTCATTTGCCAAAAATAACACGATCAAGCACTGGTTTGATTCCGGAAACTTAATTTATTTAACTTACAATATAAACAGCATTAAATTATCGATTCACCAGAAATACCCAAACTACTTATTTCCATTATATTATATTATATTTATAACATGTTTTAAATCATTTTTTTTTTTTCTTAAAATGGTCATGTTACGAATTGTATCATATATTTGCATATAATCGAAAACAATTTGTAATTTATTATGTGAAACGAAATCACCCTACGTATTATACTGATTAGTTTATTTATTGAAATAATAATATTTGTGTTAATATATATTATATAAAATCGATAAGCAATGTTCTGATCTAAAAGCAGTTCTCAAAAAATAACATTACAATATATTCATATTATTTTTATGTTCATCGATCAAGAAGTTATATTTTCTATTTTTATGGAAAAAAAATAGCAAACAATATTTGTTCACGAGTAACATTTTTATCCAAAAAAAATCACCATCCTCACACATAAACATTCTTCTACTTAAAAATTCCATAAACTAATTTATTTTATTTTATTATATAAAGTATATAATAATTTATTAACGTAATCTATAACATGAATAATTTCAATAATGAAAGAAAAATGTGACATGTAAATAATACAATACTTTAAATTATAATATACATATAATCATATCAACAATGATATATAATATATCATATATTCATGTGAACGAATGAAAATTTATCTTTAAAAGATGAAATAATGTATAGAACACAATTATAATATATATATAGTATAGCATTTAAATTTGTTTGAGAACTGCAATCTTATATCAGGATGTATTTTGATCATGTTGAAATATTGTTATTTTCAGAGATAGATTGATCATAAAAACGAACAATTTCTAATTTAAAACATGATCAATTGATATTTTTTTGATAAAATATAACCGTGTTAATATAATTATATAGTACTATTATTTTCTTTAACCCTTTTTATTTCTATATCGTTTATGATTCAACATATAATTTTTACACAAACTCTCTTTTTTAATATTAAATGTTTTATTTATTTAATGAAAATAATTTCGATACTTTTACTGCAAATTAATTAAGCAATTGTAAATAAAGAAAAAAATAGAAATCCTAAAGATTAGTCAAACTACTAAAATTCTCTCGGTTGATCTATCTCTGATTACAGTCACTATAAATTAAGAATTATTACAATTATTGCGTTGTTAAAATAGTTTATTATACATGTATAATACCCGGATACGTTTAGGATGAACTTGTAAAAATTAAAATAAATCTTTAAAACTTGTAAAACACCAATATTATGAAACGCGTCACGTTTTCTTTGACAGTATATAAATTTTAATAGAAGTTTGGTAAAAATTGACTTAAGTTGAAGCCAAAAATTAAAAAAAAAACGAAAATAAAACCGTTACAAACATTTAACGGACGATGATTAAAATAGTCATCGAAATTTGGCCTATTCTGCATTCATAATTATTATTATTATAAGTGAAGTGCTTTAACGAATATCAAGAAAAAAAACAAACATAATGGTCCAAAATGTAAACTAGTCAGTTTTTTTTTAATTTGATTATAGAAAATGTAAAAGAAAAAAATGAGAAATTTAACGTATTCAATCTTATGGAGATGTGATTATTCATATTTGATACCAAATATATATATATTAGCGATCTCACATGTGTACATTATTATCTACATACATGTATATAATATTTATACAAAGTTCCTGATTTAATCAAAATAATAATTATAATAAAATATAATAGTATGGACGAAGAAATTACAAAATTATTCTATGAAAGAATTCGAATGATTATAAAGATATATATATATATATATATATATATATATATATATATATATATATATATATATATATATATATATATTATTTTAAAATACGTATATTTCAAAAATACTTACGTGGTAGATTGTCATCAATACATATATATTAAATGTTAAAAAAAGAATATTATATTGTGCTTCAAAATTATGTGATTGAATTTGTTGCATAATTAATAATGTTTAATTGTACATATTAAAAGCTAGTATATGATAATTTAATAAACAAAATCGTTAATTAATAAGTTATATATGTATATATATATATATATATATATATATATATATATATATATATATATATATATATATATATATATATATATATATATATATATATATATATATTACGTGGATATGATTAATAATATTATCAATTAATCATATATTCGTTCGATAATAATATAAATGAAATATTTTTGATTTGATTGATTTTTTTATTTAATAATATATATTTGGAAGACTTCTTTTGATCAAGGCGAAAACATTGAAAGCGTATAAAAGTTACTTTTCCGAACATATAAATAAAAATATGTAAAAACTTTCATGTTCATATACATTAATTATATATAAAATATTTATAAATGTTGAATGATACATTTAAAAACGATTCTGTATAATACATTTATGAGTTATATTTTCACAAAAAATAACGTAGAATGCATTCACTAGTACAATATTTTCGATCCAGGACCATGCTTTTTACTTTGTAGAATCCAAGGTGCTTAATTCAATGGATGCCTAATGATACCAGCACTTAAAATATTTAAGAATAGACATAAAATTATTCATAAATAGTAAGTTCAAATAAATGCAAAAAAAATATATGTAATACACTTGCTTACATATAATAAAAAATAGATAAAATGTACGAAACAAGACGTCAATGATAAAGCATGAAAAATCGCATGGTCCTTTATCAATATTATATATAACTATACATTGCAGAAAAGATTGTTGCTAGCTTAATGTTTATTGTAATATATTACTAGAAAAAAAAAGCGAGATGTCTTAAAATATATATTATTATTATTTGCTAATGAACACGTATTCATTGATCTTGAAATTGTTCATATCCTTTTTATATAATAATATATATGAAACTTAATTTTGTAATATATGAAAAATTAATATAAATGTGCCTGTTTATAAGATGAATGTATTTTATGTAATATTTGTTATTTGGTGATTTTAATGTGTTGAAATATATATATATATATATATATATATATATATATATATATATATATATATATATATATATATATAATGAAAATAAATAAATATGGAATGTAATGGTAAACTCACAATTCTTAGTTTAACATCACTATTTTGAATATATAGTTTATACTTCTATTATTTAATTATTTTGATAATTAAAATATTACTATAATAATATTAAACTTTGATTGTCAAAACAAGCAAAAAAAAACAAGCGAATATCATATAAAAATGGAAAATTTATTATTAATATTAAAAAATAAACTAATTGTTTAGAAACATCTGTATTACAAATTAATAGAAAAACTTTTATTGAAGAATTGTGAATGCATTAATATGTAATCAGGGTTTTCTAAACTTCTTCGATGTATACTTTTAGATTTCTTCCACTATTGTCTCCAAATTAATTATTTCTTGGACAAATTATTAAATTAAACATTTAATATTTAAAAATAATTAATTTCATCTTATAGAAATACCAATACTTTTAAAAAAAATATTAAAGAAATGTGAATGTAAAACGAATTAATATTGTTTTTCTATGGTTAAAAAAACCCTGATATAAATACATATACGAAACAAAAAAATGTTTCCCATTATGATTTATTATAACATTTACATTAAATGTAAATGTTATTATTTTATTACATGTAAATATTGTTTTTTCTTATTTAAGTCAATTTATAATTTCTTTTTTAAATCAAGGCTTCCACTCGATGTGCTAAATATGTAATTGTTTCAATCTTTTTTTTACATATATTAAATATTATTACGAAATTGTTCTTATCAACTAATTTTGAGAATAAAATATTTGTTTGCATGTTTGTATATATACATATGCAAAATATGTGATAATAGTATAGATTTGTGCAATATATGAGTTAATATGTTAAAGATTTAGTTAATATTAACTACTACATTGACACACGCATATATATGTACGTATATATTGTTATAATTTCTGGTATCTAGAAAATGAAATAATAAAATACACAGATGTTTTCAATGTTTAAATTATTTTTATCATTGTATTTCCTTAAAAGTCATTTAATCATTCTAAATACACATTTTTTCTTATTGTATTATGTACAAGTGGACCCATGTGCGAATTCGCTCAGAAACATTCAGATACCACTTTTCCACTTTGACAACATATAATTAGTGGAAACAATATATTCAATCCTATGAAAAAAGAGTTTTATACTTCTGACTAATAACTATATTGATTGAACAAGTTATAAATTATCAAAAATATATTTCTTATGGATTATTCAATAGAACCCAGACTACTTGTGTTTTTTTCAAATGCGATTTAGATGTGCGAAAACTGAAGACGTGCCACAGCCGTTCTTCAACAATAATTCTTCAATTGTTTGACGAGGATTTGATTCCACCAACGCCTTCAGGACATTTTCATTCAAATTTTGAGATCGTCCAGATTTTGGTTCATTTACGAGATTTTTATTTGCTTTTTCATATTTCTTAAACCACAAACGCAACTTGTTTAGTCTTAAAACATTGCCATAAGTATCGGTGATTTCTTTTACCGCTTCGTTTGTTACGTGTAAAAGTTCAGCTAAACTGGAGAGTTGGCTATCTGGACTTCATCACAGCCGTAGCAATGAAAACTATCACTATAGATTATTCAATTGGACGATATTTAACACACGTATCAGGTGTCAATCACAGACATTACCATCCATATCGCTATTCCACCTCGGTTTACATTTTAGTGTCTCCGACCGGTATTTTCCAGTGATGTTCTTCGTTACCAAAAAGACAAACAAATGCATCGACACGAGACGACACAAATACGTGTCAAAATCAATCCTACCCCATATCAAAAAACAATGCCGAATAATAGTTCTGGAGGAGGGGCAAGAAGATTTTAGTGAATTTCACAGAATTATTCAAACTTCGTAAATCCAACACCATTAACACTCGTCTGCAAGAGTACTAATACTTGGTCCTACCTGTAAAAAAAATGTTATTAAGCAAAAGTATATATTGCCTGGATTTGAAAAAAAAAGTTTAAAAAGTGATACCGAGCAAACATGTTTTAATTTTAAAATTAATCTATATTATAGGTGTCCCAAAATTAACCCAAGATTTGAATTAAATTAAAATTTGCTGTGTTAACTAAATTTTGTAAGCATGATGACACAGATTATTAATGAGTAGAAAGCTTCTTGAAATTTGCAATTCTTGTCCTTTTGGACAAGTGTGTTTGGCATCTACGACAGGTCCAGTATCTCTAAATTTTTCAATTAATCTTCATTGTTGGCGAAGTTAAAACTATTCCGACCTTATTTTGTATTAAATTTACGTATGGTACATGTCATGATTCAAACTAAACAATATTCTATACTGTCGAAAAATATTATAAGGTCTGGCCATACAATAAGTATCAAAACCAGTCTAAACATTAGCTTTATGAGCCGTTATTTATTGTTATTTCATGTAAATTTGTGATTTTTCAAGGATTTTCGCATTACTTTATTACTTTATCCATTTTGTGTTGTGTAATTGTTTTCTTAAGTCATTTTTCTGTTTATATTTCTTATTGTTCATTTTTTATACTACCGCAAGTAACCTCCGCGTTAACATTTGACATTTGCTTTAACACTAAACCCACAAACATTTGCTGTATAAAGAATAAAATTCTAACAAATTTGATAATAAAAAAATCCAATCATTTATGAATTTTTATTTACATTTTTGGCAAATTGCTGGATTTTGTATAATGCATTTTCCACATACATACTTCTTACATCTTGTACAAATTACATTAGTTTTATTAAGTTTGCAATACTTTATTTGACATGTTTTTCTTTGAGATGATTTTATAATAGTTGTTGAATTTAAAAACTCTTCTTTACTAGCCTGTTGCAAATTTTGGTATTCCATTGCCAGTTCTTCTGCCAATCCAAATAAAAATTCTTGTCTTGAAATTTCTTTACCAGTAGTTTCTTTATATAAAATCCATGAATTTATACCAGCTAAATCTAATATGTTAAAAAATACTTGTAGAGGCCATCTTTGAGACTTAGATTTAACGCTAAATTTTCTAGCCATTTGATCGATTACATCTACTCCAAATTTTGTTTTGTTGTAAAATGTAACTATGTCAGGGCTGCAAGTAGCACTTTTTTTAATTTGAGTAGATGAATACATGGAACTAAGAATAAGAACTTTTTTCTGGGATTTTCTCTTATAAATTGTTAAAGTCAAATCATTTGATTGATACAATGCAGTTGAAAAGCATGCCATACTATCCTTTAACGATTTTGACAATTTTGGTAATTCTTTCTTATTACTGCGAATTGTTCCAACAAGCGTAGTTTTTCTTGCTAAAAGTTTTTTTGCCAATGATACACTTGTAAAAAAGTCGTTTGTAGTTACATTTCTTCCATGTCCCATATACGGTTCTGCCAATTTCAAAACCACAAACTCTCCAAGTGGAATTGAAGATTCTATACTTTCATCTTTTCCTAAATATGGAAAACCGTTTACTACATATTTACTACTAACATCGGAAGCTAACCAGAATTTTATACCAAATTTATTTGGTTTATTAGGCATGTATTGTATAAATTTACATTTTGATCTAGTTGGAAGCAATTGTTCACCTACAGAAAGATATGGTCCTGGTTTATAACATTTTTGGCTGTTCTCAATAAACTTGTTCCAAACTTCAGAAATCATAACAAACTTATCAGTTTGTAGACATTGGCTACGTTGGTTTCTATCATCAAACCGAATAAATTTCATAATGTCTGTAAAATCACTTCGGCTCATAGTTGTCGAGAAAAATGCTGGACCCCATTTCTTGTTCCATAGGTAAGAAATATCCATATTTTTAGCCTCATATGCACCACGTGCATACAAAAGTCCAATAAATGCATATAATTTTGCAATAGATAAATTCCATTTGGTTTTTAAGACTCGAGTTGCCTCTATTTCAGTATATTTTCTTATATGTGCTATTGTTTTCTGATCAATAATCAAGGAAAACGCTGATTTAAAACTATCTTTTATTATATTTCTTTTAGAGTACCCTGTTGGTCCTGATGTTTCTTTGAAAATATTACAAATCGATACTCTTCTAGGATTATATCCCTCTTTTATTCTTCGCCAAACAGTTCCGTCTGTTGCAGTTTCGATTTCTTCTCCATTATCATTTTTAAAAACAACTATAACACTCTTTCTCTTTTGTCCTCTAGATATAATCATAACACTCTCTTCATCTATATCGCTGTCAAGTAAATCAAAATCATTTTCTTCTATATTATTTTCAATATTAGAAATTTCCTGATCATCTTCCGAATATTCCTCGTCGATATTATTTATTTTTTCTAATAATTCAATATTCTTTAAATGTTCAGACATTTTGGAATAGAATATAAACAAACTACAATATAAAAACATAAATCAAAGGGAACAAATATGTATATATAAAAATAAAAAATACAAAAATATGTCATACCCCAGAACAGGGATCATGTGGCGTCATCCCTTGATCCACGTCTTTATTGCTCTCCAAACTTATGAACTTGGAAGGCTTCCTCTTTAAAGCGGCTATTCTAGATCCAAGCTACTCAAATATAAAATTGATATAGATTAGTCGCATGTCATAAAATCAATAATTTCTACTGTGTAGCAGCAACATGTTTTCATTGTATTGTTGCGAAAATGCATTTTGAATATGGTTATTGTTTCAATTTGCAGGCACACTGCTGAATTATAACTGTCAATATACAGAACTTAAATATAAAACAACACAATACATTTTTCTAAACAAAAGTGTTTTCAAGGAATATATTTAAAATTTGCCCCAAAATGCGATACTATATAAGACCTAAAATTTAAACTTAACCTTAAAAACAAAACATTCACAAAACCACACTGAAAACAACATATATACAAATATAAATTTTAGTTTTAATACCTATTTCCAATTCCATCAATATTTAATTGGTTCATCATATAAGACTTCAATAACAGACGATAGCACCGGCAAAACGCCAAAACTCGCAACAACATAACCAAAAATCCGCAATCGATATAATAGTCTTAAACATATATTTTTCGACCATATATGTTTGTTTATTTTAAAAATGCAAAATAAAAATTAATGATATTTTTTAATACATAATTACTTTTTTTACTGTATCCACAAAGATCAAACTTTTAAATCTGTACTAAAATTTATAAAAAAAAATATGTTATAATGATATGATTCAAATTTAGTCTAGCATTTCAAGGCGATAATTTACTTCCTCTTCATAATGCTAACCAGTGCTAGATCATGGGCGGCCAACCTTTCGCTTTCTATGCGCTAATTTCCTTGATTTCAAATTCAAATGTGTTACAAAATGTCCATCCAAATTTTTAGTTTGGGTATACCACAGGACATAACGGCACGTAGATTCCAATTAATCAATGTCAATCTTTCACTACTATCTACATTCACACAGATCAAAATCTTAAAAATCATATATGAAAATTATTTATATTAAAAAAACAAATATAATCAATCTTCTAATTATCTATAAAATATATTATATAAATAATTATAATAAAATATAAAATAACTTTCAAAAAAATATCTTTTAAGATTAATTTAAAAATTATATATAATAATAAAATTTAAAAAAGTGTATTATAGAATGTTTTGACATATACATATAATATATTTTTTCAAATGGTCATTTACTTAAAAAATCATTCAATTCATTGTCATCTTCAATATCTAACTGTATTTCTTCTAAAGTTAGTTGTTCTATATTTGTTTGAGGATTTTCATCTTTTCCTGAAAATAATAATAAATTTAAATTAATATAGACATATTGATTGACAATAATATTTAATTCCTGAATTTAAAAAAACACAAAAAGTAAAATAATAATATTAAATGTACTATATTCTATATTAAATGGAAACACTAACAATAATTATTATATTTCAGATAAATTTAATTAATATTTAATACTAAAAACATGGGTTAGAAAACTTGATGTCTTATATACATCTATATTAAAAAAAATTCCTTAAATATTAGAAAAAAGCTACATTTTCTTTAAAACTAAACAATATAATATATATATATATCAGAGAATTTAAAACACCTATTAAATATAAATTAAAAAATGCTAGTAAAATTTACTTGGTAATGTTCCTTGGGTTTTATATAAAGATAAATCTTTCAAAAACGCATCATGAGCAGCTTTTTGTCGTGCTTTTAATGCTTCACGTTGTTGTTGTTCCATTAATCTTGCTGAACCTGCCTGTTGCGATATTAGAGATATACGATTCTTTTCCAAAGCAGCTATATATGCAATATGTTATCAATAATTATAATTTAAAGATATCACAAGATAAATTCAAAGCTCACCAAATTTTTTTTCTTTATACATTGTCAACTGAAATGTGTGTTCAAGACGTCGTCGTTCAAAATCAACAATCTCTGTCATATCTTCTAGCTCAATTAATTCGTTTTCAACCATCTCAAAATGGACTACCAATTCTTTTAATTGGGATATACAATCTTCAACAACAGCCGTCACCTGGGGTAAAGTCGAAAGAATTGTATTTATGTGTACAAAACTATCCAATTGATTCTTGACTACTTTTTGTATATGGAACATAGTGTTGTCAATTTCATCAGCAATTTGGGCATTTTCTTCCGCATTTTTATGTATCTCTTTCCATTCATTTTGATGTTTCGCGAGTATTTCAAAACCAGCAGCTATATTTATATTATTGGATTCATCTTCGTGTGTTTTTCCACTCTTTGAACTAAGGATAGTTTGTTCCTGGACCTGAGATATTTTTTTGCGTACTGTGTTCAAATCTATACCATCTTGTACGACTGAATATAGTTTTTCTTTCACACTGCTGAACATATTCTTTGTAATATGATTATATTGTTTACAATATAATATGGATGTTTGCGTTAAAAATATATCACAACATATAATTTACATGAAAAAGTAAGGTAAACTATTTGGATTGTAACACTCTTTTCTTGAAACTTCGTGATGACAGATGTCAAATTCACATTATTAAACAAAATTGGTCTAAACAACCAGAAAGTAAACTATAACATTTTTTTGTTATATTTATAATATCGAAAATTTGTAAAATTCAATCTCATTTTTGAAAAAAAAACATAATTATTATTCACATGAAAAACGTAAAATAAATAAATGAATAGTTATTATAATATTAATTCAATTATTATTTTATTATAAGTGTAAATTCAGTATAAATCATAAACTAAATTGTTTACATTACATTTATTATATTTATCTTTTATCGTGAATATTTTGTTTTAGAATCGTCCAAGATAATTAATATTTATACATTATTTTAGTAATTATATTTTCTATATATTTATATAGTAAATATTTTTTCCACATTGTTCTAAATATACAATATACCTATTTCTTTTAACACGCTAATTATAATAAAAAGAAAAAAATGAAATCTTGAAAAATTAAAACAGATAATTTAAAAATCTACACCGCCTGTAGACATACAATAATTAAATACTTTATTATTTATTATACAATATTAAATTTAAAATTTTAATTTTAATTTAAAAAAAAAATCTTAAAATAAAAAACACTAATCCCGAATTAGCTAAACAACATAAAATAGTCTATCGGACCACGGGTTAAATATTACTAATATAGATATACAGGGCGTGGTTAATGATTAAAAGAATATAAGAGGAAATCAATACAGCTTTAATATTATTTAATATCAAGTAATACTACATTATTCAGTTATATTAAAAAATCAATTATGTTAAAAATATTTCATTTTATTATCTCGCAATATCTTTTTCTATTATTAGAAAATGATTTATTGAAGCAACTACTAATTTTGAATATTTTAGAATAAGAGTGAATAAACCTTTTCGCATGTTTGACTACGCTAAGAAGAAAAATTTAATTATAGGCCTCACTAATAATACTTTATTCAAATAAAGTTTAATTAATTAACCGAATTTAGTTAAAATCGAAATTTTAGGGGTTTTGTTAGATGCAAAATTTTAAATATCGCGATACGTCCAAATTTATGTATTGCAAATTAAGTTTTAATGTACGAATAAAAATAAATTCAAACAATTATTGTACGTTATTTATATCTCGAGGATGTTTTCAAATAAAGACATAACAAAAACAATAAATAGAACTCTGAATATAGTTAAATAATGAGTTTTAAAAGTGGCGACATAAAGTCAATATATAGCTGAACGCCCGATCACGATGTCAACAATATGGCAAACAAGTGTAGTGTTAATTTCAGAATTTTAATTTTCAAAATGTAAACAAAATTTCAACCTTACATACTTATTTGAAAAGTCTTCTTTTTATTGACAGTTTTACTAAGTGAATCCTCGAAAAATCCTTTCATATCCTGCATCACGACTGCGTCTCGTGATGATTCTATGGGTATAGAATTCTCCGAAACGGTTGCACCTTATGTTAATTGCCCGTAGCACCTTACGGCTCAATCAAATCTCACGATGACCCTCCGAGCTATGAATCCTCTAACCGTCTTCTAGGAACTTTGTTGGAACTCTTCCTGAGCCTTATTCTTTTAACACGCTCTCATCTGAATCTTGGAAAACTTATGCTATATATGGGCAATTTCTAAAATTCAGCCGCCAGTGAACAGTGTTTTTTTTTAAAACTACGTTGCACAATCTGGGTTATGATGAGTGTTGTTCTTTATCATTACACCATTTTTAAACAACACGTAAACCATATTATGTTTGAATCCATTACAATATTGTAACGTGACAATCTGGCGGAAACAAGTCTTAAATGATGCGTCGTTAAATTCGGGATATGGAAAAATGATATAATTTCGATGATTTAATGATTTAAATAACAAGAAATTTATTACAGTCATCTATTAACAATAATCGGTAGTAGAAAAAATACATATTATCACACAAAAACATACAAATTGTATAAACAATGGAATATTAAACATAAATGAGTTATAGATCAATAAAAAGCAATAAGAAATATATCGTTTTAATTATAAATATAGTTATCGCTTTCAGTGTGGTATGTTTTTGAAAATGATCCTGGTGTTCCAATTTCATTTTTATTTTGTAAAATAAGGAGAAACCGAAGATTTTGCATACGTGTAAGGTTTTTTTATAAATGTAAAACGACACCTACACAGTCTATGATAATAAATTTATTTATTTATTATTAAATATACAAAATGTATTTTATTTATTTATTAGTGTATCAATCACACGAATATTGTGAGTTTAGTTCACCAATTATGGCATAATAATATAGTGTATAATAATATTTAGGTAGGCAGATATAAAATAGGTAATACAAACTAATGACAAAAATTATATCATTCGTGAAATATTCTAAAATACGGCTCCAAAAAAAAGCCCAGAGAAATCTTCACAATTTCGACATCAAAATATGGAATCTTTTCTTTCACAGCGTGCATAGCAGACCTCTTAATTTGTTTCTGAATAGTTGTATTAGTCTTTATTATTATTTTTTTTAAATATCGTCGAATGTTATAATGACCCCCAACAACGTTTCGATAGAATATCGGTAGTTCTCAATTTTCATAAAGCGCGTATTTCGGTATCGCAATTTGATGTTTTATACAGTATTTCCCTCGCTTATCGCGGGTGCTATGTTTCAGGACCATCCACGATAAGAGAAATTTCGCGAAGTAGAGACGATATATTTATTTTAATCTTTATTACTGTACTTATCATTTGATTCTCGAGGAACAATCGTCGCACAACTATTGTTTTTACATATATCCACCAATATCACTGATATTCGAAACTATTAAATGTGAAAATAACGATAAAATTATGGATAGTAGGAACGCAGCTTTATTTATTTGGTTTTGTTTTTCATAAATTACTTGAATAGTTTATTTTTTTTTTAATTTAAAAAAAAATGTTTTTGTATGTATGTAACAAAATGTTATATTGTTTTTGTTCAATTTTCTTTCTAAAAAGTAGTATTTTCATAACCCTGGAACCTATTTTCGATCTTTACATGGTTTGCCATAGAAAATCTTAATTCACTTTGCGTCGTTTCAATTTGCGTCGTGTTTTTATGGAACGTAACAACGACGCAAAGTGAGGAATTGGTGTATATAAATTTTCGTTTGAGAACTCCGAATCCAGAAGAGACTTGCATTCCAATCTAAATGTGTTATTAGGCTTCTCTTGAAGAGCTCACACCTCGCTGCTCGGGATGTCCTTCCGAACAATATTTAATGATACTTTAATTTTTTTCAACAACCACACATTCACTAGATACTATCTTAACATCATTAAACATTCAACAATAATGTATTTAAATAACGTACGCGAAGTTAATATCAATAACTTATATAAAAGAACAACAGTAAAACAACTCTAGAGATTATAATAGGTTGTGTGACAGAGATAACTATATTTATATTGTATCGGCACAAGTAAATAACTAACAAAAATAGGCGCAGTTCTCCTATAGCTGGTGTAAGAGCATCGTACCTATAATTGTTCTATTCTAACATCTTGCTAAAGAACGAGACGGATATAACTCGTACCGATATGGAACATTCATCAAGAGCCACCAAATGTATACCAGGAACACTGATTCTCAAACTTTCCAGTCACCGTTATTGTTTTAAATTAAATGTACAAAATATATTTTTATTAATCGTTTAAATTAAAGAGGACCATTGAATCTCTAACTCAGGGGTCCTACATCTTTATGTCAAATTTCAATAAATATTCTTGTTCTCAAAATTAACTAAAAAACATTTTTTTTTTCAAAAAAGGACATATTTTAAAAAGAAGGACTGCTGATCAACTCACTATAATTTAACGTTATATTACATTATGATTTTTTTGATTATAAATATCTTTTCTCATATAATAGATATAGTCAACAAGTTAATCGTAGTTTTTGAAAATAGTTGGCAGATTTAAGTTGGAATTTCTTTGTATATAATATAATATATATATATATATATATATATATATATATATAAATATATATATATATATATATATATATATATATATAAATATATATATATATATATATATATATATATAATATTGGATTTCAATTTGTCAAATATATGTAGATATTTCAAATTTCTTACGTAATCGTTGGAATAAAAACAAAACAATAAAAAATAATCGTTCAAATAATTACCGCACAATTGTTAAAGAAACTGTGTATTCTATCTAGGTAAATGCAATAGATTGTCAAAATGTCGATACAGTATACAAAGAGCGTAAACCGTTTAGTGAGCTTGGGAAACTGTGACTACTATATGGCGCGGTCCGTCACGTATGGTCCCGAACCACAGTTTGAGTGCAATGCGCGTCAGTAACGTTTGGAACGCGTTCGTTTTCGGTTGGTTCGGGGGTCTCCGTTTACGGACCGCCCCGGGAGGTCCCAAAACGGCGTGTTTTTTTTTCGATCGGATGTCGTTCGCCGGCCCGTCTCACATTCGACGTTATTCAGCGATTGTGAAAGTGTCACCGTTTAACGCCGGCGCCGACGCCAATCACTGTACGGAAAAAAAAATCATTAAGCTTTTATTTATTATCACGAATCGAACTAAAAAAATAAAAATAATATTAATAAAAATGTTTGCACATCTCTTGTTCTTTTCTTTTTGTTGTTGAAAATTTGTTTTATTCTCTATTGCAAAGTGATGTCTTTGAAGCAAAACAAACGCACAATAAAGCACGATTCGCTCAGTAACTTGTCTATATATGACTGTCTGTATCAACTCTGACAATCGTGTTTGTTAGTTTTTTACGTTTTATAATTTACATTTATTTTAATTTAACAAATATATATATATATATATATATATATATATATATATATATATATATATATATATATATATATATATATATATATATATATATATATATATATATATATATATAAACTTTTATTTGAATATTAAAACGAATTTTTATTTTTTAATTATTTTTAACTTTATAAAATGAAGATTTGTACATATATAAATATTTTATTAATTAAAGGTATAAAACGCATATTTATTTCAAACAATTTTTGTTATTGCTTATCGATATGATATAAAAGATTATGGTCGTATTTTGATACGTTTAAATTGCGTGTTTTTCTTTTCGTAAATGACGCCGATTCTCCGTTGACGGATTCCCACTTTAGGTTAAGTCCATTTTTTTTGCATTTGTTATTTGAGGATATTATAATGATCGAAACGAAAACATTTATATAAAAAGCGATTCCGATAAGTTAGAAATAATACGTAATATAACTGGATTATTTATCAATTGTTCGTTTGTCAAAATGAAAATAATGGAAATTTTTCACGTTTTTGTTATTTATTACGATTGTACAGATTCAGAAGTGTCCTGTAAAAAAATAATTTGATAAATAAGAATATGATATAAGTTATGAAGAAAGTGCAATATTATACAGATGGATTTAAATCCATTTATTCCTTTTTCTCAACTTCAAATACGCATGATTTTATATATTCCAAGAATATTATTTATTCATATAATACTTTTTATGATAACTTTTTTTGTTACAATAACAATTAGTATAACTTTTAATTATCATAACTTATAGTGAATATGATTTACAAGTTATTGAAATTATATATATATAAAGTTTATTGAACTGGTGTTGGCTTACTAATTAATATAATGTTGGAGACTGATTTGAGGTTTAATTTATGTTTAATAATTTAACTCAATCAAAATTTACTTTTGTTAGAAAAGTATCACAACTTTTCGATTGTGCAAAAATTTAATTTTTTTATACTTCTTGTTTTCTATTTTTATTGGATGTATGTAAAAATATTTTTTTTGAATACTATTACATTATATATAAAATTTAAATATTTTCAATATTGCGATAATAATTAAAATTATGTTTATGTCTTATAGTTCCGTGATGGCAAGTAGTGCTGATGAAGTTGAAGATAACTTTAATGAGTCATTTGTTGATGAACCTTCTGGTAAATAAAAAAAATTGTTTCAAATATATGACAGTACCATCTATAAATTTCTAACATACGTGTTTTTTAACAGATAATAGTCAAGAAGAATTTGAATCTAACGAAAGCAATAAAACGTCGCAAATATCAAATCTTATACTTAAATTAAAAAATTCTGTAGCAGTCATCAAAAGCGTACCAAAATTGCATTGTTATACTTGTGATATAGATTTCAGTGAACATGATGAATTTAACGAACATATTATAGATCATGTGAGTTTACCTTCAATTATATTACAAAGAATTGATGACGATGATGACTTTAATGAATATGAAGACGATACAGAATGGTCTTCTGATCCAGAAAAATCTTCAGAAACGGTTTTTAAATCAATTTCAGTGACTGAAAACTCAAATATAACTAATATAGGCGGTATTACTATTAAATCGACGAAAAGTGATGGAGACTTATCTGCGTCTTTGTTGTCTTTAAAAAATATAGGTAACCTTTTCATTAAAAAACTTCCAAACATTAAAACTGCAACTGAAAATGAAGACGATAATTTGAGTGAGGAACAAAATAGTCATATTGGAATTAAAAAAGTTGAAACATCTGGATCTCTTAAACTTACAATTAAACATTCCGATAAAACTTTTCAAGTAATAAATGGTACTAAAGAAATCGTGAAATCTGAAAAAATACCTTTAATACAGAAAGTAGAAGACGAGGTAGAAGAAATGGATATTGAAAAAGACAACTGGATTTCTGAGGATAAAAAAGAGGGGATTTTAGATTCAATTGCGAAGGTGCCTATCAAAATTGAACCTCAGTCGTCTATTGATGACAATCCAAATCAGAATGAAAATATTACGTCTCTTGAAAATGTACTTATTAAAAGTGAATCTCATTCAAGACCACAAACACCTTTATCTTCTACAGATTCATCTGGAAATCAAATAAAAGTTAAATCATTTGCAATGGAACAAATGACAAAAAAAAATCAAAATGAGTCTTCTATTGTTATTCCTAAACCCATGATTATTCCGAAAGTTGAAGTCAATGAATCTGAAAATGTAATTGAAATTAATTGTGATTCGGACAAAGAAGATGACGAAATAATATTTGTCAGTTCTTCACCTGTACCTGATAAGAAACCGCCAATACCTTTAGCTTTAAGTATTGAGCAACCAGTAAATAGAGAGAATTTAACAAATGTTCAAAGCGCCACTCATTCTTCTGCAGTTACTTCTCAACCATCTATTAAAACAATGAATTCTACAGGTTCTACTGAAAAACAACATAGTTTTAATTGGAATGCACCTTCTACAAAAATTAACGATACCTTAGAATCATTGTTAGCTGATAAAAATAATGATACCTTTTTGGAAAATCTTTTATCAAGTCATAGAAAAGATGGTATATCTGATCTTGGTTCAAGTGAATATATTTCATTGGATAAGTTAGGTCCGCAACACACCTGTGATGTTTGTAATGTAAGGTTTACAAGTATTAATATGTTAGAAGATCATAAAAAAACAACAGGTCATTCAAATCAGTTGGTTTCGTCAGGCAGTTTACGCTCTGGAAGCTCTTCAAATTCTGTTGTTCTTTCTTCATATCAACAACCTGATTTTTTGATGAATAGTTTATTACCAGTGAAGCAATTAGCTGAAACTGTGGGAAAAATAGCAACAGGAAACACGTCATCTCCATTTACTCATCAACAAAATATTATGGTTAATATACAATCATTTCCTGGTGCTATGAATCAACCGCAACATGGTGCATCGTCAAATTATAGTTATCCTGGAATGCCTCAAATGCCAAACAATTTTTCTTCAGGATATAGAATGCCTAATCAAAACGTGCCACCTCCATACACTGGACAATATCCTGTAGCATCTCAACACAATTATCCTCCTAACACATATCAGCAGTATCCTCAACCTCCTACTTCACAATCTGTAATGACTCAGCAAATGAATACACCTTTAAATCCAAATTACCCAACCCAACCATACTTACATAATCAGTTTTCGTCACAACCTGGTATGCCTGTTCCATATACTCAGCCTTCGTTAAATCAGCCTTATACACCAACTCTTCCTATTCCAAATAGTCAACCAATACAACCACATTCACAACAACAACAACAGCAACAACAACAACAACAGCAGCAGCAGCAGCAGCAGCAGCAGCAGCAACAACAACAACAACAACAACCTTCTACTTCCACTTCATTACCTAATGTTATTCCATTACCATATCCTAACGATTCATCATCTTCAAATATACAACAGAACAATGAAACATCAAAATCCATATCTGGAGGAATAAAAATTCAAAGTATTCAAACTATAAATGGCCCAATGGTGAAATCTGCTTCCCAAAGATTACCTGTTCCTAGAATGCCTAGTAGAGGAATTCGACCAACTAGAGGTGTTATTCGTGCAGGAGCAAGGCCTATAATACCCAAACAAGGAATTCAAGTTGGACAAACAATACGTGGAAGTATGAGGCCAGGGATGAGACCTTCATTAAAAAGACCTCTACCAACAAATGGGACGCTTACATCGCCATCAAAGAAAAGAATGGATATGTTGATTCCTGATAGACATGATAACGAAGATTGTCAGGTTAGTAATAGATCTAATTATTAAAAGAGCTATTTGATTGAAAGATATATTAATAGTAAACTTTTTATTGTACACAATTCAGGTTGTTTCAATGCAACAACAGAGAGATGGTTTACCAATGATTCAAAGTATACAAGGTTCACGAGAGAAGAATCCTCCCGGTGTTCAACTAAATAGCCAAATAACAGTTACCAAAACCAAAGTTAAAGCGCCTTCACCTCCAAAAACAAAAGACGCTAATGTGGTTGCTAGTATGCTTGCATCTCGAGGAATTAAAATAACGGCAAAATCAAAAACGCCTCCACTACCACTGAATATACCAAATCTTGGCAGCGCCATAAGTATAACTTCAACAAAAAGCAGCTCTTCCAGCTTTTTACCAGATGAACCTGAAATATCGTGTTCTATGTGTAATAAAGTATGTATTTTTATCAATTTGTGTTTTTTATATTTAGAATTTGTTTGAATAATATTTTTAAACAAATTCAAATTTTTATTTAATAAATAAATTTGTTCATAATACTATAGGGATCACTAGGAAGTAGCAAAGATATATTTATTAGAAATATAAAATATCAATTAATCTATATATACAAATATATATTTCGTATGTGTGTGTGAAAGAGAGAGGGAGAAAGGTTGTGCTTTTGTATCGAATAGGAAAAACTGAATTTATTAATATATACATATATTACTTTTGTTTTGTAGACATTTTCTTCAGACCGAGCACTGTCAAGCCATGTACTTCAGTCACATCCTTCATCAAAATTGTTCAAATGTCCAAATTGTCCAATATCTTATCCAACAGCTGCACAATTAGAAGAACATAAACACGCTTTTCATAATATACCTAGCGCCGAGATGGGATTACCTGTTGTAGATTTATCACAACATACAACGTTGAGAAAACTTAGTAGCATAGGAATTACAAGTTTTGTTCCATTAGCAAATAAAGAACAAGGTGGTGGGTGTTACGCTATACCAATTGTATCAATTCAAAGTGCTTTATCTGGAAATTTGAATACTAGCCTATCGGCTCTGAGTGCTAATGGTATACTTAGTCTTGGACCAGTGAAACCCTTACCTAAATGTTAAAATAATATTTAATATGTATTTAACTCGACATTGTTGTAGAATTTAATATTAAGTTATAAACGATTGATTTTTACTAATGTTCATAAAATATTATTAAAAAAAAAAACACTTTTATGACAATTTCTATTTTTCTTTTAATTTGTTGCTCTAGATCAACTAATATTTATTTCAAATAATAAAAATATATATATTTTAATATGTATGTAAGTGTTAGTTTATAATATTGACTTTAATACAATACAATGTAGATTTTTGATAAACATGAATTCAATTTTGATTTTTCGTTTTATGATAAACTGTTATTATTGAGCTATAGTTGTTTCTCTTTATCATATTACATAATAATATAATATATTTTGTTTTTTTTTATTAAAAATAATATTTTACTACGTTTTTATTTTTCACTGCATATCATTTCCATGTCGTTAATTTTATTTGATTGGGGCAACAGTTACATTAATTTTAATTTAGAATATTTTTAAACTATATTATATAAATTGTGATAAAATTTCCAAAATATAATACTTGAATGTTTCGATTTTTTTTTCTAACAATGATACGATATCAATTTTAATGTAAATATAAATATAGGTGTATTAAAATTATATGAAATTATATACATATATTATAATGTAGATGAATTGAAGATATTAAAAATGTTTAATTTTCATCTTTCTTTAGAACAAATTCAAATTAAGGTTTTTCTTAAGGAAAAATCTAAATTATATATGAAAATTAATATATGTGTAAATAAACTTGTATTTTGGATATTGTCCATTAAAAATAATTTATTGTACAATTTTTTTATTTTGTATTATTGTTAAAAATGTACTTCAAAAATAATATACGTTAATTGCAAATCAAATATATGGTAGATATTAGGTTGTTTCATAATAATTATGACATTCGAGAGAGACGCAAAATATCCGTTTTTAAATTCCCAAATATTATGTAAAAATTATAGTATTGATTAAAAATAATATTTTTGAACTTATGCTTTCAAACGAAATAACATACATACTCTATTATAATGCACATTCTAATGGCGATTTAATTTATTTTTTATTCTTTTTTAATATTATTTAACTATTTATTAATACTTAATAAATAGTTAAAGATAGTAAAAAATAATTATTATTGGCTGTGTTTATTATAAAAAGCTCATATATGTATATATATATATATATATATATATATATATATATATATGTGTGTGTGTGTGTGTGTGTGTATACATGATTATCATCTTTGTTTTACATCGAACAGTATTTACAAATGTTTTTAGGAAAATACCAATCCTAAAAATGAAAGAAAATAACATAATATTAAATTCACATCATAAATTTAACATAATTTTTAGTTTGTTTTATTATTATTTAATTTAAATGCAATACAGATAATTATTTTTATTAATTTTAATTAGATATGAATAAACTCAGATGCATTGTCCAAATATATATATATATATATATATATATATATATATATATATATATATATATATATATATATATATATATATATATATATATATATAGCGTTAATCGAATATTGACGAAAATATCAAGCTATTAGAATCCCTATGGAGATCTTACATTTTATGTGAATTTATTCTTTATTTTGTATAATTATATTGTATATAATATACAATATTTTCAATTAAAATTTATTATTTTCTACATTTATATAACATGAAATTCAGATAAGTCAGATAACTGCAATAAATTTGATTTTCTATATTAAAAGTTTCTAATTTTACTTATGAACGAGGCTTAAATTATAAACACTGCAATGAAGGAAATTTTAAATAAATTGTACAAATTATTAAAATAGAACAATTTTTTTTCGATTTATAATATTTTCATACCTAGAGGTTTTACTATTGAAAATTGATTAATGTTAAAGTGAGTGCACTGTAAAAAATAAATATATGGTCTTATTTTTATTTAACAACGATTTTTAAAACGAAAGTGATTTATTCTCATTCGTAATTTCTTCTGCATGAAATATTTTTGAATAAAAAATTAAAATCGCAAAGTCAAAATCTGTGTGAGTATCATTTGCATAGAACAATATTATAATTTTGAATTGGAAAAATCTTTTCACAAATTTTCATATCCCCATTCCTCCCTTTATTTTCTTCTATTAAAACATTTATAGAACTATATCGCGTCTATTAGAAATCACTAATTTAAAAGAAAAAAACGTCAATTATGTCTTCGGCAATATAGCAATATTTTAAATATTCCTATGCTGTTTAGTGTAAATAATTAATGAATTACCAATTTGAAATTTAGATATTGCTTTAAATAAAATTAAATTTTATTCTGAATGTTACTTTTTATTAATACTGAATGATAATTTTTGATTTTTTTTGCATATTTAAATAAATTTAATTCAACTATAGTGGTTAATAATAATTAATAAAATGTTATATTTTCACAAAGTGAAAATACAAACTGGTGCGGGAAATTGTTTTAAAAATATTGATTTTTTGATTCAATGTATTGAGCTTAGTGCATAAGAAATTATCTTCTGGGAAAATAATTGAACATCACAATTATAATATATATATATATATATATATATCCTTAGGAAAATTTATATTTCTATACGTCAATAAAATAGCTGGTTCAATATATAATGAAGAAAATTTAATAAGACCGACTATTTAAAAGTCAGACTAACAAATTTAGAGTTTTTTAGCTTTCAACAAGCAATATAAATATGTTATTCTCTTTATTGTTGGCATCGCGGCCATTTTATATTTTGCAAGCGCACTATTTGAGAATGTGCGATTGTCGAGCATTTGGAGTATTGGCGATCGCGAGCTCGTTCCATGCGATCAGCTGTATATCAGTGCGCCTGTGGGCGGCTACGAGTGCGCAAGTATGCTTCGCTGCGAGTTTGCTGCGTGTTTTTTCTGAAAAAAAAAAACCTCAATGGTCATGCACCGTTTTCAGTGCTGAAAATGAAAATGAAACCAGTGTGAAACGAACTGGGGCTATGCCCCAGAGTGCCCTCCATTCAATCAATTCAATTATGTGACCATTCTAAATTATACATATACCTCGGTGTGTGTGCGTGTGCGTGTGTATGTGCGTTCGTTTATATCTAATATATGAAGTGGAGTCTGCGTCCTCCGGATGCAGCCATCTATATTTTCAATCATATTCAGGTATTCTTAAACCGTGAAGACAATTTTTATTTATTTATTATTATTATTATTGTGTTTTGCGGCGCGGCGTCTGCGGCTCGACGCTGCGCATTTGCGCAATATCTGGCTCTTCTTTTTGATCTCCTCTTTGTGTTCTCTTGGTCTGATTATTGTGACGCCGGCCAATATATTTTTTTTTTGATTTTTACCAAAACTGTCAATTTATTTTTCAAATAAATGAAAATCTAAATAATATATTAATCGCCGATATTTATTATGAAGATTTTCATTTAAATAATCAGACAAAAAAAACTCATCAATGGCGTTATTAGGGTACACATATCGATGCAATATTAATGGAATTGGATTGTTTTTATACAAAAATTACAGTTAAAATTAATCATTATACATACAACTTACATGTAAAATACAACGTTAATATGGTTTTTAATATTATTATATTTACTGTTTTTTATTACGTGTAAAAATGAATTCTATTTTTTTTTCTTGAAAACTATTTAAAACAGTGCAACTTAAAAAATATTGATAATTTAATAATAGATAGTTGCTGACACACACACACACACACACACACATATATATATATATATATATATATATATATATATATATCGTTAATATATATATATTAGTTTGTGATGCCGAAAAAATTGTCGGTTTACCATTTTACCGGATCAGTTTTATTTCTTTTTATTAATATTATAATATTAATTTTCTTAAAAAAATTGGAGAATTATATTTTATAATAGTAATAATTTGGAATTTTATGAAAAATAAGATTAATAGATTTTTGTAAATAACTTTTATTTAAATAAATATACAAATTTATACAATAAGATTTAAAAATAAATAATTTAACATTTTTTTTATTTAAGAAAATTTATTGTATTATAATCACGGTATTATTTTAAATTTGTCTTATTATATTTAAGACACAACAATTTAGTTCAATTTTAATCATTTTTTTAATACTATTCCCTTTTGCATTTTTCCTTTAAAGTAAATTGTTGTATTAAAAAAAATATTGATTGATATCTAAATTTGTTTGGAAAATATCATAAAACGTACGATTTATTGATAATAAATGTTTAATAGTTGATTTTTTTTCTTGAGAATCTTTAAAATATTTTACTTCGATTTTCTTTTTATACTAAATATTCTATTATTTAAGAAATTTACAATATTCAACGTATTTTTTTTTCAATTTGTTTGAAAATCATATATTTTACAATTTTAATAAATATTAAACGGAATGTATATATTAATATTATTATTACTTTTTTATGAAATTCACTTTTATAGAGAAACACCTTTGTATCCCTAATACTGTGTACGTGTTTGAATCCATGTTGTGTGATATTGCGCAATAATTTGCTGGGGGTAAATCGAGCATGCGTTTCTCAAAACCCCAAACGTGTTCCTAAAAATTAAAAAAAAAACAATATAAATTTTGACATTGAAAATTAAACCAAAATTTCGGTAATTAAAACCATATAATATAAAAAGGTCGTAATATAGAAAATCATAGAAAAAATCATTAAATTTATAATAATTGTAAATATATGTATATAGAGTTTATAGTGAAAATTATCATAAATGTTATATGAATTGAAATGTCCAACATTGTTTTGCTCAATTCAAACTCGTTACCACACAACTGGTACTTTCTTTATAGACTCGCCGTAGGAAAACAACATTCATGAAGTACACCTGAAGAGGTGATCTTGCTGTTTGTTGTCGAAGATGTCCCGTTATAACGAGTTTTTTTTTTCTCTTCATCTTCTATTTTCGAAGTTTACCAACGGAGTCGTTCGTTATTGACGAATTATCAGATTCGATATTCGCCACGGGGTTTACAGTACATTGTCCGATTTATTCGAACCGTTCGAAGAAAAAAAATCGATTTGTTAGCGTGGGCACGTTGGATTTTTTTCTTTTATTGTTCAACACCATTTATGAAAATATAATCGTGGTGTATAGACACATAGGAAACGATTTTGATCGAACAAGCGTAAAATTATTACAACGCGGCAAGAGGAAGACGAACCGGGGAAATTACCATTGACGCAACCGGCGTGAAGGTTGATCAAGAACAAACGCAGGAAGATGGGAATTAGTTCTGAAACGTGGTACATCCACGGCATGAGACCACATGTATCGTCGACTACTTCTGGTAAAATTAAGAACTCATTTATTTCCATGGCACGACTATTGTCGATGGGAAGCAGTCGTTCCGTAGTTAGTTATTACTTTCGAAGTTACCGGCGCGTGGCAACCGGTCTTGTTTTTGCGACGTGTGTCCACAATCCAGGGTCGTTTGAAGTTTCCCTTTCGACGACATCTAATATATATTATGTGGATTTCATCATTTTTCATAATAATATATTTTATACCGTGTTAAAATGACAATGACCAATAATAATGAGTTAAGAATAAAATGAATCGACATTGGACAAATATAAATTATCAAAATGTCCTCTTTTTTTTTTCGAGACGAAGAATATGCGTCAATTAAAAACAATTGGATGACAGAAAATTCAAGGTTATCTATCCGATTGCTAGTGAAGGAATGTTTTATATAAGTTATTTTGAAATATATTATTATTGAATATTAATGATAAAAGTAAGAAATAAAGGTAGTCAAAGATGAAAGATCGCGAAGTCGAATAAATTAAACCGAGAAAGGTTTGAAGATTCTTACAAATGGGAAATTCAAAAGAATACCAAACCATTGTTTGTAAGATCAAAGGCCAAAGCTATCAACAAATAAAAACGGAGTAAAAAACGCAAAAGTTGTTTGTTTATATATATTTGTTTTGTTTTCTCAAAAAAAAAAAAAAAAAAAAAAACAATCAAATGTCACAGATATAAGTTATTGTGCGATTTCTGAAAATATTTGATTCAATTATTTCCATTGAAACATTTGATGTTTAATTAATTTTAAATGAATGTTATTTGAAATGAAATAATTGCATACCATAAAACAATATCTGCCATTGAAGAATGTTTATATTTTGCTTTCTGGATATGAGTGAAGTCAATATGCTGTATCACTGGTTGGACGTAACCGAGTCAGTTTTTGCTAATATAATGAGAAGCAACTGAACAAACAGTGCAATTTATTTTTTCCCAGAAATTTGAACGCACACAATTTTCACGTTAATGATTAATTTTTATTTGATGGAAAAATATATATCACATTAAAAAATTCGACATATTGAAAACAATCAGCGAATGAATTCTTAGAATTCATCTAATTCGACAAGATTTTTCATTTAATATAACGATGTCCAATTTAACAAATTGAATTCTTTCATGTTTTCATGTTGTACATTGTTTGGTGTTATATTAAAAATCAAAAGGTGTTTGCTAATATGGATCTGACCTGTAAATCTCTTTCCCATGTTTTATTAATCATTCACACGATGTATATATATATATATATATATATATATATATATATATATATATATATATATATATATAATATTTTAAATTTTAATTATTAAAGAGCATATTTATTTTTTTATGATTTATAGTTATTTTTCTATCGTTAGGTTGCAACGATCAATTCAACTCAGTTCATCGGACTCAGGAAATCAGCAGAACTTATTTTGACTTTCACTGCCATCCAATATATAATAATAATTGTACGAATAATGACGCGTTTTTCGAAAAACCAGATCTCGTATTTTGATTATTGTTATTTATATTAATGTTTTTTTTTTATTTTATAATTGTACAAACCAAATATTGATAAATGCGACGAATTTAATTCGATTTTTTTTAATAAAAAATTAATATGAAATCTGGTTTTATAACATTTTGCTGAATTTATTATATTCATTTGAATTTTGATTTGAACGTGATACAGTAAAAACAGAAAACATTTTTGAATTTAGATGCCAAAAATTAATAATAAACGACAAATGTCAATTCTAATTTAACAAAAATAGTATTACCCTGAAATAATAAAAAAAATAAATAAAATACTATTGTTGACCAACGAATGTCTTCTAATAATTCGCATCCTTACAAGTATTTTAACGGATTCAAATTTTCAGAATTCTTTCGTATTTTAAACCGAATAATTTTATATTTATACAAATTTTAGACAGACTACACAAATAACACTGAGATCAAAAAGTAAGGTGAATTTGTTTATAAAATGTAAATTCTTTATTTATACTTCCAAATCAATTTTATCCCCTTCAAAGTAATCCCCGTCCAATAAAACGCACTCTCGCCATCACTTTTTCCAGTTTTTGAAACAGTCGGAATAGTTTTTTCCGGTATAGCCTTCAAGACCTTCTTCGATTCGGTTTTTATCTCCTCAATCGTGTTAAAACGACGTCTCCGCATTGACCTTTTGAGTCAGCTGAATAGCCAGATGTCGCACGGAGCCAAATCAGGCGATTACGGCGGTTGCGGAACACAATGAGTCGAATGTTTTTGGCAAAAAAAGTCGCCAAGAATCAATGCAGTATCATATGTTACATTATCGTGATGAAGAAACTAAGATAATTACACCTTTTAACAAACAGACGCTTGGCAAATGTTAGAAATAGTCCTACCAACTTAGGAAAAAAAATACAATTTACATGCCAATCTGATGTCTGGAAGTTTTAGATGACAATTTCACCTTATTTTTTTGACCACGGTTAGTATATTAAGCATGCCGCTTCTAAAAAATCTCAAATCATTTTATCGTCATCAAAAATAGAAATCCGTTTATGACTCTCTCAAACCATGTTTTTTTTCTCCCATATGAATGATGGGGGGGCAATTTTAATATTTACACCCGATTCGTTATTGTTATACGATATTATAATTACCGCTCGGTAAACTTTCTGATTTTTATCAAGTGGAGACCATCGCAATTGTTTTTATTTTATTATTATTATATTCATATAATAATAACAAGCTAAAGAAACGCATCATCGACATAAACATTAACAGATGAATAAGAACAAAAATAGAAATTTATACGAGTATGTTACTATGTGAGTAATCAACCGTGGGAGGTTTTTTGTCTATTATTATTATTATTATTATTATTTTATGTCTTAACGACTATTGTT
The DNA here is from genome assembly GCA_024500535.1 of Leptonema lineaticorne. Taxonomy (NCBI): domain Eukaryota; kingdom Metazoa; phylum Arthropoda; class Insecta; order Trichoptera; family Hydropsychidae; genus Leptonema; species Leptonema lineaticorne. The sequence continues at coordinate 3,038,756 of JANIJI010000016.1, read as the reverse complement.
GCAATCGCTTTATATTTATTATTATTATATTATTCTGTATAATCGCGAGCTTTTTTTCTCTGTATATTAAGCTTGCAGAATCGCGGCGTTATGAAAAGGTTAAGTTTTAAAGTCGAGTTTTCGTTAAAGCAAACGTGGGAATGATCCAGTTTTGTTTAACGTCTTTTTGTTGTTGTTGTTGTTGATGTTGTTATGTTTTGTTTTTGTTCTCGATGTGGAACGCGAACGTTTATATTGGTTTCGTTTTCTGCTTTTCGATCGACTGCGATCTGTATTATTTTTATTTATAACCGTTATAAATTATTATACGAATATGATCAAACTTTGTGAATTTTTAAAATTATCATTGGGAATTAAAAAAAAAATAATATTTACATACAAACGCTTATATTTATTATACCATATATGCAAATATACATTTTTATCAAAAACTTGTTCTGTAATGCTAATTGTTAAAAATAACTATACGATATAATTTTTGCATCGCCTAACACTATTTTCGTTTATGTGTGTAAATTATTATTAGATATCTTTAATTAATTAATATATATATATATATATATATATATATATATATATATATATATATATATAATGATTAAATTTAATAATAATAATAATAATAATAATAAATATGCGTTAAAATTATTAAATTATTTTTTATTTTTTTAATTAAAATAAAACAATATTTTTAATTGGTCATATATATGAACAATGTCAGCCGTCGACGATTTTTAAGCGCAATTGACTTTAATACATGTTTGTTGCGTTAATAAACCGTTATATATGTTCACTTTTAATACACGTATTATTAATATATATATATATATATATATATATATATATATATATATATATATATTCAAAAATTAAGGTTAACATTTTTAATTCATATCTAGACATCATATACATACATATTTAAATATTTTAATATTTAACGAAAATTTAACGCGTATTTTGATCGTCGCCATTATATTATATTGGTTGCATTCGGCGCGTTTCAACACATCAAATGCGGGTCGTTTCGGTTGCAGTGTCGATTTTTCGTAATTCTACACACAAATACACATTCACACAAACACACACACACACACACACACTGTTGGATGTTGCGAGGTGAAGGTCGAGTCACGTCGGGGGCGCGGCCTCTCTCTTTCTATCCACAATATCCCGCATCCAATTATTGCTACATTTTACCTTTTCATCCTGGTTAACCTACGTGCGCACGTTCTCTCGTTTTCTTATGGTTTTCCGATTTTGCACAGTGTGCCCGTATTTTTTTTTCAACTTTTCTTATATATGACAATATATATATATATATACATTTATATATTAAAAAAATAATTAAATTCAACGTTTAAGAAAAACGATTTTTTTTTTATATACATAAATTTGTATAAATGATTCTTTAAAATTATGATTTTTTAATATTTCCTCGCGTGTAAATTTTAAACGAAATAAGCATCATTCCTTAAATCATGTGCCCACTAACAAACAACACCGCCTACTTTTAGAAAGGCTATAATATTATTAAAATTGATATATATATATATATATATATATATATATATATATATATATATATATATATATATATATATATAAATTTTATTATCTGTTTGTTCTGGCAAAATACATGAAAATTATTCAATTTTATCCCAAAATAGATAATAATAATTGATAATAGAAAAGAAATCAATAAATTACCTATATATTTTTTAACAGATTTTTATGTTGTTTTATAAACAATGCGTGTTCAAAGTTTTTAATTATAATGAATATGAAAGTTAATATATGTATGTAGTTATTTATTTTCTAATAATAATTTATCCATATAAGTTTATATATATTTCACGCTCGATTTATATATTTTTTTAATTATATACAATAAATCTAGATGTTGAAGTTTCCCTCGAAATTTCAATATTATAAGATTATCACAAGACTTTAAATGATATTTAAAAAAGAGCAAATAATACATAATTAATATAATTAGATTTGGTAATAGTTTAAATTCGTCGGTATGAAAACATTATAATAAAACCATATAAATTATTAAAAGATAGCCTTTTTATCGAACCCTGAGATGATGTCATCAGGTGTGCTTAGCACCTTTTTGAGTTGGTGACGTCACTAGTTATTTTTACATAAAATGCATATCGTTTTTTTTTCAAATATTATTCCTCAGACAGTCGTAAACAGGTTTAATTAACGTCATCGTTTTGAATTTAGCAAAAAAAAAAAAAATTAAGTCAAATCTTATATATTATTAAGTTTAAAATTGTCGATGAATCCATTTTATGCACGAATTTATTATATATTAAGATTGTCGTAATTTTTAATAAATATATTTTAAATAATTTGCATAATTATTGCCCAATAATAACGTGTATGAATTATATTTAATTCGTAATTAATACGAGGTCGTTTAGCTTATTATAGAAGCCTACGCTTATTCGAAAAAAAAAATAATATAATGCGATTTTTAAAGGGATACGACGTTTTGGAGTAACATATTTGCCCTTAGGGAACCAACGGACGTATATATAATATTACAGTTTATGTGCCATAGTGGAATATATATCTTTTTGGGCAATTTTAGTTCATGATATATATATATATATATATATATATATATATATATATATATATATATGCGTGTGTGTGTGAATTTTTCTTCTTCTTCTTCACGCCGTCTCCTCAAGAAGGTTGGTGATCCACACGGCTAAAGAAACATTCGATATAGCCATTCGAAAGATTTCTATTGACCAACAGTTGAACCATCCAACGACGAAAATCTTTTAGTCACAAATTTTGACGTCTTCCTATTGATATTTTTTCCCCTGAATTTTTCCGTCCAAAATTGTCTGAAAAAGCTCGTTTTTATCATTTCTCAAAATGTGGCCGAGGTATTGCATTTTCCTCAATTTAATTGTTTTTAATATTTCTAGAAATTTATTCATTTTCTCAAAATTATTTGCTACTTTATCGGTCCAAGATATACTTAGTATTCTTCGATAGCGTCACATCTCGAAAGCTTTCAGACGTTTTTCGATTCAAGGGTCTAGTGTTCATGATTCAACACCATATAGAAGAAGAAGAAAAACGGGCGAATTTTTATTCGATTAATTTAACTCATATAGAAATTGTATGTAATATAAGTGTGCAAATATTTATATAAAAATTGTATTTTTCATAGAAAAACATGTATTGTAATGAGTCGTTTCGACCGGAAAAAAAAAGTTTAAAAATGGATCTGTGTCATTTCGCATCCCCGAGCGGATCGGCCGTTATATAATTTACCATAGTTTACTATAACAATATTTGAAGATTATGATTGCCGTTACGCGTACGCTTGACCATTATAATCGTCCACCGTGAACAATCATACACTGTTACATTATTTATATTACCATGAAATAAAACGTTCAATTGGTTTCAATTAGACGACGATAGCACCTCAGTGCATCGCAGTCAATCGTCGTATATTCTAATTATTATATATCTATTTCATTAAGATGACACGAATTCGATATATAATAAAATCTAATTTTTAAATCTTACTAATACTTTATAGCAAGGGTGAGCAACCTTTTTGGGTCAAAGGGCTAATTCAAATTTTAAAATTTTTTGGCGGGTCGCACATATACTACAATAATAAAAAATTAAGGCGAATATATATATATATATATATATATATATATATATATATATACAGTCATGTGAAACTGTGATTTATCGACTTATTCTACGACTTTGAAATTTTTGAACTACAAATAGAACATTGCGAAACAAATTGAAACAATTAGATTTTAAGGGGATTTAAATTATTTTAATATAGTTATCGAAAAAAATGATAAAATAAATTTAATTCTAAAAATGCTTGGCGGGCCGCGTGTTGCTCACCCTTGCTTTATAGGTTTTTTCACATTCGTTTTTAACACTCGTCAGTCTGGCTTTCGATATTCTTACGACGTCTATTCCGTTGCGGGATCTGATTAAAATCGATATATTTTTAAGTGTTGACATTCATCATATTATTTTTCAATGATTAATCATTATTAAAATACTCATTATTTGAATAACACAATTCTTTTTTATAATATACAATATATCATATATTCTTTAAACGTCATGTCTCATAGATTAATATCTGTTGTACAAAATTTCCCATGGTTTTTTTTTCAAATTTCAGCAATTTTTTTTTATTCGTTCATTATTTGCAATCAATGTATTTATTTTTATCGACTGTGTATTTTTAATGTTGTGCCATCAATAATTATGGGCATAAAGCAATATATTTAACGTACGTTATATTTTCCAGTTTATCGATTTTTTTTTTGCAAATTTAACAAATTTGATAGATCAAACAACATTTGAATTATTTTATGAGTTTGATATAATCATTAATTTAATAATGCAAATTATTGTATATTCTAGTTTCATTTGTGAGTTTCGCAAATCAAAAATCTTGAAATAATTAGAAATTTTATACAGATTTATGAATGTATTTTTTAAAAGTATCCTTGTTTTTTTATTGTTACAGATCGCTTGTTTTCGAAATGGATTCATTGCAACCATGATGCATTCTATTGATCGAACATGAGTGTACTATCACTGTGGCAACAATTGATTAATTTTTGTTTATTTTTGAGTTATTTTGTGATATTTTCTGCGTTGAACGGTGATCAACAAAATGGCAGCCACATTGTCTTCGTTCGTGCATCGCTCATTCCAATCGAACTTCGAAAACAACGATTTTAGTTATTCTTATTCGGATTTACCGATCACGAAATTAAATAGGACATACCAATGTGTCACTGTGAACGTTGAACCTAAACTGAAAAGTGATTCTGTTAATGAAAAATCAGTCTTAAAATGTGATTATTCAAGTCTTCCAAGACAAACTTTACACAAACGAATCAGTTCTAATAACGTGTCAAATGGACCGAATATTAAATGTGAGATTAAAGGAAGTGTTGTAAAAGAAGCACAATCTAATGCTTTTAAAGAAGTAAAAAAATCGACATTGGCGACAACATTTATCAACGCCGTATCTAAATACGATGATAAAAGTGCCCAGAAGATAGATGAACGTTCTAAATTAAGTGTAAGACATTCGAAATCTTTTGGCAAAGTAGAGGGTATAAAGAAAAAATTCGAATTTCACAATCGTTTAGCAAAATCGGTAGATAAATCTGCGGAAGTTGAGGATTATCGCCATTTCGATGTTCAATCGATAAGCACAAATCTAAAAAGGGAATCCTTTAATTGTGATATTATTGATATTAATAAGAAAATCACGTCTAACGCTTCGCACATACTCTCACCTGTTAAATTTGCAATTAACGTTAATACTAATAATAGTAATGTTAGCATTAGTCATAGTCAAAATAAGAATAGTGGCAACTTCGACGGTGTACAGGACCTCGAGACTAATGTGCTCAAATTGAACGCCACCGAAACGCAAAATGTTAAAAGTGTCATTTTTCAGCACAACGCAAAGAAATCGAATGCGCCATTGAATTATTTGTATAGTCTACCAGAAAAATCGGAAAAGTCGACGGTGTTCAAGTCGAATTCTTTAGACGAAAAGAATACCAATAAAGCATCTCCAAACAAGGATTTCGATCGTGGGCCGTCGAGTTTGGCTTCGTCTGTGTTGCGTCTTCGCAATTCTATATTTTCCAGTTTGAAATTGCCTAGAAAGGTTTTATTTGTTATTGATTTTTTTTTATTGCATAATTACCTTTTTTTTTTGTCTAATTTTTATATATATTATTTTTGCAGGTCTCATCTAAAATGTCTTCACAACAACAGTTTTCAGGACGCGATTCTTTAACCGGCAGAAGCTACGTGATGGGAGCTGGTTCTTTATCATCATCATCCACCAATGCAAATAAAAGAAAATCTGCCGTTGAATTATTAGCTGAGTCTAAAGCATTTTATGTCAAATCTGAAACTGTTCTTGATAGAAAACAAGAATTGCCATTAAGGGTAATTAAATATATATATATATTTATATATATATATATATATATATTTATATGATATTATATTTATTTGTTTTATAGGTCAACACTACACTTAGCACTGGAACAAATTCTGGAACACACTGTACGTATATAAAATAAAATACATTTTACTATAATATTTTATTATATTTTAAATTGTAATTAATATTCAAAGCAAAATATTTATTATTTTTAGATGCTACGTTATCTGGAAGACATAGGAGAGGTGCAAGTAGCGCTGAACCTTTACAAAGTCAACTACGACGATTATTAGGTCCCACTAGTTTACCATCTCCAGTTATTCCTCAGGAAATGAGAAGTAATATTTAAATTGAAAAAAATATATTAAACATTTATTTGAAATATAAATTAATTTAATATTTCTGTTTTTAGGTCAAACTCTTAGATACGAGAAGAAATCTAGCAATACGTACGATTGGGACTCGAATTCTCATCAATCTCTCATAAATCGTTCACATTATAATTCCGGAACATTTTCGGCAAATTCTTCATCTGGAACTTCCGGTTCTAAAGGTCAGGTCAAGTCTGATCCAGAACACTCACGAGCTTCTACTTCAGGATGTTATTCATCAAGATCTCTTAATAGACCATCTAGTTCTGGCGATAATCGTATATTTTTCCCAGATTCGTTTGTTGTACCAAAACCTTCGAGATCTGATCCCGCAAACGTTTTTTCAAATAGTTTTTCGATCGAAAGTCCGTTTTCAAGTCCTGAAAAAATTGATGCTAAGCAGATATTATCAGTAGTTGATTCGTACGATAATTATGGTAGAACAGATTCTAAAAATGAATATTATGATGATAGAGATTTAATTGAAAATTATAGTACAATCAGCCCGCCTGCAGAATATGCAGTTACTGAAAGATCTAATTACAGATACGTTAGATCTAATTCACATTCTCATACAATTAAGACTAATCAAGAAAGTAATTATACTATAAATTTTAACAGCCATAAGTCCTTGCCAGATCTCCATAAACAGGCGGAAAATTATACTGAAAATGGAAGGTAATTAATATTAATATATATTAATTAAATAATATAATAGTTTTCATATATTTTTTACAAAATTATATTAGTTATGACTGTAAATATAATTGTATATTGGTGAATTTTAGACGTTTAGTTGGTATTGGAGGAAGTGGACATTATTTACCAGGATGTGAAATGACGACAAATCATGGAATACACGTTCAAACGCAAGCTGTACGTTCTAGTGAAGCTCTTAGTTGTTATTCAAAAGGAACAAGGTAATATCATATTTTATTTTTTTTTACATCGGTAAATAACTTAATCCTCAAATTTTAAAAACAATGTTCTAATTATAGTGGAAGATCATACCGGTCACCGGCTGTATCCAGTAAAGGGAGCGGTGATAGTTATTCTCGAAGATCAGCTTCGTGTCATAATAGTGATATGAGTGGACACATTGGTCGTGGTTCGGCTGATGAAGTCTATTTTTATAATAGGTAAATAATTAATTTTATATTGTTGTATTCAAAAACTTGTAACCAATAGAAAATTTTAGTATAACTTATTATTTCAAATACATTTAATTGAAAAAATATGAATGATCTAGATATACATATATCTTGATTTTATTTATTTTAAGATTTAGTAATTAAAATCACTAGAGATGAAAATATATAAATATTTTTAATTTTGACCACTAACATCAACTGTAGTATTTTTTGGTTACGATTTTTTATTTCATAAAATATCTTATGGAACACGAGAAATGTGAATTTTAGATCTGGGTCAAGTTATGCACGAGATTCGGGTGGTTCTAGTGGTCATTGTAGTGGTCCTTTAGGTCCTCCAAGTTTGCGCGGACTGCAACCAGTTACAACGAGTTCTCTGCAACAACGAAGAGACAGTGGTTCATCAACCCAACATTCTAGCACTAGATCTCATCGGTGATTAAAATTAGCAAACCATGCATGTGTTGGGCGATTACACTGTTTACATTATATTTATTTTATCTTTTCAGATATTCGTCTTATTACATGGATAGATATCAAGATATGGATGCAAATGATGCTTCACATTTAGAATATCATGTCAGCGCACCTTTGCAATTTCAAGATGGTGTGCAATTTAATCACGGTTCCAATGGAAATCAATTAGCTGTAAATGCTACTGTTTCAATATCTACAAACTTCGCATCGCGAAATGATAATTTTAGAACCTCTGGAACGGCGCACATAGAAGCTTGTCCTACAACCGATAGACCAGCATTGGTAGGCATACACTTTCAAGCAAGTATACCTCCTGTTCAATTTCAAGATGTTCAACCGCCTATGTATGGATATAATGGATCATATTCTTCTGAAGGTTTTTATGGGTTAGTATATTTTCTTCATAAATTGAATCATATCTGCATATTTATCACAAGTTTGATTTTAATTTCAGACGTCGTGAATCTGGTACTAGAGAAAGTCGACATTTGCTCACAAGGCGTCCTGCTTCATCTGGCTGCAATCAACAAGTAATAATGATATATATATATATATATATATATATATATATATATATATATATATATATATATATATATATATATATATATTATTATTTTTGTTATCATACTAAAAATGTTCGGTTTTTAATTTAGGCTAGTACAAGTTATGACGAGGAACAGGAAGGAGCACACAGTTTACCTCACGATCCTGATAGTAGCCCTCCTAGTTTGTCAGGACTTGGCAATTTTAAAAGACAGA
>JANIJI010000016.1:2725000-3025000 GCA_024500535.1 Leptonema lineaticorne | reverse complement strand
TCATCAGATTAATTGAAACGTGACGTTTTAAATACAAATTAAAGATAATATTTACAAAATGTTACACGATATAATTAATAATGCAGAAAATATATTAAAATGTCGCTTTAAAAACAAAGAAAAAAAATATTTAAAAAAAAAATGAGAAAATTATATTCATATAATAAAATTTCTTCTTGAAGATACGTTTGATAAATTTCTTAATAAAATGTTCACAAATTAAATGCACGGAACAAAGTCGCATGACAAAATATTATATGATTAATTAGAGAATAAATTTAGATGTTTAATAACACAATTAAACATTAATTATGGTGATATTAACCTTATTTTGTAATGTTGTGATGATTTTTTTCTTTTTATATTCTATGTATGTAAGTTTGTCTCGCGCGTTTTTATCTGAATATTATTTAATCATATTTATTATACAAGTTTTGCCTTGAATTATTTGATTTAAAATTACATAATAATATATATTTATTGTACAAACTATCCCATAAAGAATTTCAATTTTTCAATTAAACTTTTTTTTTTTATTATTGAGACATAAAAATCAGTAACATTATTGCTATCTAGCAATAATGTTACTGTTCAATGACTATTATTAAAATTGTTCAATATTGTTCTAAATATACATAAATTGATTTATTTCTAACTATATGATTGATTTTAATTCAATTTATATATTTATAAGTATATAATGTTTCGAATATATTATAACACAAATTCCGAGGCGTTGAATGTGTTCCATTGCATCATATTGGAACATGACTGATGGAAATAATATATTATAAAACTTTTTCCAGTTCATTAAAAGTGAAAAACTTTATGGGACGTGCTGTATTATATATATATATATATATATATATATATATATATATATATTTGTGTGTGTGTGTGTGTGCAATTTTTATTTAAATTATTCTCAATAATATATAGTGACAATGGAATATTAACGTTCTATTTTGTCACATTAATAAATAAATAGGTAACATTTTTATCTCGACATTATTTAAATGTAGTTGATTTTTGTGTAATTAAGAAATTGTATCTTATTAGAATTATCTATGTTTGTCGAGTGAAGGTTTGTCTTTTATTAACATAATGTACAAAGTGACAAATAAATGGAACATGAACTATACATACAATATTAAGCTTATTATTATTATTATTTTTACCTTTTTTATATTAATGAATCTATATGGAAATGTGAGAATATCTGACAAAATATTGCAAGTTCATTGAAATTATTAGTATCTGAATTGCATATTTTTGATATAACTCTTATTAAATATATCTTAACTATTTATATTGATACTTAATAATATCAAATTATAATACATTAGATAGTCAAAGAAAAATGGATCAGGCTTATTTTTCTTTTACTACTATTATGTATTAAATTTTTACATATATTATAAAAAATAAATCAAGATATAATATATATATATTGATAATTTTTTTTTTGATTACCTGGTGAATTATATGCTAATAATATAATATTTAGATTTTCAACTTTTAAACTTGCCATCTAAAAAAAATGCCACTTTTTCAATATATTTCTATATTATTAGCTATTTTTGATTAATTTAAATTTAAAACATACTGTCTGCGCCTCACAAGTTCAACACATCTGATACATTATTTTTCAATGAAAAAATACTTGCAAGTCTTGAGAACTTTTGCCATTATATAATATAATTAGGGGGTCAAGGTAAGATTTTTTTTTCGTCATAAATATAATGTGTGTAACAATAATATTTCCGCAATTAAAAATGAAAAATATTCGACAAAATAAAATAGAATTGGATATCTAATTGGACACTCCAATTATATAGATATATGTAAGTATTTAAAGTTAATTTAATATAAGTTATCATTTCGAATTAAAATATAAAAAAAAATAATCATGTTGTAATCAAGGAAAAAAAAACGCTTTTCAATAAAAATAATATTTAATAATTATGTTAATAAAAAAAAAATCAAAACCATATTTATTTTTATGTTTTATATGATATTTGTTACAATTCGTAAACAATATGAACTATTTATAATATATATTTTTTTATCAAATCAAACAAAATAATTACTAAATAAAATAAAGAAAATTATTTCGTCTCTCTGAATTCTTTATATACAACAGAAATTTATTTTAAACAAAAAATATATGTTATAATAAATTTAACCACTAAATTATTCAGGGTTCAGCAATGCTCCTGAACATTTATATACTACGAAACATTTAAGCAACAGAGTCCACTTTTACACTTTTCATTAAAATTTAATTTGACAGTTTCACCATCAAAAAGCATTGATAATGTTAAAATATAACTAATTATCAATTCCTTATTATTATCGTGTTTGAATTTAAAATTAAAAAGCACTTGCTTTCCATTTTTGCCGTTTAACACTAAATAATCATAAAGGTCTCTGTGAAAATGTCTCTTTTCAGTGATTATTGGCATCAATGTTTCACTTTTTACGATTTCTAAATCTTCTCTATATTTTACGTAAATATCATCATTATTAAATTTAATATTAACTTCCTAAAACAGAAAAAAAAATCAAAATTACTTTTATTATAATATTTTTTTTATAAATCATGTACGATTTTACAATCAAAATTCTAACAGCTTACCAGATAATCCGATTTCTTGGTATCCTTTCTGACCCTAATATACGCATTATATTTGCCATGAGTCAACGTCATTAAATTATCCCAGTTATTATTTAAATTTAATTTATTTAATATTGATTGATTTTGGCTATCTTCAGCAAATATTCGATTATTTTCCTTCATTTCACAATAATTGTCATTCATTTCGATTCCTAAGGTTCCCAAAATCAAAAATCCCGTTTTCATTACTAGATTATATGAAAGTGAATCTGATGAATAGGCAAGATATGGAATATCTACATAACGAAAACTTTCGTATTTATTATATATACTAAGGTTCATAGCATCATAACTCAATGGAAGATCGATTTCAATCAAAATACTATTCGGTTCAACGGAATGTGGTAGATGCGGTAAACTTTCATAATTTTCTTTATATATCTCATTGATATAATCTAATATTTCATTTCCGATAACAAAAATCCTGTCCGGCAAATTATTGTATACAATTTTTAAAGTATTTTTATGAAATTCAGTAATTTGTTTTACACAATTTTCAAAATGAACATTATCACTAGATAAACATTCCGCGAATGCCTTATCATATTCACCAATTTTCACAACAGCTGGGGTTGCAGTAAAATAACCAATCAAATTAGACTTGTTGATCGTATCATCCGAATTCAGTTCGAAAATAAATTTTATAAATTCATTCCCACTTTTTTCGTCAAATTTCACTCTCATTAAATAATCGGGTTTATCTTTCATAATATATTTTATTTCAAATCCAAATCTGGTATCGTAATGGGATTTCTGAAAAGAATATCGAAAAGATATTTTATCGTGTAATCGTTCATTATCTTTCACCACATACATTTCAATGTCTCCCCAATTGAATTCAATTTTGTCCAAATTTATTTCTAAAGATGTTACATTATATTGATTTTTGTGACACACAAATCCGACACCGATCGTTCCTGCATCCGGGGACGATGATATACATCTCCAAAAATGATGAATACTCAGCACACTATTAATATTAAATAATTCGTGATAACTCTTTTTGCTACTTCCGTAGACATTTTTCCACCATTTATATATAGAAGTTTCTAATACAACATCGTCGCTGCCGAAAACTTTCAACTGACACTTGTCAAATATTAGATTGTCGTTTTCCCAAATGACGTACTAAAAAATATTCGATATTAAAATTCAATTATACATATAAAATAAAGTGACAAAATCCACTCACATCTTTTAATTTTCCATCCCTAAATCGAACCAGAACATCATTTTCACACAATGGACAGGTTGCAGAAATTATTTTTCCGTTATTTTCATCCCAAATATTTACACTTGAATATGATTGAACACTAAATCCGTATGGTTGTTTTAATATATTAATTACCAAAATTCTGTCTTCTATCTTAGTTAAATTTATCGATTGATACATATTATGGGTATTTGTTCTGCTTACTTCGTTCCAAACATTAGCAATCGGATTATATGTTGTAAATCCATAGTTTTTATTATAAAGATATGAAGCATTTATTTGAAGATGAAGAAAGTTTATATCTTTTTCCTTATTATAAAAACTTGATTTTTGATTAAAGAAAACCACCGGAACGCCAATACTTATAGGAATTATAATATCAATCGCATCATCTAAACTCACAGATGAAGATAATGAAGATTTAAACAGTGAATCTAAAATCATTTTATAAATTTCAGAATGTATATTTATTACTTTCTTCCACGGGAAAGGCTTTACCATGTTAATCATATTATTATTGATGACTACAAGAAGTGTTTCAACATTTTTAACATGCAAATTTCTGAAGTCGTGGAACGTCTGACATAATAAAGCTTCATATTCATTATTCCATTTTATAGTAAATCTGATGCTCTCTGTATTAAAATCGCTATTCGGCTGCGATAATAGATCAACATGGAATGTCATGAAACCGTGAATATTTGGTCTTCCGTAGTGTGTTATCATAACTGCACCGCCAAAATCATTATAATCATCGTGATAATCCATTAAATAGCTTTTACTTAATAGAGGATTCTTATTTCGAAGCTGCAAACGTGGATATATTTCGATGGCCTTTTTCTTTGCGGCCTCGAATCGTGGTAGAGATGAAGATTGCAAGTCTTTTATTCTGCTGTAAAATATATTCCGAATATCCACGTCTTCTTCATTTTGATAAAACTGATAAAGTCTGTCATAATTCTCTGGATGATCTGGATTAGACAACAAGTGTATCGCTGCGGCTCTTAGCTGAAATGACTCATTTTTATTTAATAATTTTAACCAGAAAAAATCATGATATTCCGGAACATTATCAATGGATAATAAGGAAACAGCTTTGATATGATCAGATTTTGAATGCATGACACGTTCTTTCAAATACGAAACTTTATCAGATGTTTTCATATTATGAAGTGCACTTATTAATAGAACACCTTCAAAACTATCAACGTTTATTAATTCCTTAAAGAAATAATCAAATATAACATAATCAATTCGTCTTTTTAGAGTGATCATAGACGAAAGAATTAAAAGGCCAGTTGGTCCATATTCTATTTTCCATCTACAGACGTAATTGAAAAATTCTTCCAAAAATTTTTCGTCAGCCGTTTTTGTATATTTCCCAATATTTCTCAATAACTGCAATGCATTTTCAATCCCATTTCTTTCTTTATCGATTTCTTTTATGACAAATAAACTGTGCGAGTTTTTTCCGGTCATAGATATTAATTGCAATAAGAGATTTTTCGGAAACTTTTCATTGGAATTTGTTAAATTATCATAGAGAACCTCTAAATTTTCCTTACTCAACAAAGCTAAACGATGTACAATTGAACCGATTGATTGCTTTTTATTTAACTGAATCAATTCAAGACTTACGTGACTTCCGTTCATCACTCTTTTATACAATATTCTGAGATCATTTCCAATCGACGAAATAAAGGCGTCGATATCGTTCTCGTGCTGACCCAAAGCTATATCAAGAATGCCATCCTCTGAATCGTACATATGAGAATTGAATTCTATAAACTCGTATTTCATTTCTCCTTTTGGCATTGTTAGAACTTCTGAAACTTCGTCGAATTTTAAAAACAACGTTTGATTATATTGGACATAAAATATTTCACTTTTATTAGTGAACATTTGGTAATCTATACATCCTTGTAAAATAGCAGACGATATGGAAAAATCATCGTCAACCACTTTAAACACATAATTCTGTTGTTCGCTCGATGGAAATTTAAGATATCCGGTATACGCGTGTCTTTGATTTGGTTTCTTATTAAAGAAATCTTCAGATCTTTTCCTGACAAGTTCCATTTTATTCCCAGGTTGTTGTATTATTTCGTTGTGATAATTGTCGACATCGTAATATTCCAATGACCTCTTTAAAAATACCCGATCATCCAAATTGAAAATATTTACAACGGCCTGTTTAATATTTCTCGACCAACGCGTATCATCATTCATTGCGGTAATGCCCAGTTTTTCCTTGTCCGAATATCTGTGATATGCGAACGGTAAATAAATCTGATGTGACGACTCGGGTACTGGAATTTTATTAACGGCATCCAATTGATAATCGGCCCCGTTGTATACTTCGTAAGTGAAGTTTGAAAATTTCATCCACATGTCATTGTTCTTTGTGTGAACTTGAAGATCTCCACAATATTTGGTGTAGGATTGGTAACCCGATTTGGTGCCAACTTTAACAGATCCGCAATAATTATAAACGTAACGACGATTTTCCAAAAATTGAATCCCTTGCGATATTGAAAATAAAACGAAAAACCATACTGAAATTAACATAAAAAAAAAACAATTTAAAAACTCATCTCATGAATATAACTTCGAATGATAAAAATTATATCTAATTATATATATATATATATATATATATATATATATATATATATATATATATATATATATATATATATATATATTGTACGAATGCGATCCTTAATTATTAAAATATATATTTTTAGAATAATATATGTGTAGTTATCTTACATATAAAAATAATTTTAAGAAAGACAAGTTTTATTATGTAACAAAAACAATAAACTATTCACATTATGAAAGAAAGAAAAGTTTTTCAATTGTTAAATTAAATAATTTAATATTTTGTTTTAATTAATAAATATTTAATATTATATTTTTTTACAATTTGTCATTTAGATGTTTGTATAATAAAAATGTAGACATTATATTTTTTTATATATAATAATTTACGTGGAGGATTCGTTATATAAATAAAAAACTTGAAACGTTAAACGAAACCACCTTGAGAAGGGTCTTGTTTTATTCATCAACTAATCTATAATTAACAATTATTAATTTATAATATAATCAATTGAAATTTATTCTTTAAAATATGACGTTTTTGTTCTGTCTAAACAGCAAAAACCAGCTGAACACTCTTCGTTAAAATCGAATTTGACGATTTCGCCATCGAAAAACATTGATAATTTTAAAATATGATTTGTTATCAACTGTTCCCTTTCGTAATAATCATGTCGGAATTTTAAATTAAAAAGTACTTGTTTTCCGTTGTAACCATTAAACACCATATAATCGATGAAATCTCCGTGGAAATATTTATTTTCAGTAATTAATGGCATCGATATTTCATTTATTGTGATATCTAAATCTTCCCCATATTTTACATAAATATAATCATTATTAAATTTAATATCGACCTCCTGAAATAAATTAAAATTCATATATATTTTTTTGTAACTAATTATTTCACTTTAATAAAAATGTATATATATATATATATATGTACGATTTCAAAATAAAATATCTAATAGCTCACCAAATAATTCGGATTCCTGCTATCTCTTCTAGTTCTAACAGTTGAATTATATTCTCTATTTTGCATTATCAATAAATCAATCCAATTATTATTAATTAATAATGAATATTTTTTGCTATCTTCAGCAAACATCATTTTATTATCATTCACTTCGCAATAATCGTTATTCACTACGATTCCGATGTTTTCCAAAAATAAATATTCCATTTTTATTAATAGATAATATGATAACGAGAATGGTGTATAATCAACATTTGATATATCTGCATAACGAATACTTTCATGTTCATTATATATACTAAGATTCATAGAATCATAGCTCAGCGGACGATCGATTCTGATTAAAATACTATTCGGTTCAACTGATTCAACCAATAGCGGTAAACTTTCATAATTTTCTTTATACATTTCATTGATATAATCTAACATTTCATTACCGATAACGAAAATCCTATCCGGCAAATCGTTGTATACAATTTTTAAAGTATTTTTATGAAATTTTGTAATCCGTTTCACACAATCTTCAAAATGAACATTATCACTGGATAAACATTCCGCGAATGCCTTATCATATTCACCAATTTCCACAATAGCTGGTGTCGCATTATAATAAACGATCAAATTAGGCTTGTCGATCGTATTGTTAATCACATCGCCCGAATACAATGTGAAATTGAATATAACAGATTCGTTAGTAATAGTTTCGACAAAATTCAGTCTGAAACAATAATCGGGTTGATCCTCTACAGCATATTTTATATCGAGTGCATAATCGCTGTGATAATTGCTTTTTTTCATATTATATTGAATACTAATTGTGCCGGATGATTGTTCGTCGTCTTTCACCGCATCAATTTCAATGTTACCCCAAGTGAGATCAATTTTGATCGGATTTATTTCTAAAGATGTTACATTATATTGATTTTTGTGACACACAAATCCGACACCGATCGTTCCTGCATCCGGAGACGATGATATATATCTCCAAAAATGATGAATACTCAGTGCACTTTTAATATTAAAAAAATTTTGAAAACTATTTCTATTACTAACGTAGACATTTTTCCACCATTTATATATAGGAGTTTCTAATACAACATCGTCGCTGCCGAAAACTTTCAACTGACACTTGTCAAATATTGTATTGTCGTTTTCCCAAATGACGTACTAAAAAATATTCAATATTAAAATACAATTATACATATAAAATAAAGTGACAAAATACACGCACCTCTTTTAATTCTCCATCCATAATTCGAACCAGAACATCATTTTCACACTTTGGACAGGTTGCTGAAATTATTTTTCCGTTATTTTCATCCCAAATATTCACACTCGAATATGATTGAACACTAAATCCGTATGGTTGTTTTGATATATTAATTACAAAAAATCTATCTTTTTCCGAATACATATTTATCGATTGATACGTATTACCGGTATTCGTTCTGCTTACCTCGTTCCAAACATTAGCAATCGGATTATATGTTGTAAATCCATAGTTTTTATTAAAAAAATATGAAAAATCTAATTCAACATTAGAGCTAAAAAAAAAACTTATTTTGCTTCTTAAATTATAGTAATTTGTTTGTTGATTAGAGAAAACCACAGGTATACCAATATTTATAGGAATTATAATATTAAACGCATTATCTAAATTCAAAGAATATGAAGATTCTAGTAGAAAAAGATAAATCATGTAATAAAATTGAATTTTTATAGAAATAAACCAGTTCCACGATATATTCTCTATCCTTTGAACTTTTTTATCATTAATATAAATGAATTGTGTCACGACATCATTAATACGCATATTTCCAAAATCATTGAAATTCTCACATAATGAGGCTTCACTCTCATTATTCCATTTTATAGTAAATCTGATGCTCTCTGTATTAAAATCGCTATTCGGCTGTGATAATAGATCAACATGGAATGTCATGAAACCGTGAATATTTGGTCTTCCGTAGTGCGTTATCATAACTGCACCGCCAAAATCATTATAATCATCGTGATAATCCATTAAATAGCTTTTACTTAATAGAGGATTCTTATTTCGAAACTGCAAACGTGGATATATTTCGATGGCCTTTTTCTTTGCGGCCTCGAATCGTGGTAGAGATGAAGATTGCAAGTTTTTTATTCTACTGTAAAATATATTCCGAATATCCACGTCTTCTTCATTTTGACAAAACTGATAAAGTCTGTCATAATTCTCTGGATGATCTGGATTAGACAACAAGTGTATTGCTGCGGCTCTTAGCTCAAATGACTCGCTTTTATTTAATAATATTAACCAGAAAAAATCATGATATTCCGGAACATTATCAATGAATAATAAGGAAGCAGCTTTGATATAATCAGATTTTGAATACATGACACGTTCTTTCAAATACGAAACTTTATCGGATATTTTCATATTATGAAGTGCACTTATAAATAAAATAATATGTGTCTCGTTGTCACTATTTATGTCAGTAAAGAAATAATCGAATATTTCATTATCAATTTTTCTTTCAAGGGTGATCATAGATGAAAGAATGAAAATTCCAGTTCTTTTTAATTTTTCATCCCATTCATAGACGTAATTGAAAAATTCTTCCAAAAATTTTTCGTCGGCCATTTTTGTATATTTCCCAATATTTCTTAATAACTTCAATGCATTTTCAATCCCATCTCTTTCTTTATCGATTTCTTTTATGACAAATAAACTGTGCGAGTTTTTTCCAGTCATAGATATTAATTGCAATAAGAGATTTTTCGGATACTTTTCATTGGAATTTGTTAAATTATCATAGAGAACCTCTAAATTTTCCTTACTCAACAAAGCTAAACGATGTACAATTGAACCGATTGATTGCTTTTTATTTAACTGAATCAATTCGAGACTTACGTGACTTTCGTTCATCACACTTTTATACAATATTCTGAGATCATTTCTAATCGACGAAATGAAGGCGTCGATATCGTTCTCGTGCTGACCCAAAGCTATATCAATAATGCCATCCTCTGAATCGTACATATGAGAATTGAATTCTATAAACTCGTATTTCATATCTCCTTTTGGCATTGTTAGAACTTCTGAAACTTCGTCGAATTTTAAAAACAACGTTTGATTATATTGGACATAAAATATTTCACTTTTATTAGTGAACATTTGGTAATCTATACATCCTTGTAAAATAGCAGACGATATGGAAAAATCATCGTCAACCACTTTAAACACATAATTCTGTTGTTCGCTCGATGGAAATTTAAGATATCCAGTATACGCATGTTTTTGATTTGGTTTCTTATTAAAGAAATCTTCAGATCTTTTCCTGACAAGTTCAATTTTATTCCCAGGTTGTTGTATTATTTCGTTATGATAATTGTCGACATCGTAATATTCCAATGACCTCTTTAAAAATACCCGATCATCCAAATTGAAAATATTTACAACGGCCTGTTTAATATTTCTCGACCAACGCGAATCATCATTCATTGTGGTAATGCCCAGTTTTTCCTTGTCCGAATATCTGTGATATGCGAACGGTAAATAAATCTGATGTGACGACTCGGGTATTGGAATTTTATTAACGGCATCCAATTGATAATCGGCTCCGTTGAATACTTCGTATGTGAAGTTTGAAAATTTCATCCACATGTCATTGTTCTTTGTGTGAACTTGAAGATCTCCACAATATTTGGTGTAGGATTGGTAACCCGATTTGGTGCCAACTTTAACAGAACCGCAATAATTATAAACGTAACGACGATTTTCCGAAAATTGAATCCCTTGCGATATTGAAAATAAAACGAAAAACCATACTGAAATAAATATGAAAACCAACCTAAAGATCCATCTAAAGAGATATTGATCTTAATAAATATATATCATAAAATAATTGTTTTTCTAGTAAAATTCAAAGAATAAAATAATATAATTATTCTTACCCGTTCTGAATAACATTTTGCTTGAATGTGATTCGATACTATATGAGTCAATTATATATATATATATATATATATATATATATATATATATATATATATATATATATATATATATATGTATATATATATGTTTGAGTATATGAATATATATTTTATAAGGTTATCTCAAACGAAAAAAGTGTTTTCAATAAAGGTTATTTTATAATTATTTATATAAGTGGTTTTCAATATTTTAAAATTAAAAAAACATTTTTTTTGTAAAAAAAATATGTATTTACTAAAATTTTCGAACAATGAAGTATAAATTTGATTTTAAAAATTATAAGCCATTTTTGCTTGCATGAAAATTGTATATTTTTAATTATGAAACATGAATTAATCAATATTATTCTCTCGCATATATATTATAAAATTTATTATCTCAATTCGTGCAGTATTTTTTGAAATAAAAAATTCATCATATAAATAAAACAACGATAGTGAAAAAAAAATAAACCCAATCTTTATTTTTTTCAAAATTCTATAATAATATAATCTACACCTCTTTTTTTAAATCGTTTAATAAAATTAAAAATCGTATCGAAAATTTTCACATGTTCGTAAACAATATTAATAAATTGTCATCGGTAAAATATTTATAATGTAAAATCTTGCTTTTCTAAACAGCAACTACCCGAATAACACGATTTCTGACGATCAAATTTAATGGTTTTACCATCGAAGAACATCGCCAATTGTCCACCGTATGAAAATTCATACGCTTTCAAATTAAATAGCACTTGTTTCCTTTCGTCGCCGTTGAACACTAAATAATCTACGTATTCCTCTTGTTTGTATCTCATTTCATCGACCAATGGCATCTTTGTGCCATTAATTATAATTTCTAAATCGTTTTCATTATATTTCACACGAATGTGTTCCTCATAATATTGTATATCGATTTCCTGAAACATCGTTAAAATTATTGATATAATCGTATTATAATAATTATTAATATATCGAATTCTCTTAGGTTATCAATCGATTAAATTAATTTATTTGATGTTTATTTATAATATTAAAAAACCTATTCATAGAAAAATAAATTCAATACTATTACTGTTAATTTACTTGTAATATTACGTTCGCATTTTATTTATGTTTTCGCGCTTTTGCTATTTTATTTTTAAAACATAATTTGATTACTATTTTTATTACTTATTAATTTAATTAACCCGGAATATTTTAAAATAACATTTTAGCTAACAGCTGTTAAAATATATATATATATATATATATATATATATATATATATATATATATATATATATATATATATATATATATATACATATTTTGATACACTAATATCAAAAAAGTTTTTCTATATATGAAACGTGACATCATTAAAAATATTTATAATTCAATATTCGAGATAATTCTATATTAATTAAAACAATTATACTTTATAAATAAAGATAATTATTGTATTATTGCTAAAATAATTATTAGAAAAAAAAATATATATATATATATAAATAACATATATTTTTTCAATAATATCATCAACACTATTATATAATTTTATTTTAAAATAATATAAATATTACTTGATTATTTTTCATAATTTAATTATTATTATTATTATTATAACCGTTTTAAAATTATAATTAAACGACAGCTTACCATATAGCCTTGATTCGCATTATCTCTTCTAGCTCTAATAGTGCAATTGCATTTATCGTAGCACATTTGTAATAAATCAATCCAATCGTTTTCAATTAATAACGGATAAATTTCACTGTTTTCCGCGTACTTTACACTATTATTGTACACTTCGCAATAATGATTGCCAATTTGTAAAGCGATTTTATCAATATTTAAATATTGCGAATTTTCGAATGCGTTATAACGCCATAATAAACGCGGCAAATAATTCATATACGGCAAATTTACATAACGATAATTATCGCCATTGTTCGTTATACTTATATTTATCGTATTATCATTAAACGATTTGTCGATCGTTATCAATAATATATCGTTCGATTCGACAGAATCCGATTTAAGCGGCGAACTATCGATATTATCTTCGTGTAATGCATTCACGAATTGTAATATTTTATTAGCCGTAATGGAAATTTCATCTGGTATATTGTTGTATATAATTTTATATGTGATTTTGTAATAATCGGTGATTTGTTTTACGCAATCGCTAAAATGCATATTCATATTAGACACGCATTCTTTAAACATTTTATCGTATATTTCGTTTTTTATATTGGAAAATGATGCGACGGGCAAAATTATTAAATATGATTTTTCTATTGTATCATTATGGACGACGTCGCCGAAACGCATAGTTAAATTCGATTTTGTAAAATCGTTTTTTTTATTTTCGACGTAATTCAAATCGAAATAACGTTCGTTTCGATTCAATATAACGATTCTTTTGGCGAAACTGAACGATATTTCGTCGTCGTCCGTACGATTTATATAATATTTATAATTGACAAAATCGCCGGTACGTTTGTCGTTTTGTAACGGATAAATTTCCATGTTTCCGTGATGTGGTCTCTCTTCGAATTTAATATCCGCGGCCGTTATATTATTATTTTCATTTTTGCGACACACAAAACTGACACCGGCCGCTTCGATGTTCGGAAAAGACGTTAGATATCTCCAAAAATGATGAACGCTCAGTATGCTTTTGACGTTGAAAAATTCGTGATAATTTGTATTGTCGTTTTTGAAAATTTTCCTCCACAATTCGTATAGACTAGATTTTAATACGTCGTCATCGCTAGTGATGATCTTTAATTGACATTTATCCGATATTATACCATCGTTTTCCCAAATGATGTGCTGAAAAATAATTTTTTAAAATAAAAATAAATATCATCAATATTTCGATTATTAGAAAATCGTTTTTTTTTCTATTAAAACTATTGATGAAAAATATTTATCAATAACAATACTAACGGTGATAGTATTAAGATCCAAAAAAAAAAAATGCATATTAACTTAAATTTTTTCTAATTAAACGACACTTTCATAAAATATTACTCAATAAAACTTTTATATGATGTTGAAAATATTGCTCAAAATTTTCAAAAAAAAAAAAAATAGAAAAATCTACATTTTATCATCTTTTTTCTATGTATATATATATATATATATATATATATATATATATATATAATATTAAATAAAAAAATTCGCATACCTCTTTTAAATTTTTATTATTAGTCGAAACGTCATTTTTACACGTTGAACATGATGCGGCAATGATTTTTCCATCGTTTTCATCCCAAATATTTACACCGGAATATGACTGAATACTGAATCCGAACGGTTGTTTTGAAAAATTGGACACCAAAAATTTCTCATTAAAATCGTTCCGTTTCAAATGCAACGATTGATATTTATTAACGGCATTCGTTCTTATTACTTCATTCCACGAATTGGTAATCGGATTGTATGTTTTAAAACCATAATTTCTATTATTAAAATATGAAAAGTCTATGTCGACTTTAAAATCTCTATAGATTTTAATTTTACTATTAACATTATAATAATTCGATTGACGATCGAAGAATAACAACGGAACACCAATCTCAATTGGAATAATTATATTGTTCTTTTCTTCTAATTCAATAGCGTACGAAGATTCCGATAGTAAATTAAGAAAAATACTAAATATTTCGTTTTCTATAATACTTATATCGCCCCACGACATACTGAATATCGTATCAACTTTATTATCGTGAATATTAATAAATTCCAATGTTATATTTGAAATATCCCTTCTGCGCAAATCTATGAATGACTCGTAATGCGCTATTTCCGTTTTATTATTCCATTTCAATGTGAAAATGGCTGAACTACTTCCAAAATCACTGTTTGGATGCGGTAATAATTCAAAATTATACGTCATGAAACCGTGAATTTTCGGTCTTCCGTAATGCGTTATCATAATACCGCCGCCATAATCATAAGAATCATCGTAATAATCTCTTAAATAGCTAGAGCTCAACAATGGATTCTTGTTTCGAATCTGTAAATTGGGAAATATTTCGATGGCTTTCCTTTTTGCGGCATCGAAACGGGGAAAATTGCTCGCGCGCAAACTTTCCATTCTCGTATAGAACATGTTGCGTATATCGTCGTCATTTTCATTATGATAAAATTCGCATAGTTTTTCATAATTTTCCGGATGATTCGGATTCGATAACATATTCATAGCGATCGCTCTCAGTTCGAACGGTTCGGTTTCATTCAATAATACGGACCAAAATAATTCGTGATATTTCGACACGTTATCAATCGATGATAATGATACGGCTCTTGTGTGATCCGTATGTGAATTTTTCGCATATTTTTTTAAATATGAATTTTTCTCGGACGTTTTCATGTTGCGAATACAGCTAATTGATATGACGGCTTCTATTTCGCTTTCGTGTGTCGCATTTCTGACGAAATAATCGAATATTTCACGATCGACGCCCCTTTTAAGCGTAAGCATCGACGAAATAATTAATAAACCCGATTTTTTAAATTCATCATCCCATTTGCGAACATATTTAAAGAATTCGTTTAAAAATTTTTCGTCGGATTTTTTCGTGAATTTTCCAATATTTTTCAACAGATCCAACGAATTTTTGAGCGATTCCTTCCTTTTATCGATTTCTTTTATAACAAATAAACTATGCGAATTTTTCCCCGTCATTGATATCATTTGCAATAAAAGATTCTCTATATTATTTTCGCTAGAATCAATGAAATTATTATAAAATACTTCCAAGTCTTCCGTATTTAACAATCGTAAACGATGAACGATTGACTCGATCGAATGCTTCCCGTTTATTTTACTCGATTCTAGATCAACGCGACTTTCGTTTACAATTATTCTATATAATATATTAAGATCATTCTTAATAGACGAAATAAATGTTTCCATATCGTTCTTATGTCGACCCAATGTCATATCAATAATACCATCGTCAGTATCATACATGTGAGAATTAAATTTTATATGCTCATACTTCATATCACCTTCTGGTAATTTTAAATCATTTGACAATTCGTACGACATCAAATATAACGTTTGATTATAATAAGTATAAAACTTTTCACCGTCAATAACGGAAAGATAATAATTTATATAGCCGTGCATAATGGCGGACGAAATAGTCATACGATCATTGATTGTTTCAAATATAAAATTGTGATGTGCATTTAATGGTGGTTCGCGATTATCACTATATACAAATTTGTGATTTAGTTTTTTATTAATGTAATCGTTAATAATTTTATTTCCGGTGACGTTTATTTTACCATCGGATAATTCGATCATGCGATAGCTGTAATTATCTATATCAAAATGTTCCGATGATTTCATTGAAAATATTCCATATTCTAAATTGAAAATATTCACTACGGCCTGTTTAATATTTCTAGACCATGGTATATCGTCGTTCATTGTGGTAATGCCCAGTTTTTCCTTGTCCGTATATCTGTTATATGCGAACGGTAAATAAATCTGATGTGACGACTCGGGTATTGGAATTTTATTAACGGCATCCAAATGATAATTATCTCCGTTGAATACTTCGTATGTGAAATTGGAGAATTTCATCCACATGTCATTGTTCTTTGTGTGAACATGAAGACGTCCACAATATTTAGTGTAGGATTGGTAATCGGATTTAGTGCCAACATTAACAGATCCGCAATAATTATAAACGTAACGATGATTTTCCGGAAATGGTACGCCTCGCACAATGGAAAATAGGACGAAAATATATACTAAAATAAATATAAATTTTGATGAAATTTACATGTTAAACTGAACGGTTAAATAAAAATATAATTTTTTTTTCTTAAAAACAGAGAGTGAGAGAGATTTATATTTTTATACTTATTATTCTAATTCTAATTTATTTTTACTCACCCGTTCTGAACAACATCTTGCCGATGTATGATTGAAAAACAGATCAATTATGTCATATTAACGTTATCTATTTATGTATTTAGGTTATCTTGTATTCTTAAAAAACTAATTATTTGCAAATAAAACGCATATTAACAATAATATATTCTTTAATATTTCCTATTGAAAATATTCAACATACGATTATAAAGAATACATATAATATTTTATTTATATGATCACACCAATATATTTGTATAAAATTGTTTCCATTGAGGATTTGCGGCTGATATAATCGGATGTCAAATCTCCTCATTTATTGGATCTTTAAGTGGAATAACACTTGACACGACAAATGCTTGTATAGCTTATGGACAGGTATTATATATAAATCTTTCAATTGTGTTATCAGAAAAAATAAATATATTCTACTTAATATTAATTAAGTGAGTTACGTTATTTTATTTATATTTTGTGATAGTTATGTGGGGGTTAAGGATGATGGATGAGGGTAGCACGAATGAAAAGTAATGTTCGAAGTACGCGTGGACAGGGACTTTGTGAACGGTTACCGGGAGTCCACGGTGTGAATGCCCCGTGGATTGGGCACTATGGCTAGCCATTTGGTGCACCATGCGAACTCGAACTGTAAGAAAGTCCGGAAGGCAGACAACCCAGCAGCAGGCAACCCCACATATGTTCGCATACTAATTTCCCCATACGTCCATACAAATGTTTGTATTACCCCATACGTCCGTACATGCATTCTATTTACTCGCGTTAATCGCGCATGTACTCGCATACGAACTCGCGTGTATCCTCGCTCGTACTCAAATACAAATCCTTCACATTTTTGCTCACGATCACGCACGCACCTTACATGTGATCGAATGCGAATCCTACGCGTGTTAACTCGTCACGAATATCAGTCTACATTTCGGCATGCTCCCTCGCACGTTCATTTTGATATGCATCTTTACATGTAGAATTGTAAAGTTAATTTAATTTATTATAATTAGCATTTATGTATTTATCATGTGAAATTAATGAAATTTTTAGATCTTTTTTCAGAATGAAATCATTATGAGTGTCAAAATTGACATTTGTTGGGATTATTAAATTGATCAGCTTGCTGATCCTACATCCCAATACTTTAAATATTTTATATTAATTAAATTTTACATTTCAGTTATTGACATTTTTCAACAGCTATATTGCCATTTTTACATTTATGTTATTTTAACTTGATTTATTAAGGATTTAAGTTACTGTAATAATTTATTTTGTAGCGTTTAAGTTAAAAATTTGTCAGTTTAAACTAGAGCTCTTATAATGACTTTTCCCTTTCGCTTTTTGCCCATATTTCATTCGAGCGTCCACATTGACGTACCCCTATATGCATCCGCTCTCGTTACTATCTCGCAGAAACGTCTACATTGACGTACACTAATTCACTTTCACTCTCTTCCCAATCACGTGAAAACAATCACATTAACACACCCTTATACGCGTTAACCCTCACCACGATCTCGTACGAACGTCCGCATTAACATAACCTCAAACGCGTTCGCTCTCGCCCCTATATATAATATATGTATATATATATATATATATATATATATATATATATATATATATATATATATATATATATATATATATATATAATATTTAATAATTCTGTTTATAAAAAATTCAAAATCATATTTATTTTTATATTTTATATTATTATATATTTGTTACAATTCGTACATATAAATATAAACAATATGAACGTTGTATTAATTTACAATATAGAATTTTTTTTCAAATCAAACTAAATAATTGCTAAACAAAATGAAAACAATTATTTCGTCTCTTTGAATTTGATATACGATACAAATTTAATTTGAACAAAAAATATATGTTATAATAAATTTAACCACTAAATTATTCAGGGTTCAGCAACGCCCTACTACTAAACTATATATTAAAATAAATAGAAAAATCACAATTATAAATTACTAGAAACTGACATTTAAGCAACAGTATCCACTTATACACTTTTCATTAAAATCTAATTTGATAGTTTTACCATCAAAAAACATTGATAATTTTAAAACATAACTTACAAATAATACTTTATCATCATCATGTATGAATTTAAAATTAAAAAGCACTTGCTTTCTGTTGTAGCCGTTAAATACTAAATAATCATAAAGGTTTCCGCGAAAATGTCTCTTTTCAGTGATAAATCGCATTAATGTTTTATTTATTATGATTTCTAAATCTTCTCTATATCTTACGTAAATATCATCATTATTAAATTTAATATTAACTTCCTGAAACAGCAAAAAAAATTAAAATCAATTTTATTATAATATTTTTATTATAAATCATGTATGATTTTACAATCAAAACTCTAACAGCTTACCAGATAACCCAATTTCTTGGTATCCCTTCTGACCCTAATATACGTATTATATTCACCATGAGTCAACGTCATTAAATTATTCCAATTATTATTTATTAATATTGAATAATTTTTGCTATTTTCAGCAAATATTACTTTATTATCTTTCAATTCGCAATAATTGTCATTCGCTTCGATTCCTAAGGTTCCCAAAATCAAAAATCCCGTTTTCATTTTTAGATTATATAAAAGTGAATCTGATGAATAGGCAAGATTTGGAATATCTACATAACGAAAACTTTCGTATTTATTATATATACTAAGGTTCATAGCATCATAACTCAATGGAAGATCGATTTCAATCAAAATACTATTCGGTTCAACGGAATGTGGTAGATGCGGTAAACTTTCATAATTTTCTTTATATATCTCTTTAATATAATCTAATATTTCATTTCCGATAACAAAAATCCCGTCCGGCAAATTATTGTATACAATTTTTAAAGTATTTTTATGAAATTTAGTAATTTGTTTTACACATTCTTCAAAATGAACATTATCACTAGATAAACATTCCGCGAATGCCTTATCATATTCACCAATTTTCACAACAGCTGGGGTCGCAGTAAAATAACCAATCAAATTAGACTTGTTGATCCTATCATCCGAATACAGTTCGAAAATAAACTTTATAAATTCATTCTGACTCGTTTCGGCAAATTTCACTCTCATAAAATTATCGGGTTGATCTTTCATAATATTATTTATTTCAAATCCAAAATTTGTGTTGTAACGGGATTTTTTAAAATAATATTTAAAATATATTGTATCGTGTAATCGTCTATTCTTTCTCGATGCATATACTTCAATGTTTCCTTGAGTTGAATTGACATTGCCCAGTTTCATTTCTAAAGAGGTTGCATTATTTTTATTTTTGTGACATACAAATCCAATACCGATCGATCCTGTATCCGGAAACGATGTAAAATAATGGATACCCAGCACACTATTAGTATTAAATAATTCATAATGACTCTTCTTGTTACTTCCGTAGACATTTTTCCACCATTTATATATAGGAATTTCTAATACAACATCGTCGCTGCCGAAAGCTTTCAACTGACACTTGTCAAATATTGTATTGTCGTTTTCCCAAATGACGTACTAAAAAATATTCAATATTAAAATTCAATTATACATATAAAATAAAGTGACAAAATACACTCACCTCTTTTAATTTTCCATCCCTAAATCGAACCAGAACATCATTTTTACACGTTGGACAGGTTGCTGAAATTATTTTTCCGTTATTTTCATCCCAAATATTCACACTCGAATATGATTGAACACTAAATCCGTATGGTTGTTTTGATACATCAAATACAAAAATTCCGTCTTCTTTCACAGTTATATTTATCGATTTATACATATTATGGGTATTTGTTCTGCTTACTTCGTTCCAAACATTAGCAATCGGATTATATGTTGTAAATCCATAGTTTTTATTATAAAGATATGAAACATCTATATGAATTTTGAAACCGAAAAGCAAGCGTATATCGTTTTCCATGTTATCAAAATTTGATTTTTGATTAAAGAAAACCACCGGTACGCCAATATTTATAGGAATCATAATATCAATTGCATCATCTAAATTCACAGAATATGAAGATTCTAGTAGACAAGCTAAAATTATGTTAATTAAAATTAGTTCATTGTTATTAATTGCATTCGAGTTCCAAGATATATTATCTATGAATTGAATTCTTTTATCATTAATATTAATAAATTGTATCTCGATATCATTTTTCAGTATATTTCCAAAATTATTGAAAGTCTCACACAATGAGGCTTCACTCTCATTATTCCATTTTATAGAAAATCTGATGCTCTCTGTATTAAAATCACTATTCGGCTGCGATAATAGATCAACATGGAATGTCATGAAACCGTGAATATTTGGTCTTCCGTAGTGCGTTATCATAACTGCACCGCCAAAATCATTATAATCATCGTGATAATCCATTAAATAGCTTTTACTTAATAGAGGATTCTTATTTCGAAGCTGCAAACGTGGATATATTTCGATGGCCTTTTTCTTTGCGGCCTCGAATCGTGGTAGAGATGAAGATTGCAAGTTTTTTATTCTGCTGTAAAATATATTCCGAATATCCACGTCTTCTTCATTTTGACAAAACTGATAAAGTCTGTCATAATTCTCTGGATGATCTGGATTAGACAACAAGTGTATCGCTGCGGCTCTTAGCTGAAATGACTCGCTTTTATTTAATAATATTAACCAGAAAAAATCATGATATTCCGGAACATTATCAATGGATAATAATGAAGCAGCTTTGATATGATCAGATTTTGAATGTATGACACGTTCTTTCAAATACGAAATTTTATCAGATGTTCTCATATTATGAAGCGCGCTTATTGATAGCATAGCATCGGTATCATTTTTCTTATTTATATCTTTAAAGAAATAATCAAATATAATATAATCAATTCTTCTTTTTAGAGTGATCATAGACGAAAGAATTAAAATTCCAGTTCTTTTTAATTTTTCATCCCATTCATAGACGTAATTGAAATATTCTTCCAAAAATTTTTCGTCGGCCACTTTTGTATATTTCCCAATATTTCTTAATAACTGCAATGCATTTTCAATCCCATCTCTTTCTTTATCGATTTCTTTTATGACAAATAAACTGTGCGAGTTTTTTCCGGTCATAGATATTAATTGCAATAAGAGATTTTTCGGATACTTTTCATTGGAATTTGTTAAATTATCATAGAGAACCTCTAAATTTTCCTTACTCAACAAAGCTAAACGATGTACAATTGAACCGATTGATTGCTTTTTATTTAACTGAATTAATTCAAGACTTACATGACTTTCGTTCATCACTCTTTTATACAATATTCTGAGATCATTTCTAATCGACGAAATAAAGGCGTCGATATCGTTCTCGTGCTGACCCAAAGCTATATCAATAATGCCATCCTCTGAATCGTACATATGAGAATTGAATTCTATAAACTCGTATTTCATTTCTCCTTTTGGCATTGTTAGAACTTCTGAAACTTCGTCGAATTTTAAAAACAACGTTTGATTATATTGGACATAAAATATTTCACTTTTATTACTGAACATTTGATAATCTATATATCCTTGTAAAATAGCAGACGATATGGAAAAATCATCGTCAACCACTTTAAACACATAATTCTGTTGTTCGCTCGATGGAAATTTAAGATATCCGGTATACGCGTGTCTTTGTTTTGGTTTCTTATTAAAGAAATCTTCAGATTTTTTCCTGATAAGTTCCATTTTATTCCCAGGTTGTTGTATTATTTCGTTATGATAATTGTCAACATCATAATATTCCAATGACCTCTTTAAAAATACTCGATCATCCAAATTGAAAATATTTACAACGGCCTGTTTAATATTTCTCGACCAACGCGAATCATCATTCATTGTGGTAATGCCCAGTTTTTCCTTGTCCGAATATCTGTGATATGCGAACGGTAAATAAATCTGATGTGACGACTCGGGTACTGGAATTTTATTAACGGCATCCAATTGATAATCGGCCCCGTTGTATACTTCGTATGTGAAGTTTGAAAATTTCATCCACATGTCATTGTTCTTTGTGTGAACTTGAAGATCTCCACAATATTTGGTGTAGGATTGGTAACCCGATTTGGTGCCAACTTTAACTGATCCGCAATAATTATAAACGTAACGACGATTTTCCAAAAAGTGAATCCCTTGCGATATTGGAAATAAAACGAAAAACCATACTGAAATAAATATGAAAACCAACCTAAAGATCCATCTAAAGAGATATTGATCTTAATAAATATATATCATAAAATAATTGTTTTTGTAGTAAAATTCAAAGAATAAAATAATATAATTATTCTTACCCGTTCTGAATAACATTTTGCTTGAATGTGATTCGATACTATATGAGTCAATTATATATATATATATATATATATATATATATATATATATATATATATATGTATATATATGTTTGTGTATATGAATATATATTTTATAAGGTTATCTCAAACGAAAATAGTGTTTTCAATAAAGATTATTTTATAATTATTTATATAAGTGTTTTTCAATATTTTAAAATAAAAAAAAATAACTTGATTTCTGACGATCAAATTTAATAGTTTTACCATCGAAGAATATCGCTAATTGTCCACCGTATGAAAATTCATACGCTTTCAAATTAAATAGCACTTGTTTCCTTTTAGTACGGTCAAATAACATATTTTTGGAAGAATGTCGAGAGGGCAGAGTTTTTTTTACGGAAATATATACTAGACAACGAGGTTAATAAATGCTGAAAAGTTGCACCCTGTAGAGAGGGAGCTTCCCTCCGAATTTCACGAAAAACCTCCCAAAATTTGATCATTTTTTAGTTTTTAGAATTTTTCTCCAAAACTATAATTCAGATTGAAAAGTGCTGATGAATAAATTATTCCTCATTAAATTCTACAGTTAAAATGTTTTATTCATTATTTGCGTAATTGTTATCAGTTTCTCGTAAAAAGCGCTCCAAAATAGGCCTAAAATGGACCTCTCGACCAAAAATTCTCGTCGCGCGGTTTTACCGACGATTATCTCAAAACGGATCAATTTTACGGGGGTATCAAAATGGAAAAAAAGTTGTAGAGCATATTCTCTTCTATTATAATCAGTTATTATATTTTATATTAATTGTTTCAGTTTTCTTAAAATTACAAATTTCCCGAACTCGATCCGACGATTTTTACGTCACTCCGACAATCAAATGCATTTTTTGGAAACAAAAAAAGCGAGAGTGTAAATTTTTTTTTGTAAATATATAAATAATTGTAAAACAAATAAGAATCCGAAAAGCAATATCCTCTTTAGAGGGAGCTTCCTCCCACATTTACCGAAAACCTCTCAATATTTAACTTTTCTTCAGTTTTTCGCTTATATCTCGAAAATTATCACTCGGACTAGAAAGATGTTTATAGAGGAAATATTCCTTTTAAAATTCTACATTAAAAATGTTCTATTTATAATTTGCGTAATTGTGTTATTTTTTTCTAACGAAGCCCTCAAAGTAGGAGATGTCGCGTTAGCAAAAACAGTGCTTTTGGAGTTGGCGATAAATATTTCGAAATCTATCAATAATCGGCTATTTTTATTTTATACATCATAAAGAACAGGATTTTCTCTATACGATCCAGAAGTGGCGCCCGTTTGACCCCCCTGGAACGGTTTTTGCGCGCCCTCAAATTTAAGATTTTTTTCGCGATTGCACGCACCACGTGCAAAATTCCATTGAATTTTGGGCATACTACCTGCTATGGGATTAGTAACCTTTTTATACCTAAAAATGTATTCGTGAATACTTTTTTTTGAAATTAAAACTTATTTACTATTTCGATGTAAATTATATATTATATTAACATATATATTTAAAAATATTTATTTAAAAACATAATAATTTTGTAATAAATTTTTATTTTCAAACCAACGCACAAATATTAAAACATTAAAAAATAAGTATAAAAAACAAATAAAAAATATGGATATTTTTTTTGAAAATTAATAAATTTTACATTATGTTTAAAAACGGCGAATAAGCATTTGCTCGCATACCTCAGATTTTAGATCTCGGGATAGGGTTTTGTTGGCTTTCTTTACTATTGTATTCAATTCAAAAATATATCTTTACAGTCTTTCCAACAATACATAAGCAATAAAATAATGTTGTTAAATTTATTTATAATCATTTGCGGGTTTCTTTATGTTATTCATTATAATATAATAGTTTTGTCAAGTATATGTATTACACTCAATAATAACGATTGTTATGGTTTTTATTGGACATTGTGAAAATTCTATTATAGGAGGTCAGCTTTATTAAATCATTAAACTTTTTTCCTTTTTGATACCCCCGTAAAATTGATCCGTTTTGAGATAATTGTCGGTAAAACCGCGCGACGAGAATTTTTGGTCGAGAGGTCCATTTTAGGCCTATTTTGGAGCGCTTTTTACGAGAAACTGATAACAATTACGCAAATAATGAATAAAACATTTTAACTGTAGAATTTAATGAGGAATAATTTATTCATCAGCACTTTTTCAATCTGAATTATAGTTTTGGAGAAAAATCCTAAAAACTAAAAAACGGTCAAATTTTGGGAGGTTTTTCGTGAATTTCGGAGGGAAGCTCCCTCTCTACAGGGTGCAACTTTTCAGCATTTATTAACCTCGTTGTCTAGTATACATTTCCGTAAAAAAAACTCTGCCCTCTCGTCATTCTTCCAAAAATATCTTATTTGACCGTACTATATATAAATCTTTCAATTGTGTTATCAGGAAAAATAAATATATTTTATTCAAAATTAATTAAGTGAGTTACGTTATTTTATTTATATTTTGTGATAGTTATGTGGGGGTTAAAGGATGATGGATGAGGTTAGCACGAATGAAAAGTAATGTTCGAAGTACGCGTGGACAGGGACTTTGTGAACGGTTACCGGGAGTCCATGGTGTGAATGCCCCGTGGATTGGGCGCTATGGCTAGCCATTTGGTGCACCATGCGAACTCGAACTGTAAGAAAGTCCGGAAGGCAGACAACCCAGCAGCAGGCAACCCCACATATGTTCGCATACTAATTTCCCCATACGTCCATACAAATGTTTGTATTACCCCATACGTCCGTACATGCATTCTATTTACTCGCGTTAATCGCGCATGTACTCGCATACGAACTCGCATATATCCTCGCTCGTACTCAAATACAAATCCTTCACATTTTTTCTCACGATCACGCACGCACCTTACATGTGATCGAATGCGAATCCTACGCGTGTTAACTCGTCACGAATATCAGTCTACATTTCGGCATGCTCCCTCGCACGTTCATTTTGATATGCATCTTTACATGTAGAATTGTAAAGTTAATTTAATTTATTATAATTAGCATTTATGTATTTATCATGTGAAATTAATGAAATTTTTAGATCTTTTTTCAGAATGAAATCATTATGAATGTCAAAATTGACATTTGTTGGGATTATTAAATTGATCACCTTGCTGATCCTACATCCCAATACTTTAAACATTTTATATTAATTAAATTTTACATTTCAGTTATTGACATTTTTCAACAGCTATATTGCCATTTTTACATTTATGTTATTTTAACTTGATTTATTAAGGATTTAAGTTACTGTAATAATTTATTTTGTAGCGTTTAAGTTAAAAATATGTCAGTTTAAACTAGAGCTCTTATAATGACTTTTCGCTTTCGCTTTTTGCCCATATTTCATTCGAGCGTCCACATTGACGTACCCCTATATGCATCCGCTCTCGTTACTATCTCGCAGAAACGTCTACATTGACGTACACTAATTCACTTTCACTCTCTTCCCAATCACGTGAAAACAATCACATTAACACACCCTTATACGCGTTAACCCTCACCACGATCTCGTACGGACGTCCGCATTAACATAACCTCAAACGCGTTCGCTCTCGCCCCTATATATAATATATGTATATATATATATATATATATATATATATATATATATATATATATATATATATATATATAATATTTAATAATTCTGTTAATAAAAAAAATTAAAATCATATTTATTTTTATATTTTATATTATTATATATTTGTTACAATTCGTACATATAAATATAAACAATATGAACGTTGTATTAATTTACAATATAGAAATTTTTTATCAAATCAAACTAAATAATTGCTAAACAAAATGAAAACAATTATTTCGTCTCTTTGAATTTGATATACGATACAAATTTAATTTGAACAAAAAATATATGTTATAATAAATTTAACCACTAAATTATTCAGGGTTCAGCAACGCCCTACTACTAAACTATATATTAAAATAAATAGAAAAATCACAATTATAAATTACTAGAAACTGATATTTAAGCAACAGTATCCATTTATACAATTTTCATTAAAATCTAATTTGATAGTTTCACCATCAAAAAACATTGATAATTTTAAAATATAACTAAAAATCAATTCCTTCTTATCATATTTATCGTGTATGAATTTTAAATTAAAAAGCACTTGCTTTCCGTTGTTGCCGTTCAATATTAAATAATCATAAAGGTTTCCGCGAAAATGTCTCTTTTCAGTGATTAATGGCAACAATGTTTTATTTATTATGATTTCTAAATCTTCTCTATATTTTACGTAAATATCATCATTATTAAATTTTATATTAACTTCCTGAAACAGCAAAAAAATATCAGAATTACATTTATTATAATATTTTTTTTTATAAATCATATACGATTTTACAATCAAAACAGCTTACCAGAAAACCCAATTTCTCGGTATCCCTTCTGACCCTAATATACGTATTATATTCACCATGAGTCAACGTCATTAAATTATTCCAATTATTATTTATTAATATTGAATAATTTTGGCTATCTTCAGCAAATATTATTTTATTATTTTTCACTTCGCAATAATTGTCATTCGTTTCGATTCCGAAGTTTCCCAAAATTGTAAATTCCGTTTTCATTATTAGATTATATAAAAGTGAATCTGATGAATAGGCAAGATTTGGAATATCTACATAACGAAAACTTTCATATTTATTATATATACTAAGGTTCATAGCATCATAACTCAATGGAAGATCGATTGTAATCAAAGTACTATTCGGTTCCACGGAATCATGTAGATGCGGTAAACTTTCATAATTTTCTTTATATATCTCTTTAATATAATCTAATATTTCATTTCCGATAACAAAAATCCCGTCCGGCAAATTATTGTATACAATTTTTAAAGTATTTTTATGAAATTTAGTAATTTGTTTTACACATTCTTCAAAATGAACATTATCACTAGATAAACATTCCGCGAATGCCTTATCATATTCACCAATTTTCACAACAGCTGGGGTCGCAGTAAAATAACCAATCAAATTAGACTTGTTGATCCTATCATCCGAATACAGTTCGAAAATAAACTTTATAAATTCATTCTGACTCGTTTCGGCAAATTTCACTCTCATAAAATAATCGGGTTGATCTTTCATAATATTATTTATTTCAAGTTCAAAATCGGTGTTGTAACGGGATTTTTTAAAATAATATTGAAAATATATCCTATCATGTAGTCGTTTATTATCTCTCATTCCATATACTTCAATGTTTCCTTGAGTTGAATTTGCATTGCCCGGTTTCATTTCTAAAGAGGTTGCATTATTTCTATTTTTGTGGCACACAAATCCGACACCGATCGTTCCTGCATCAGGAGACGATGATATATATCTCCAAAAATGATGAATACTCAGTGCACTATTAGTATTAAATAATTCGTGAAAACTATTTTTGTTACTTCCGAAGACATTTTTCCACCATTTATATATAGGACTTTCTAATACAACATCGTCGCTGCCGAAAACTTTCAACTGACACTTGTCAAATATGGTATCGTCATTTTCCCAAATGACGTACTAAAAAATATTCAACATTAAAATTCAATTATACATTACATGCGTTATAAAATAAAGTGACAAAATACACACACCTCTTTTAATTTTCCATCCATAATTCGAACCAGAACATCATTTTCACACGTTGGACAGGTTGCTGTAATTATTTTGCCGTTATTTTCATCCCAAATATTAACACTCGAATATGATTGAACACTAAATCCGTATGGTTGTTTTGATACATCAAATACAAAAATTCTGTCTTCTTTCATAATTATATTTACGGAATGATACGTATTACCGGTATTCGTTCTGCTTACCTCGTTCCAAACATTAGCAATCGGATTATATGTTGTAAATCCATAGTTTTTATTATAAAGATATGAAACATCTATATGAATTTTGAAACCGAAAAATAAGCGTATATCGCTTTTCACATTATGAAAACTTGATTTTTGATTAAAGAAAACCACCGGTACGCCAATATTTACAGGAATCATAATATCAACCGCATCATCTAAATTCACAGAATATGAAGATTCATAAAGTGAATCTAAAATTATTTTATATATTTCAAAATGTATATTTATTACTCTGTACCACGGAAACTTCTTTATCATTTCAATCTTGTTATTATTGATGACGACGAGTTCTGTTTCAACATTTTTAACACGCCAATTTCGAAAGTCGAGGAACGTCTCACATAATAAAGCTTCATTTTTATTATTCCATTTCATAGTAACTCTCATAGTGTTACTATTAAAATCACTATTCGGCTGCGATAATAGATCAACGTGGAATGTCATGAAACCGTGAATATTTGGTCTTCCGTAGTGTGTTATCATAACTGCACCGCCAAAATCATTATAATTATCATGATAATCCATTAAATAGCTTTTACTTAATAGAGGATTCTTATTTCGAAGCTGCAAACGTGGATATATTTCGATGGCCTTTTTCTTTGCGGCCTCGAATCGTGGTAAAGATGAAGATTGCAAGTTTTTTATTCTGCTGTAAAATATATTCTTAATATCCACGTCTTCTTCATTTTGACAAAACTGATAAAGTCTGTCATAATTCTCTGGATGATCTGGATTAGACAACAAGTGTATCGCTGCGGCTCTTAGCTGAAATGACTCGCTTTTATTTAATAATTTTAACCAGAAAAAATCGTGATATTCCGGAACATTATCAATGGATAATAATGAAGCAGCTTTGATATAATCAGATTTTGAATACATGACACGTTCTTTCAAATA
Source organism: Leptonema lineaticorne (assembly GCA_024500535.1). Lineage (NCBI taxonomy): Eukaryota > Metazoa > Arthropoda > Insecta > Trichoptera > Hydropsychidae > Leptonema > Leptonema lineaticorne. Next base: position 2,994,516 of record JANIJI010000016.1, on the reverse strand, counting down.
CGAATTTTTTTCAGGTGTTTTCATATTATGAAGTGCGCTTATGGACAAAATAGCATCAGTACCATTTTTATTATTTATTTCCATGAAGAAATAATCAAATATAACGTAATCAATTCTTCTTTTTAGAGTGATCATAGACGAAAGAACTAAAATTCCAGCTGTTTTATATTTTTCATCCCATTCATGGACGTAATTGAAAAATTCTTCCAAAAATTTTTCGTCAGCCGTTTTTGTATATTTCCCAATATTTCTCAATAACTTCAATGCATTTTCATTCTCATAAGTTTTTTTATTGATTTCTTTTATGACAAATAAACTATGTGAGTTTTTTCCGGTCATAGATATTAATTGCAATAAGAGATTTTTCGGAAACTTTTCATTGGAATTTGTTAAATTATCATAGAGAACCTCTAAATTTTCCTTACTCAACAAAGCTAAACGATGTACAATTGAACCGATTGATTGCTTTTTATTTAACTGAATCAATTCAAGACTTACGTGACTTTCGTTCATCATTCTTTTATACAATATTCTGAGATCATTTCTAATCGACGAAATGAAGGCGTCGATATCGTTCTCGTGCTGACCCAAAGCTATATCAATAATGCCATCCTCTGAATCGTACATATGAGAATTGAATTCTATAAACTCGTATTTCATTTCTCCTTTTGGCATTGTTAGAACTTCTGAAACTTCGTCGAATTTTAAAAACAACGTTTGATTATATTGGACATAAAATATTTCACTTTTATTAGTGAACATTTGGTAATCTATACATCCTTGTAAAATAGCAGACGATATGGAAAAATCATCGTCAACCACTTTAAACACATAATTCTGTTGTTCGCTCGATGGAAATTTAAGATATCCGGTATACGCGTGTCTTTGATTTGGTTTCTTATTAAAGAAATCTTCAGATCTTTTCCTGACAAGTTCCATTTTATTCCCAGGTTGTTGTATTATTTCGTTGTGATAATTGTCGACATCGTAATATTCCAATGACCTCTTTAAAAATACCCGATCATCCAAATTGAAAATATTTACAACGGCCTGTTTAATATTTCTCGACCAACGCGTATCATCATTCATTGTGGTAATGCCCAGTTTTTCCTTGTCCGAATATCTGTGATATGCGAACGGTAAATAAATCTGATGTGACGACTCGGGTATTGGAATTTTATTAATGGCATCCAATTGATAATCGGCTCCGTTGAATACTTCGTATGTGAAGTTTGAAAATTTCATCCACATGTCATTGTTCTTTGTGTGAACTTGAAGATCTCCACAATATTTGGTGTAGGATTGGTAACCCGTTTTGGTGCCAACTTTAACTGATCCGCAATAATTATAAACATAACGACGATTTTCCAAAAATTGAATCCCTTGCGATATTGGAAATAAAACGAAAAACCATACTGAAATAAATATTAAAATCAACCTAAAGATCCATCTAAAGAGATATTGATTTTAGTAAATATATATCCTAATTATTGTTTATGTAGTAAAAGTCAAAGTATAAAATAATATAATTATTCTTACCCGTTCTGAATAACATGTTGCTTGAATGTGATTCGATACTATATGAGTCAATTATATATATATATATATATATATATATATATATATATATATATATGTGTGTGTGTGTATATATATATATATATATATATGTATATATATGTTTGTGTATATGAATATATATTTTATAAGGTTATCTCAAACGAAAATAGTGTTTTCAATAAAGATTATTTTATAATTATTTATATAAGTGTTTTTCAATATTTTAAAATAAAAAAAAACTTTTATTTTTGTATGTATTATATTTATTGAAATGTCTGAATAATAAAGTATTAATTTTAAAAATTATAAACCATCTTTGCTTGCTTGAAAATTATATATTTTTTATTAGAAACATGTATTAATCAATATTATTCTCTCGCATAAATATTATAAAATTTATTATCTCAATTCGTGCAGTATTTGTTGAAATAAAAAATTCATCATATAAATAAAACAACGATAGTGAAAAAAAAATAAACCCAATCTTTATTTTTTTCAAAATTCTATAATAATATAATCTACACCTCTTTTTTAAATCGTTTAATAAAATTAAAAATCGTATTGAAACTTTTCACATATTCGTAAACAATATTAATTAATTGTCATCGGTAAAATAATTTTACTGTAAAATCTTGCTTTTCTAAACAGCAACTACTCGAATAACACGATTTCTGACGATCAAATTTAATGGTTTTACCATCGAAGATGTAAAATTGTCCTCTCGTAAATTTTGCTAAAAACATTGCGTAAATATACTGATAAAATAATATCAGAATCACTATTTGCCGAAAATATTTTTACGTATAATGAACTTATAATTGTACAAGATTTCGATATAAGAAATAGTTAATGAAAATTGAACTAACTTATTAATACATTCCATATAATGAGCATCTATTTCTATATGTATATTATAAAATATATTTGGAGCAAATAGTGTGTGTTTTATATAAAAATTTCACTATATATAAAAATCTCAATTTTATATATAAAAAAATCACCATATTTTACAACTGGAATGTTTTTTTATTTCAATTTACTATAAAACTTTTAATTATTTTTAATTCGCGCAATTATAATATATGGAAAATACAAATATAAAATTATAATTAAAACCCCCTCTTTCGATTTTCATTACAAGCTCTGAAATGCGTAGAATAAAACAATTTTTATTATTTTCGTATACCAATAAATTCGTTTTATGCTAAATTTATTATTACATTTTGATAATAATTCATCAAATGATTTAACGTTTACGAGAAAACTTTTTAACTATTTAATTTTTCTTGCACCACGTTTAATTTTAAAATATAATGCTAATCTTCAAATTTCACCTTTATAATCGTTTTATAAAAATAATAATAAACATATATACGAGCTGTTATTTTTATTCAATACTTATATATTTTTTAAAATATTACTGTACATTTATCGTTATAAATATTTGTTGTAATGCAACTTTAAACTGATTGAAATTTATAATATCACCTTAATATTATTTCTCTTTTTAATTCGTGAAAAAATTAAAAGTCAAATAAACACATATTCAATTTTATATTTCTAAATAATTAGAAGAAAATTTATATAGTATTTTTAAAATTATAATCTTTATCTATTATATTAAAACAATAGTAAAAAAGATAGTGGCTAAAATTTGGCTATAATAAACTTTTATTTTGCATATTTTTTGTATCATTTGTATATTTTTTTCTACACTTTCCTTCTTTTTTAAGTAACGCCGTTCAATTAATTGGAATTATTATAATGTAAATTAATATTAATTTCAGATCTCTAAATATGAAAACTTATTTCGATATATTTAATATTTGAAAATAAATTAAAAAATAATTTAAATTATGAAAAAATCAAAAAATTAGGAAATCATCTCATTTTAGTTTAAATAATTAAATCGTATAAAATAAATTACACATTTAAAATTTTTCTGTTTTATTAATAAATATTTTATATTTTTATAAATATCTTTAATTATTAAATTTCTACTTAATAATATATAGGTAATATTGCTGTGCATACATTCGTTAATGGTTGAAAATGAAGTTGTTAAAGTTGTATAAATCGAGTTGGAAGTGGTGGTCGACGGTCGTCAAACGGAGCGCTTAGTTACCGACGCGATCGTCGCCGCGGTGCGGTGTTCGCGGAGTGATATTTTCGTTGCGTTGACCGGCGCCGCTCGAGGAACGGTGTTCGGGGGTGGATCACCCTCGGCTACGATTATTTGCAAACAAATGACGACCGCAAGCTAACAGGTCAGAATTAGAACGCAAGCTAAGAGTCCGCCTCCGTTCGCGCCCCCGCCCCGACGTCCCCTCTCCGGAGACGTCAACAAAGCGGTGCGTCGAGAAAGAACGCCCCCGAGGCGATACTGCGCCCCCCCGTCTGATACTTGCACGTTCGATACACGCGACCGCATCGCTTCCGCAATGCAATGCAATATTTTGTACAAAAGTTTTGACGCACACAATTGCCGACACGTCGAACGTATACTTTTTGACAATTCGTACTTCGTCATGTTTCATCCATATTAGTACGGATGTTAACGTTTGAGATACGTTCACGCGTATTCTTGCGCATATATGCACACGCTTCAATGATGCTTTGACATGTAGAGACAAATAAAAAAAAAACACTCGTACATGCAAACACACATACGCAAATGTCCGCATATATATATATTTATCGACCCGTTTGACAGTAGTTTGTGACGCGTTCGCATACAAATATGATTAGTATTATATGTACGAGTGTTTACTTCGATCACACGGACCCGCCTCCTTGTGCATCATATGATTTTATGTATTTTCCTAAAAATCAGCAATCAACGAACGTGAACGTGATTTATTTAGAATTTTTCTGTTATTACTCAGTATATTTTTTTTGCACGTTATATCTCTTTTTTTATGAATATTCATCATAAAATTATTCTAATAAGTTTAAGGATTCCAAATTTTGCATCATACGATTTGACAAATAGAAAACGCTCATCGTGTTTATGTAGGCTGTTCGCGTACATAATAAGCAAGCGCATACATGAACGCTTTCGTATGTCGCATGTAAAATAAATTTGAATAATGTTACTCTTTTTGAGATATATCGTTGACGATAAAACGTGAAATTTACGAATGTCGCAAATATGATTATGCATATCTTTTATATAAAAATAAACATTCTTAAAATACATCCCCGAGACGATTACAAAAATCTGAAATTCTATATATGTACACCTATAACCCGATTTACACGGTACTTGTTTTACACGGTTTTCCAAATAAGTTTTTTTTTAGTTTTTATCGCACTTTACTAAATGCTAAATGGAAAAAATTGTGGCCAAATGTAGTCAAAAATGAACATTCCATTTCAACATTAAATGATGAATATTCGCAGATAGTACATAGATAATAAAACACCTTTGGTTTTATTTTTTCTTCTTCTGTTTAATGTATTGTAATTAAATAAAAAAAACAGTGTTTCCATAATATATTACATATTTTAACCTGTCAATGCACTTTATTTCTGTGTACACCTAAAAATATTGAAAAAATCACAACTGTTAAATAGCAAAATTATGCATTTTCTGCAAGCTTTTCGATTTACACGGTTTTGACTTGAAAATTTTTAATTTTCGATTTACACGTTTTTCTCAGGAACGTATCTACCGTGTAAATCGGGGGATAGGTGTATTTTTTTTATATTGATACCTATTGTCTGGAGGGTGAGGGGTCGTAAAGAGTTTGTTTCGGTCGTTTAGAATTTAATTCCTCATATCGCTTGGTTTTCTATTTTTTTTTATAAAATGAACTATTTCATCTCATAAAAAATAAAGTTAATCTGTAAAATGAAACTTATTAAATTTTATATTAATTTTAATATTTACTCATTCTTTGTATTAGAAACATATATACGTGTATATGTAACAAACAGTTTTGTTTTAGAAATTTCTGAACATTGAATATTATTTTCGTAATATTATCATCTATCCAGTTACTCTAATAGAGGACTAAAACTTTTTTAACTATAGTTCTAACTATCTCTTACATATATCTTATCTTTATTATATATATATATATATATATATATATATATATATATATATATATATATATATATATATATATATATATATATATATATATATATATATATGTTTAGTTGTGCACTGTAAATATGTACAGTTTTTAGCACTTTCTTTACATATATTAATGAAAATAAACATATTTTTTCTATTTCATATTCTTACAAAATTATCATAAACGTTTAATTATATTTAATTTTTATTTATTTATTTTGTATTTTAGTTACTCTACAACACTAATAAAAAAATATAGAATATTTAGTAAAACAAATAAAACCATAGGTATTATAAAAAAACTTTTTAATAATATTTAAATAATTTGGAAGGGAAAAAATAAAAATTATAAACATTGAAATTTTTTATTTGAAATATAAATTGATATACGTTACAGACGTCTGCTATGAATATAATTAGTATTTGTATATTGTCATACTATTATGAAAAGCATTATATTTCTGAATAGACTAAATGTTAATGTAATTTTATTTAAAATTGTTATATGTGTAAAATTATACCATAAATTAATTACATAGAAATATATTTGTATTTGACTCCATGTATAAGAGTTAAAATAAAGATGATCTCTCTTAAGAAGAAATTAACCTGTTTTTATTGACAAAATAAAAAACGTTCATCTTTTTATAACATAATTATATGCATTTTTTCAGAAATTTTCATATAAAATCTACTGCTTAAAGATTCCTTAATAGAAATCCTTTATTATATTCGATAAAATTAAATTATAAACAATAAAATAAAAAAAAATTAATTAATTTTTATTTTTTTAACATTCGAAAGAAAAACAATTAAAATCAAAAATTTCTAATATGATTATATAAATACGTTGAGAGTTGATGTAACAATTTTTGTTGATTTCTTTTAGTTTCATGCAAAAAAAATTGTTCAGCATTTAAATATTTTTTAGTATTTTCTTATCACGGCCCATTACTGGTAAAAGAGGTGTGTGGAATGAAAAATTATTTTATAAAATTTTACTTAAAAAGTAATATTTTATATATATTTTTGAAATTTGAATATATGTGTGTGTGATATAAAAAATAGTTTCATTTTAGTCTACCATTTAAACAGACGGGCGATTACAAATTGTATTAAAATAGCATTTGCTAAATACTATTTTTAAATCGTTCTTTCCACGGTGAACGACAGAAATTCTTGTCTGTCCATGACCTTATTTATCATATAAATCGGCTTTATAGTAAATTATTTAATTACTGTTAGTGAACACAAGGATGCTCCAAATAAATACAAATTTAATTTATAAGCACATATTGCTTAAACATCTATGATCATTAAATATTGAAAAGAACTCTTATCATAGTCCAAGTACTTTTTTATTTGTTAAAATAAGAAAAAATACTTAAAACTTATAACATCTTAATATAGTACCATGAATTTCTATTTTAATTCACTTTTAAATATTTTTTAATAAAATCTTTTAATATTAATTCCTAAATAATTCTTACAATTATTTTTTAATTCATATATATATTTCAGCAAAGTATGTTGGTGTGCATTGAAGAAAAAAAAACATTTTTGTTCCGATTAAAAAAATAATGAAGTTAAGCGAGCTACTTTTTTATTATATAGGGAAATTTTAAAGGAATTTTATATAAAAATAATAAGCGATGTAAAATTGTCCTATTATATGTTGGTTTGAAGCAGCGTACGCCTAGGATAATAAACGGAACCCAATATACGGCATAGAAAAAAATAATCCTTTCGAACGTTTACAACGTGAAGTCGTCTTAATATACATTAATTCAACAGATCGTTTTTGCATTATATTAATTCGGAACGGCGTTTATATAGGGTAGCGCACGTTTTGCTATTTATTTAATATATAGGAAAAAATAATCTTTATACGACTAAAAATCGTTTCTGCACACGCTAGTTCGACCGATCATATTTTCACTGTATTGATTGTGTTATTGAAACGATACACACTTTGTCTAGTATACAATATAAGAAAGGAGTAAAAAAAATCCTAACTAATGTCAACAATATAATTGTAGTTTTCACGTACGGAAGCTCGGCAGATCGCCTATGTATCATGATGGTGATAAAACTGACGTATTTTACGAAAATTACATTTTATCAAAAACATTTTTAATATAACGCTCTGGGAAAATTTTGTGGCTGTGCGGCATATACCTGGCACACCTTGAATGTATATATATATATATATATATATATATATATATATATATATGTGTGTGTGTGTGTGTGTTTATTGACAATTTGGAAATTTACATTATAATTATAAAATATTTATTATTTAACGCAAACTGAAAATTACTGGCAATATTTCAAAAGCACATATTCGTTTTACGATAATTTATGACTCGCATATATGCATATAATATTTTACATATTATTGTATTGTATAATACGAATATAAAATATTAGCATTTTAATGTTTTGCTATACACGTTTAATATTTATCAATGTTACCTTTACTAAATGATTTCAATGCGATATTTTCTCAACATATTAGCGTAACACGTGAACGTATTATTTACAACATAATAATAAAAAAAGCTAATTGTTGATTTACTCAATATTATATTTAGTATCTATTTATCGGTTAAATAATTTTAATTTCCCTTAAAATCTATTGATATATATATATATATGGGTGTGTGTGTGTTTGTGCTTATACATACGCTTTTATCTTGATATTTTGAATTTCGTTTGAAAATTTTTTAACAGTTTTGTTTAGATTCATAACTGATTTTTTTAAATTTTTTTCATGATTTTCAATCAAAGCTATACCATATTTTTTAAAACTAACGAAAATTTTACGCATATCTAACATATTACATACATATTAAATTGATTAAATATATTGTAATTTCTCTTTCATATTACAAGAGAAAATCTGCTATACGTAAAAATCAAGCAACCTTTTTATTTAGTTTTTTTTTGTGTTAATAAATAATATAAATTATTATTTATTTAATATTGTATTACATATCGAGTTTATTGTTTTATCGCGTCAATTTTTTATACTATAAATAGATATTTAACATTTCAGTTTACTTATAAGTTCTATTTGTTAATTTTATTCCTCATACCATATCTGTTTTTTAAACTCTGACGGCTCTTGTTTATTTTCCTAAAATAAATAAAGGAAACTACAGAATTAGTTAAATACGGAATAAAATATTTTACCGATGGTTTTTGTTTTAACAATTCGTTATTTAGCATTTTGAATTCTTTTCCTTTCAACTAAAATCTAATTTTTAAAAATTAATTACCATGCTAAAACTCCGTTTTAGGCGTTTGAATTTTAATTTATTTCTATTATAATTTTCCAGATTTATCAAATAAAAATATCACATTAAAGAAATTAAAATCTACTTAAATCTATATGAAACAAAATTTAAAATAATAATTCAAAGAAAAAATGTATTCTATCAATTAACTTATTTCTAATATTTTATCATTTTCCATGATTACCGCTTTTTACCTATAAAACTTATAAAAATATTCAAGTGTTTCTAAGTGTAAAAAATAATTTGTAGGATTATTTATTCACTACTGTTTTTCTTATCTAGACGGTTCATTCATTATATAAAACCGACATAAACGTATAATATCATCAAACAGAAACGATGATTACATCATTTATATATATTTTATATAAATGAAACACCTACATCACAATTTTATCGGTTTTTGAAAATAGTGAAAATAGCGATCTGTTCGCGTAAATAACCGATAATATTTTCGCGCAAAAAAAGAACGCTAATTTTAACCTAATTCCGTTCCGTTAGTTTATAATTGAAAAAGAACAGCTCAGGAAATTTATTTTCGATTCACTGTTATTGTTGTTGTTTTCATAGCTCCCACGTATGAACACTATAGTATTTAATCCCGTCATATGACGTATGTGTATGCATTTAAAAATATTTTTTTTAATCATTTATATTGCGTTCAAAATAAATATAAAAAAATTCCTTCATAACACATGATAGTTAATTTTTTATTGAATTTCGTATCGAGAATATAAAGTTAATAAATTAATTTCATTATCAATATGAATATCTGGACTTATGAATTTATTTATTTTTTTCTGGACACTAAAAACTTCTTAAATTTTGCGGGTTTCTTGAATTTTCAAATAAGTCATACATCTATCATATCTTATATTTGCAGGTTCTACATATTATTATTTTTTTCATATTTTTTCTCAACGTTCCTTCAAATATTACGCTTTAATTATTTTTCGTATATTTTCATTAATATATCGCACATTTGATATATTCTAATGTTTCTTTATGATTATGTCTACAGTAAATCAAAACTAATATTTGTTATTGCACCCACATAAACATTTTTTTTCTATTAAAATTTAAAGAAAAATACTAAATGGAAGTTCACTTTCGTTCATCGATTATATAGTCCATCATCGTGCCAAGTTAATCACATTAATCTATCTTTTCTATGGGCAATTGAATAATATGTTTATTGTCAATTGTTGAGAGCAAATTGAAAAAAATAACCGATGTTTCAAGAAAAAATATTAGCATAACACATCTATTTGCTGAAATATGTGCATTTTTGTGTTTCATCAATCACATATAATTTATTTATATGTATTAGTATTTTCTTTTTTTTTATTGATCCAAAATGTCAATATATTAAATTTATTCGTCTCTTCTCGCATCTGCGGCAATTCGTCAATAACACGTTACAAAAGCCTTGATTAGTCATCGAAACCGATTTACAAAGTGCACATTATGTAAATTTTTCCATGGTATATTCACAAATACAGGTGTTCCAAAATTCTTTAATTTATTGGATGAAAGAAAAATATGTTTTCATAATTTCATACTCAAATATAGTAATTTAAAAAATGCATTTAATTTTTCTTCTTTTGATATGAAGAATAATATTCAGCTAATAAATGACAGTACACGCGCGCGCGCACTCACACACACACACACACACACACACACATATATATATATATATTTACATAATTTCATGATATTTTTAATTCATTCACAAAATAAATAAGGAAACTTAAAACTTATGATAAAACTAAAATAATGATAATATATTAATCAAAGTTAATAATGAATAATTAAAAAAACCTTTCATATTATTTTCTATTTTAGAAAACATTTTGCATATGTATTGAAAAGAACTACTGAACGATAATTTAATTTTAATTAAAAATTTACCATACATGTAAATCGATTAAAATTTTTGAAATACATAATACAATATTTTCATTTACATTTTCAACAACTTTTCATTGTGTGTGGGTGTGTATGTGTATTTACACATCAATTTAATGACATTAATTTATATCCAAATAAAAATATGTAATATGTGATTACGATAATATAATATTTTAATTTCTCACCACCTGAGACTGAATTGTATATAAACGATATAAATCGTTAATCTGTACGATATTCTGCTTTTTTTCCTTTCGAAGTGGAATGATATCATCGCGCATTTTTAAAATGTTCTCTTAACCGCAAAATTTCGTTCGAATCGCGTGATTCTTCACCGTAACAATATCTGCTCTTAAGCGTCGACATTAACGTTAATTACTTGCTTAGATTTAATTATTCGTGATATTTTTTTACCGTTCATGTTTTGAATTTGTAATTGTCGTTATTGGAAAAAAATTATCATAGTTAAATTTTCGCATATTAAATCGATTGTTATTAAATAAATAACTGTACATGCTAACAGTTTTCAGACGCGTCTAAACGTGTGTGTGTACTGTTTTCTATTTCATTTTCAAAAATTATCTATTTTTATAAATATTTTTACTCTTATTAAATAATTTTAAAAACTTCACATATACTCCTTTGAAAATTTTGAATTTATTGTCTAATTCATGCGTGTAGTTATTTATTTATTTTTTTGTTTATTTTTTATATTTATTTTATATTAGAACTTACATTAGATTTTTCGCACTTCACTGATAATACTATTAAGTTTGCAATATGTCAGTACACAAACCCAAAATAAGCAAAGTTCATATAAAAGAGTTCTTCATATACAATAGAATACCTATAAATATTTCTATTCTGTTACAAAAATACAGTTTATATTATTTTAATCACTATTGTCAAATATTTTATGCAAAAATATTTCAATACGTCATACTATATTTTAATTTATATTTTTTTTCTTAACATTTTCTTTGAATTCGTTCTGGAAATATCATAAATATAAGTAGATCGATATTGTTGCACCATGTTTATTTAATGCATTGATGTAGATTTTAACAGTATCGTAATTACTTCTTTTTGTAATCGCACCTTTAAAATCGACCATAATCACGAAATATAAAATTAAAATTCCACAAGGATAACGTTAGAAAGGCGCCTTTTTTGCTTTGCACATTTTTCAACGATCACGTCACTGTTAAGAAGGTAACCTGCTGAGCCTGCACAGGAAAATGTTCGCATACACGACACGCTTTCAAATGTTTTAAGGTACATAAAATCCATGAAAAGATGGATTCATTTCGATTACAAAAAAGGAAAAAAACCTCGGTAGGGAACATTTCTAACGTGTTAAGTCGCGATTAACACGTTAGCTACGATGTGGGTCAAATGTAGATCGTGCCGCTTTACGAACCCGTGGTCATGCTCAGGTAGCTATAACGAGCAATAATAGGTGAAGCTCACTTTATACGGTATTAATATATACATACGAACACACATGAGCTCGCACACAACGCGCCAGTGACCTTTCTGTTAATTCAAAAACACAATAAAATTGTCCAAAATTCCAAATCACCAAATAACACGGTGTTAACTCCAAATAACGTGTGCTCGATGTTATTGCTAAAATTGTGTTTACACCAGATTCGTTCTCGTGAAAATTTCTCTTTTAACTTTTCTATACTATTCTTATAATAATATATTTCATGAAATTAGAATAGTGTTTATAGAAAATTCCTTGCTAAACAATTTTTAATAATATATTTAAAGTATTCAATCTATTTTTATATGGTTGCTGATGTTTATTTTTATTAGTTTTCATAATTTTAATATATTTAAGAAAATATAAAAGGGTTGTTATTCTTTTTCCAACGTAAATATCAAATATCACAATACGAAACATCCATATTGTATTTTCTACATATCTAGAAAAAAATATATATATAAAACCATCACAATTTAAGTTATAAATCCGTTTTCATCCTTAAATATACTTATAAACAATTACTACGGCATAAATCATTATTTTAGTGTTGTTGATATTAATCTTATCTAAAATTGAACTACTTAAAATATTGTATAAAGCAATCATATCAGGCATTATAATATTACGACTATTACAATGTATATCCAGCTATCAATATTTTCGTTTCATCTTAATCCAATTGTGGTATAAAATTATTTAATTTTTAATACGTTGTTTTAACATTCGATAAAAAAATCATGATTTGTTTTTATTTTTTAATTTTCAAATTCATCCTTTAACCATTTTATTAATATCGGGAATATCGCGTACAGATCGTGCCGCTTTTTCTTTCGTCGATTTAATTTTTTCTCGTTTACTATATGACAACTGAAATTACGCTCATTACGTATATTATTACACGAGAATTTTAAATACCGCTTCAATGAAATGTCAAAATGTTCACGATTTCTCTCTCTCTCTCTCTCTCTCTCTCTCTCTCTCTCTCTCTCTCTCTCTCAAGTGACGTTTTAACAAGTCGACCGTGTGCATATGTGTGTATGTAACGTTTGTTTTTCCTTTTGGCATGAACGGATGTTTGAACGAACCGGTGCAAGTATGCGCACATATTTCGCATTTGCAAATCAATTATGGTCATCTTGTGCCAATTTTTACTGCGAAAATGCGAAATTTTAATCGATTCCGCGACTCCCACGTTACCATCGCTGCTGTGTCTGCTGCTGCTACTGCTGTTGTTGCCGCGTTGAATTAATTCGATATTGAAACGTGTCATGATTAAAATTTTATTTCAGATATGATATTTATTATGGTCTCTTATCAATACAAACGTTTTGCAACATCTAGAAATTAACCGCGAAATAATTGCACCAAATTTATTCGATTACAATTATATTGTATTTTATTATAGTGTAATCGTTCTTTATATATTTATTTTTGAAGTTTAAATATTTTTAATATTTAACGAGTTTTAAATATCTTAAAATTAGTGTAATATTTTCGATTATTTTAAGAAATGTGTATGTGTTACTTTAATAAAGTGTATAAATTCAAGCCATAAATATTTTTTTCATGCATATCTTAATATATCGACATTTATTAATTTTTTAATATAAAAATATGATTGAGAAAGTATTTTAACACTTTCTAATAAAATGAAACAAAAATTCGTTCCATTTGTCTTCACTATGATTATTTTGTATAAAATTCCAATTCATTATATATTCATAAGTATTGATTACAAAGAAAAAAAAATGCGATAATTTTTTAATATATAAAAAAATAAATACCTCATTGAATTTTATCTAAAATTGCAAAATCTGTACTTTTTTACCTGATAATTTTTTATCATACATTGTAATCCAATCCATACGTACAGTACTGTTACGACCAATATCATTTTTACACATGTATTTCATATAATTTATTTCTCATTTTCTAAAGTGTCAATGAAATGGGTATGGAAAATTAAGTTATAAATTAAAATTTTATTTTATAATTTTAATACATTTTAACTTTTAAAATACACTTAGTTTATTCATAGTTAATAGTATAATATTTGCATATTTCCTTTACATGCATAAATAAAGATTTTACATTTAGATATTTAGTATATAAAGATAATACTTATATTATATATATATATATATATATATATATATATACATGTGTGTATATATATATATATATATATATATGTGTGTGTGTGTGTGTGTGTGTGAGTGTGTATTCATATTAGAGCTGGTGATTCACACAATTTTAGATACTAGATTCGTCTTAATACGATTTATTTTAAATTCGAATACTAGTATATATTTTTCAGAATTAGAACCAGAAATCATCTTCCTGATTTATATTTTTATATGGAAATCTTTTAAAAATTATCAAATACTGTTATTTATATTTAAAAAAAAGCATTTTAATATTGTGTATATATTATTATATGTTGTTAAATGTAGAATTTGTATTTAATAATAAAACTATTCACAATTTAATGTTTAAATTCGTCATAATGAGATGATTTTAAATTTTATATTATTAATACTTTTTTTCAACTGAAAAAATTGTCTATACAGATGATACAGAAAAATATTTACTTCGAATTTTAGTATTGAAAATACATTATTTCAAATGTTTTATTGAACGTAGTTGTAACTCTTACGGATCACACAATATATGTTTTCTTTTATTAGCATCTATGCAAGTGCCAACGGGTGATCAAGAAGACGTCCGTCTCCGGAGACGTTCTAACCTCTCTATCAAAGAAAAAATTGAAGAGACGAAAGAGAAAATGGGGCGCAAAAGCAAGAGACTGCGCCCCAATAGAACATCGGAGCCCCCTAATGTGAGACTTGTCAGTTGCTATGTTTGGATATGACATAAGAATTGTCATAATATACGATGACTATACTCATCGCTACATAGTAGTATATAACATATATACAGAGAGAGCGTGGGTGGATATATCCACTACACACCAACGATCATCATCATCATCATCATTATCATCGTCGTTGTCTTCGTGTCGTCACTATCATCGTTCATTAATTCTTTTTAATATGAACGTCTTCTGCTGCTTTAATCGTCCGCTCTTTTACCAGCTGATTAATTGTAATATATGTGACCTCACTGTATAAATTTAATATAGCTCATCATAAAAATGCTCTTTTGCCGCTTTGAACTTTATTAATATCTAATTAACATTCAAAATTATATTAATTTCTCTTTTATTGTGATCTTTACTTGATTCTAATATGAGACTGTAATATTATGGTAATGTGATTTATATATCGTAACAAATATGATCAACATAATATAAAATGCTTTGAAAATGGTTAAAATTCATTTTGGTCAATATTTTTTTAATATCCATACACTTTTATTTATTAAAAAATATTAATTACCACCTTCAAAATATTAATTTAATCTATAGATGTAATGATAGTATTTTTTATATTTCTTTATAATATTTATATATTCCTTTATAATACTTATGTTGTTATTTATTAACTGAAATTAAAAAAAAATAAAATTATTTGTATAAATTCTTTGTATTTATTATTTGCATTTATATATATATATATATATATATATATATATATATATATATATATATATATATTCATATATATATATATATATATATATATATATATATATATACATATATATATATATATATATATATATATATATATATATATATATTATTTATTCTTACTATGAATTACATTTTTCATATTTGATGTTTTTGTGCTATTTCCCCTTTTATATTTTACCAAAACACAAAACATTCATAATAAATTTCAAACAAAAAATCAGTAATTACAAATATTATTTATGGAAGGTTGATATATTTTCCTAAAAAAAATAATATTTGTGATGATTAGAACGTGATTTATCACATTGTCATAATTTTCTTTCTATTAATATTTAATATATCATTTTCGCACATTATATTTCTTTTTTTTATGAATATCCATCATAAAATATTTTTACTAGGTTTCTGTCTGTTGCACATCATTGCTTAATGCGTCAAAATCAATTTTAATTGTCATATCTACGCACATTATATTTGTATGTATTTTTCTTAGGCTGACGTTAAAATTAATAATACATATTTTATATTTCAGATGAATGTAACAAAGTCCGAGGGCACTGGTGGTAAGGTAGAATGCCTTTCCTTCCAAGTCCTCAAAGATGAAAAAGGATATGGCATGACGGTGTCTGGTATGTTACATTTGGATAAAAGCTTTCTTATTAATTTCACCTCTACTTTCTAACTGTTTAATTTACATTATCTGTATTCATATAGTGAATTCGTTTATTTCGTAACTTTCTTATAATTGTATTGAGAATTCACTGCTTAATGTCAATTTTAAATTATTATTCATATATATGAATATCTCAATATTTTTTATTTATTTTAGGCAATGATCCAGTTATTGTACAGTCAGTTGTTAAAGACGGTGCAGCATGGAGAGCCGGAGTCCGTTATGGAGACAGATTGTTACGTGTCAATAACATTTCAGTGGAAACTGCTGTACATCAAGAAGTTGTAGATATGATAAAATGTAAATATATATATATATAAATGTATATATACCATATATATATATATATATATATATATATATATATATATATATATATATATATATATATATGTGTGTGTGTGTGTGTGTATAAATATATATATATATATTATGTTTATTTTTATTGTTTGTTAATTTAGTGTCAAATCCTCCTTATACATAATTATTATTGTTATTCCAGCATCTAGTTCAGCAGATCTTTACGTCCAAAGGCTATTGACAACATCTAAAATTACCGCTCCACTACCAGTAGATGTAAATATTATTCAAATAATTTTTTATTCAATATTGCCTTTAATGTGTAACTTTTTATTTATAAATATTTTAGAGGGAAAAACAGCGTCAAGTAGAATATACCAAAATACAAACTTTTCAGCGCATGTTAGATAGTGAATTAAGTAACATAGAAAATTTACGTAGTACGTATATAATTTGTTATTTTTGTAAGTGCATTTTAAATTAAACGTTTCCATTAATACTACATATAATTTATTTCTAGGTACAATAGCTCGTGGTGGTTCAGATAGAATACCAGAACTCGAAGCTGCTGAATTACGAAGAATAAGCCTTCAACAACAAATGGAAAAATTGGGTCAATCATCTGTAAGAACATTTTCTGTCTGTTTTATATCAATTATTTAAAATTAATTTTAAAAAATGTATTTTATTCATTTTAGTTTTTAACATCACCAAATCGTATCATAGCATCTGATTTGGATCCTCCTGTTACTCCTCCAAGACAAAGTTTTCTCAGTAACCTTCCTAGAAGTTTAAGTAATCTCACTGGCCAAAGTTTGCGTAATAATAGACAATCTCAAGTCAGTTTTTTTTTCATTATATATATATATTTTTTAAGGAATATTTATAATCCTTATGTTTAATTTTTAGGCGCCAATTACATGCTTAGATGGCACACCACCGCCACTTCCACCACGAACGCCAAATACTCTGTCGCCAGGAAGTCTTTCACCACGAGGACCATCACCAGGTGGCCAAGTTCCACGACCACCACCAATAAACATGTCGTCCCGCCAAGTTGAGCCTAATTCTATTGCCGTCCAAATGAATTATCCTTTATCTGTTTCTCACCCTCCAATACAAGTAAATGTATATAACGCATTTATTATACTATTTCTTTTAATTTATTTACTACGTATGTATTACTATTTAACGCCATAATCATTTATGTATCATTCTTCCAGAGCGGAATAGGGCATCAAAGAAGTCGATCGTCACCAGAACAACTTGGAAAATTTAATAATTCTGTTGGTTAGTTATTACTCATATATATAATTATTTTATATTTTCTTATCACATCACATTAACGTTTTCGACTACTATTTTATATATATATATATATATATATATATATATATATATATATATATACATACACACACATTTATATATACATATATATACATATATATATATATATATATATATATATATATATATATATATACCATATATATATATATAACATTTATATAGTTGTGTGTAATATGGCGTTTAATTTCCTGTATAAATCATCAATTTACAGTCATATTTCTCATTCTAAATCTGATTTTACTTGGTCATTCATGAATTGGTATTTTTTTCCTCATTTTTGTAATATCATTTTACAATATTAATTCTAAATTTTTAATATCTACCAGTTTGTTAAATACATTTATTCTCCTAAACGTTCTTAAATAAAGAGATTCGTTCACAAAAGTTATTAGATTAACGTTTTGTGCCTTCGAATTTAAAATAACATTCCTAATTGAAACCATAGTATTGTTTCTAAAGTATTTCCACTTTTGATTTGCAAACAGAGTTATACGTAAAGTTGACACTAATCCTATAAAAAATCTCAAGAATATCATTTTATTGTTGATTTATTTTTAACATCTATTTCAATACTAATGTTATCTTCTATTGTAGATAAAGATTGGGATGCAGTAGTGACCCCTCCCGGAACGCCTCCACCACCATATCCATCAAATCCACCGCAGGTTATTTTAAAACTTTTATGTGTATAATATATGGCGAAAATGTGTAACCATTTTTTTTATTTAGATGCCAGAACCTCAAAGAGCAATAATTTCAATGGAAGAAGATGAAAGTCCTTTATCTTTTATCGTTAGTTAAAAATCATTAAAATATTTAACAACCTGTGCTTTTTTCTGATTATTTTTTTTCATTATATAGCATCGCAATACATATTACAACGAAGGTTTTTTAAACATAGATACTTTAAGTCCTTCAAGAATGGCGATATTTTTAAACTGGATAATTGGCGAGCGTCGACCTCCCCAAGCTGCATTACTTTATTTATTGACTTCTTTATATAGCTCTGGTCCATCTGAGCTTTTAACACGTTGGGCATATGAACTGCACTCAGCTTTTTTAGTACCTGGAGCTGTAAGTTTTTATATTTATCTTTAATATTTTAATTTAGTTTTCTCCTATTAGGTTTTCTTTAAACTTTTAATAACATCATAGTTTTTTCCTAAAGTTTTAATGTCATCTTAAAAATGTAATTTTTCATGTTTTTAAACTTCATTATATCAATATAGTAATTCTCTTCAAAAAAATATTTTAAGACTAAATTTTGAAATTAATTATTTAATTTTGATATGTTTATTATTTTATACTATAGTATAAAATATTAAAATTAATATCTAAAATTCAACTTGAAATATACTAAAAAATCTGTAAAAAAGATCAGTGATGCCATATTTGAAAAGAAAAAAATATGTATTAAATTTTTTTTTATTATTTTTATTATTTCTATAACTCAACTAATTTATTTTATTAATATTATTAGATTTTTGGGCATTAATTACTAGATAAAAGAGAAAATTGTTGATCTTAAAATTATTATATTTGTTCAAATTTTCTTAATAATCTTATTAATGCATAATTTTCCTAAATTTTTAGCCATTGGCTCTCCACAATGTTGATGAAAATATGGCCAAAGAAATAGATGATGTCTTGATAAATGGTATTTTATATTTTCTTTATAAAATAATAATAAATAAGAATATTTTGGGTTTTTATTTGTATAATTTATGTAATTTTTAGAATCAAATAAAGATGTTTTAAAAAAGATTTTTTTGAAAGTGAGAGAAAAAGCAAAAGAAGAATTAAATCAACAACTTAGTGAATTCCAAGTATGCGAATTTTATATCATTTGTAAATTCGTTATTAACAACTTTTAAATTTATATTATTCAAAAATTTTCTTTACTTTATTATAGGTGAAAAAACAATCCGGTTTAGGATCATTTTATGGACCTTCTGATTCAACTTTGGAACAATGTGAACACGATAGACAAAAAGTTGGTATTTTATGGATTTTGTTAATTCAATATAATAATTTTTAAATATTTAACATATTTATTATAATATTTAAATTTAATTTGAAGGAAATTATGGTAATTACGGATTGGCTATTACCTCAATTAAATACGTGGTTGAAAGATTCAGCTGTTGATAATTGGGATGTCACTCATGGAAGTCCTACTGTATCGATATTCGCAGCTGCCATACATCCATTATTACGTTATTTTGGATTCAAGTAAGTCTTATTTCAGTTTTTTTAATATTTTATTTATTTTAAACTAATTATGTAATTTTATTAGATCTCAGTTAATTAATGACATACTCAAAACAAATCCTGGATCTCCGCCACGACCAGAATTTCTTCAAGCCAATAGGCATTACAAACAAAGGATGGCGCATTTAAAAAAGTCATCTACGCATCTTGTAATACATATTTTTTTTATTTCTTATATGTAGTATTTTAACGATCATATTTTTAAAATATGTTATATATTATAGTTAAATACTCGAGGTCATCATCTGAATCCAACTGCTGTTGAATCTGTCAGTAATTGTCATCATTGTCATTTACTAGTTTGGGGTATCGCTCCACAAGCTTATGTCTGTTCAGGTAAATATTTTGATTATTTTTAAATATGTAATACATTTTTTATAAATATAATAGTTTTCAATTATTATTTTTTTTAGATTGTAAATTATTGGTACATAGAAGTTGTTGCAAAGACATTGAAGAAAGTTGTTGTGGTCCTGTTGCACCAGCGACCCGAAAATCACGATTCATAGAAAAATTAGCGCCCCCAGGGCTCACTTCCAATATGGGTAATGTGTTTGTGCATAACTTTTCAAAATATAATAAAATAATCCAAACACTTCTTGCTTTGTGAATAATTTAATAAAGCTTTCATAAACGAATATATGCTTTTACTTCAAATTTTCTTTATTCCGTTTAGTCTTAATCACGTCTATGATTCATTGATGGATATAAAGCTTCCTATTTTGTGTGTTGTCTTAGATCCGTTGATTTTTTTTTCTTTTGTTTCTGTTTTATGTTTGTAAAGAGAAAATTAGCAAAACACAACAGCTATATTTGTTTTCTAATTGCATGTCTTAGGAAATTCTCACCAACACATCGATCCCAATCAACATTTTCATCATCATCACCATCATGATAAAAAACAGAGAAAGTCCCTAGGGACATCACATTTTCTTAACAGTGAGTTTCTATTTAACTGTATTTTTGCTTTTATATTATAAACCCTTGTAAACGATATAAATGACTATTGAATTGTACCTTATATTTGACTTTGTAATTACATTTATAAATTATTAAATATTTAATTATGAATGGTTAGAGTAAAATGCGTTATTTGTTTTTAAGGGTTTATAATTTTTATATACATATTACTTTATTTTCTTTTTCTTGTCGTATTTTTGCTTTTTACAAAATAAATGTATATTTATAATTGTATTCATATATTTTTTTTAATTATTTGTGTTATTTTTTTTTATTTAATCCTTTTTTATATTCATATATATTTTAACTTATAAATTGTTCATTTTTTTTCTTTTTATTTTCCTTTTAAACAGTGGAAAGAAATTCCAGACGTTCAGAGGAGGAAACGCCCGTCATAGACATGACCTCTTCGTTTCACCATCACGGTAAGTCGCCGCCTCTTTTTACCTCATTATCGGATTTTTTTCCTCACTTATCTCGAGCCACAGTTGACCATCCCTGTGTTGGCCGAGCTCATAAATAATGATGTGTATGCAGTGTGGTGCAAATGGCACACCCCGCTCATTAACGACAGAGCTTGTTTGCTGTCTGGCGTCGGCGACATTTAACGTCCGTTATCGCCACCTAAAACTACCCTTTCATCCCCAAACATACCGCCCGCTGTAACTGTGATGTTTAAGCAAATTCAGTTACCCAATTATTCATGTTGTCAATCTTACGCATACATATTTTTATTGATCGCTCCTTGATAAACAATTCTCTTTTAACAAATAACCAATTTTTCTTTATACATATATAATTGTCAGTTCAAAAAATAGTTATATAATATGAATAACACTTTTATTTTTAACATTTGGGTAGTTTAAATTTCAAAACTTTGAAATTGATATATAGATTATATGCTTAAATTGTGAATATCCTTAATTCATATGCTAATAGAGGCTGGAACTTTCGTTTTCATATCGGCCTTGTCTGTAGTGTTTACCCATAAAATACATGTTTGCTTAGGATCTTATTAATACTAATCTATAAATTATACCAAATAGTCAATTTAATATTTCATGAATCCGTGGATATTCTCTCAAATTGTTCTAATAAAACAAGTATTTCGTTATGAAAATTATTACCAGGTGCTGTAATCCTATTGTTTTTTTTAATCAATATGAAATTAATTGTATTACAATGGTTCACAACCTCTGCAAACTTCAACCCTTGTCAAACACTATGAAGGGTTCATCTGTACCCCAAGTTTCCCCTTGCCTTTTTGTCGGAAATGTGTAGGTGTTTCACAACAACGATGCAATTTTCCTCAGATGCATTATACCTAATCTCCAGGGAACCGTGAGTGCACAGAGTTAACCCTTAGTATGTGTATGAACCGTAAAATTTTTTGAATTATTTGCCCGAGTGTAACGTTAACTTTGTTAACTTTAGTTGGTTTACTTAGTTCTACAATGTCGCCTTGAATTCGTAATCCTTTCGCTTTTCATCCGTTCCTTTTAGAATGCTTATTCAATTGGGATAGCTGTTTAAGATTTTAAATATTTTTTTCTTTAACTTTCATTCTAAAATCTATTTAAATCTGATTTCTTTCATATAATAATATATAAGTATGATTGTTTCAATGCGTATCATTGACTTCATTACTCTTCACTTATGTAACATAGCTTTACATATATATTGTATATTTACTATTCCTCAAATCGATTGTTTTCCGAATAGACATTTTCAACTTACGTCCAAATAGATAATACTTAAATAAATTGTTAAGAGATATCTATAAAACTCTTCGCAAAACGTTATATAACGAAAATAAAATGAGATAAAACAATCGACAAATTTTGATAAAATGTAAGCTTCTCTTTCTTTTTTCTTGTTATGAGAGAAATCTCATATGACATATCAGGTCAACATCCCAAAAATACTCTTTTGTAATTCCAAACCTTTTTGTTTAAACCCCAACTTACACATTATTTTGTGTATATGCGTATTTGTGTATAAAGTTTTTTTTTCGTTTTTTAACAATAAAATTGTAAGATGTAAAAGTATCACGCCATAAATTATTTGAAGCCGCCACATAGTCTACGCAGCGTAGACAAACTGACTCCTTTTCTGCGTACAATTCTGCGCATGAATACACGCATATATAAAAAAAAAACTTTCTAAAGATTTAATTCAAAATTTGTATTATAATAATTGATATTGGCAATGCCTTCCTTGTACTTTAAATTATATGTTTGCTTTTACACTTTCATCCAATACGTTTAACTATCGCGTATTATTATCTGAAGGATTATACTATATTTCAAACTAGAACTGGCCTTTCTTAAATTACAAGTGTCAATAGTATGCAAACGATATTTCAGTCCAAACTTGCAATATGCTATATATATATGTTGCTAAGTAAACATGTATTTTATGACTATTACTATGTTGACTACCATATTCGCAATTAACTTGATTAAAATTTATATATTATGAAAATATATGATTATTAATGTTTATATTCTATTTTCAGTTGAAAACTTTTAGATTTTTTTTAATTTATGTAAATGGAAACAATACTATATATTCGAATATTCTATATATAGTATGATAATATAAAAAAATTAATCGTTTATTATCTTAAATACAAATTTAAAGAAATATATATATATATATATATATATATATATATATATATATATATATATATATGGTATATTCTCGTAAATTTAATAAACATATATAAACGTGTACAAACATGTTTTTCTACGTCGCTCAATAATCGATAAAACGGGAAAGTATGTTGGCAAAGTAAAGTAAAAAAAAAAAAAATGAAAATGAAAAAAGAAAGAAAAGAACAGGAAAAAATTACGCCCATACGAGAGAGTTAGGGATGAAACACGCTTTAATCTCATATAATTCGTACGGCTCGATTGCATAATTCGAAGTTGTGTGAACGTTCTCTCTCTGTCACTCACTTTCTTTCTCTCTTTCGTTTTATCATTCCCTTTCGGTAGCTGGCTGAAAAGAAGTTACGCAACGCGCGGCACGGGTCCTGGTCGCCAAACGGTCTCTCGCCCTTGACAGTAACGACCTTGTTTTGCGCGCCAATTCGTATCGCCGTCCCTTTCGCGTGCCGCGTATTTTGCCCCCCCACCCTCTCGACTCTTACCACGGTGAGCTTCCCTACTACTTACTAAACCCCTCCACAACCCCGTTCTTTCTGACGCCCACCTACTTTATCTCTCTTTCTCTCTCTATCTGTCTCTCTATTTCTCTCTTTTCCTACGCAACGTGAAACTTCGACCGTGTATTTTCCGAATTTTCAGCTGAAGCTTTCGATTTAATTGACAAAAGAGATTCGTTCAGACTAAGCTTGTATATATATATATATATATATGTGTGTGTGTGTGTGTGTGTGTGTGTGTGTGTGTGTGTGTGTGTGTGTGTGTGTTACAATTTAAGTTCAAACAAAACTAGTCGCAAATTTCTCTGTTATTGTTTTTAACTAAACAAATTACTTTTTTATTTACAAAATTATTTTATATATTTTAAATCTTGCGTCTTAGATTTTTTATTTATTATAAATCATATTATGTATCTATCTTTATTTGTAACATATTTAAATAAAATTTAAAACTATAATAGCATATTCGTTGTAGACATAAATACTAATATATTTTTCCTTTCGATACAATCTCTTAAGACGGAACATAAAATGAAGAAGATATATTTTATATTTATTTATTATTGAATTATTTGAAATTATTCAACAATTTTACATTTAATTTTGTTCAGATAACCTTTTGTTTTTTAAATTATATACTTTATTATGTTAAATATTTTTTTTATCTTTCTTTGTATTTTTCACTCATTATTTTACTAAAGAATTAAATTATATTTTACAACACTTTTTTAAATTTTATATCAATGACATTCATCCGCTACCCTCATTTTTCTTTATATTAAATTTTTATTAAAGGTTAAAGTTGATAATTTAATCCTTCATCGATATAGAACAACTTTACCAGCTTTCTAAAGAATTTTAATTTGTATCTGCATTCAATTAGTTTCTTTATATACTAACAGTTAATTTTTCAAGACATAGTTCGTTCCAATTGTCAATATATAACGGTATCGTTTGGTAAATGATTCTATCAAAAATTCGTCAATCAAACTTATCGTTTATCTTGACTAGTGTTTGCGTAACTGAAATAGACTTTATCGTTCAATTACTATTAATTTTGGATCAATGGATACACGACAAAATCAACATTTTCCAAACATTTCATTATTTTATAGAACGCATTTTGTAAAAATATTAATAAATTAATTTTGAATATTTTTTTCAGATTTTTTTCAATAAGCTTCTTTGTTTTTCAAATTTCAATTTTATAATTACACAAAATGTTTTTACAAAAGCAGAACAAAAAGACTTTGTTTTGAAAAAAAAACATTGTTTTCTTAAAAACTCGAATTCAATTCGCATGTTAATTTGACGAACAAAGACCTTTTTAATATAAAAAATACGCACATAAAGATATTTCATACGATAAGCCGAAATTTTCATCGGGTTTCTTTCTTTCTTTCCCAATTTTCCGACCCTTCGCAATATTCTGCACTGTATGCACAACAACCCACGAAAAGCTGCACTTGTGGCTAACATTGTGGGGCGGGAAATTGCGTGAAATAACTTCAGTGAGGGTGCCGACGGAGTTGAATACTTTCAATATGTCTAAAAATATTACAAACACACGCACACACACACACACACACACATATATATATATATATATATATATATATATATATATATATATATATATATATGGTAAACACATGTCTGTAGTCTAAGCGTAAAATTTGTGAATTTTATTGACGAAGTTTAGGAAAGACGGTTCGTTATATTTAATTTTACTATCCCATTATCCAATATATATTTACATAATATAATAATATAAACGTTGTGCATGAAACGTCGAGAAATTTTCGTTATATAATATAATACATCACAACTCAGTCAATTGTGTTGTAAAATGCCACCCCCCCCCCCATTTTTTCGCGGGAGATTTAAACGAGTGAATTATAAATGTTATTTAATGTCCTGAAATATTCATGCAAACGTTTCCACTTGTATCTTCTCGTGTTAAACGTTAATATATATATATATATATATATATATATATATATATATAACTGAAACCGTTTTGAATTATTAATTTCTTTGCATTGTTAATTTTTGAATTTTATCGTTAATATTTATTTTTGAAAAAATATATAAAAATATTTATTTTTGAAATAAAAATTGTTGAAGCATTTTTCAAAATATCCAAAAAGTCCGATAATATTTTAATGAAAATTTTAAGCGAATTCTTTTAACTATCATTTTTAATTGGAAATATAATTAAATCAAAATAATATGTGATATATATATATATATATATATATATATATATATATAATCGATTAATGTGTTTCACTATATACATTTATTTCCTTTATAAATAATATAGATTGTAAAATATTTTTATCGTTTGCGATTCTTATATATTCATAGAAATTTCCCGTTGCTTATATATATATATATATATATATATATATATATATATATATATATATATATATATATATATATATATATATATATATATATATATATATATATATATATATATATAATACTTATATTATACATATACACGACTGGGGTTACTTTGGTCGCGTTTAGTTTAACTCAGTTTTACGCGGTCTACCGGGTGCGTCAAGCGTTTCACGTCACCGGTTCGATTTTGCGCAAATTTTCCGAAGATTTTCCCAGAATATTGTTTTTTATTTTCTGCGCGTTTTAATGATGTGCGTATCGTAAATGTTTCGATTGAATTATATGTTTTTCTTCCTTTTATTTATTTATTTTTTTTTTAATATACCGTTTATGCAAACGTGAAAGTTTATCTTGCCAACGTTTTTTTCTAGTTTATATTTCGATCTTGGATTTTTTTACATTTATCCATCTTTTTTGTTATTTTAATTTTGTGTGTTTAAATTATAACGATCAGTGGTTTTTCGTGATTTCATTGATT
This sequence comes from Leptonema lineaticorne, assembly GCA_024500535.1. Lineage (NCBI taxonomy): Eukaryota > Metazoa > Arthropoda > Insecta > Trichoptera > Hydropsychidae > Leptonema > Leptonema lineaticorne. The sequence goes on along the minus strand of JANIJI010000016.1, from coordinate 2,966,947 downwards.
TTATTTCAAAATCTATATCGACCGCTATGTGATTAAAATTTGACCCAGTAACCTTTTTGATTTATACGATCCTAACTATTATTTACTCAATTACCATAAGCACTTCAGAATTGATTATTAGTTGATTACATTTTTCTATATTATATTATCAATTTCATAAGGTGTATTATTTCTCTTTGTATTATATAAGTTTTCACTTTATTTAGTGCTCGTGCATGTTAATAAAAAATATGGTATTATATATTTTGTGTTTCGTTTTTTTTTGAATTTATATGTTCTTTTGAAGATAATCCGGGATAATTTGATCCATGATATTGTCGACCTTTTAAAATTGAAAGGCTTTTTGGGAAGCTCTATGACGCGCAAAAGGTTAACATCGTTTTCATTTTCAATTTTCTTAGCCGCTCAAATTACCGCTGCCCCTAAAATAAGACGATATAATGTAATTCTAGATTACAACAATCGTGTCTTAATTACTTTGAACATTGTGTTTTATACATTACCTATTATTGTTTACTATCTTTATACTTTAATTAAAACTATTTATTTACATTGAGTAACGCCACTGCTTTTTGCCATTATCTATTTAATCATTTATTTTACAGTTATAAAAAAAATGATAAGTTATATAAAATTAAATAAACCATCTTATAAAATTCTCGATATATTATGATAACACAAAAATGTACACATTTTTTGTTGTGTAGTATTTTTTATATATTATATATTTACCCTGTAAATATATTTTTATCCTCAAAGATAAAAAATCATATACGATGGTTAATGAACCTTACTTTATAAATATTAAATATTCTATTATTATTTATTTTTAACTGATATTTCTTTTATATAATACGTTTGATTAAATTGGTTTAAAAATTATATCTTTATACCAAAAATATGATTAAATTGAAGCATTATAAAATCTCAAAAGATTATACACCCATCGATTTCTTGATTTATACAATTCAGAAAAGAGGATTTCTATATACGTAATAAAAAATATAATTACATTTTTCTGATAAAAAAAATATAATTGTATGTGTATATTATATTTCATTTCAGTTCAATATATCTTATAACTTTTCAGAAATGTAATTTAATATAAATTAATTGGAAAATATTTAACATTTTAAAGGATATTGTGATTGTCCCTTGATGTGATGGTTCTGAGTATTTTTTTATTATGATTATCTCTGTGTACCATGTAAACAGCTACAAACAACTCATACATAATTATTAAACAACGTACTTTTAATAAATTGTTGTTTTTATGGCACAATTTGATATTTGAAGTGATATTTCTCGTTTATATTTATTTTTATTTTAAATAAATTACAGCTTTGGACGCACTAAAACATTACATTTAAATTTGCTTTATATCATAAATTCTATTGCTGCATATCCAGAGTCCCCCTTTAAATTTAAATTGTACAAATTTCAGCAAACTTTCAGATAATAATAAAATAAAAATCTGTAAGTTGACGAAATAAATCTCGAAAAATCATTATGGAACCGTACCTTATCTCACAATTCACTTATTCGAGGGAAACAAGCCTTTTTTCACGACACCGACATTTTTTCTTTTCGGTTAGCTCTCAAAATAAAAAAACAAACAACAGTACTTCTTACCCTCTCATTCTAACTAGTTTATCAAGGGGAAATCTTATTTTTCTTTTCGTTTTTTGCTTCTTCTTTTCCTCCTTTGAAATTGATGCTTTGCTAAAGTGTGTCTTGTTCTGTATTCGATGGACTTCTTCTTATTTTCTTCCGCGACATTTGGCCTTTTCTGGTTGGTTTAAACCCTGTCGCAATACGAGAATTCATCGTTTTTGTTTTACCATCACCCCTATAACCGAAAAGAATGAAAATGTACGCAGATGTGCCACATTTATATGTATATATGTGTGTTTATTGAACAGTTTCACTCGATTTTCTTTCTCCCGTAGGAATGCAAAAGAATAGTTTCAATTTAATCAAGTAATCATCCGAGAGCTTTTCATTCGTACGATTTCCATTCGTTTCTTTTTGTATTGATATTTTTATTATAAGAAATTGTGATTACCCATGAAAAACTATTTCATTTTGACATATTTTTTAGAAATAGTTAATATTAATATTTTCGTTACAAAATATTTCTTTATAAAATCACATTTTACATTAAAATTTTGTATCCTTATCACATGCAATTTAACTTTTACCGCATTACACATATTAATCTAATGGCAGCCTTATTTAAAAATAACAATAAAAATTTGGATATATGGTATATTAAGAAAGAACCGTATTCCCTCAATAAATACTACTTTTTTTAATATTGTTATATATATTATTTATCAAATTATGAGTTAAATTGAAAACTTTCAATCTAATCGAACAATTTATAAAGTATATTAACTTGAACCGTCGTTATTTATCTTTGTTTTTCGTTTTCCAGTTATATAATAAGCCTTAAAAATGGTAAATTATTAAATTGAATAGCAATGATATTTGTAATTATATCAATAATTTCCTCAATAATTATATCAATAATTTCCTCAATAATTATATCAATAATTTCCTATTAATAAATATCTAATTTTCAAATATTTTTTAATTGGGAAAAAAATAGTCTTTAGTCAATCGGCCTTTTCTGGTTGAAATTTGATTGAAGAATTTTTTTTAAATAACAATAAATTAATTATTTTATATATTAAATTTAATTCTTTTTTCATGTATTCGTTTCTGTATGACCTTTAGTATTTAGTTACACTTTTGTATCGAAATACTTTGGCTGTATTCCCAACTATTTGTATAGAAATCAATATTTTGATTGCAAAAAAAAAACAAAACAGACATATAATTTATTCTTGGTCTTTTTAAATACATTTTCGTATTATCGAAATTTATGGCAATCTTAATAGGTTCGCTCGCATAACTTTTGAGAAAAGTGCACCTAGACATATTTCACTTCGTTAATTTCAAAAAGCTCTTCTCCCTGACACGATTTCAATATTAATTTTATTACCGAAAATTGAATTAATCCGCCCTTTGTAACACCCTTCGGATCCCCTCCAACTCGTTTTTTTTTTTTGGGTTTTTGAAATGACAGACTGTACCCGTCGTTGATGTCGTTGTCTTTGACAAGTTTATTGACGGCTGACGTTAATGGAGCGGATATACACGTTAATGAAATTTTACGACGAAAAATCGATGGTTACATAATCGACATGCTGTCGAACTTGGTTCGAATTCCGCATTTTTAATTATCTCATAATGTTTTGCTTTCGTACATTTTTATAGGATTAAAATTCGATCATAAACATAAGTTTTTTTTATTTTCAGTCAAAAATAAAATATTTTTAACTTATTACAGATCTTATAAAAATGCATAATAATTCCTCACATTGCTGCTAAAATGATTACTTTTCAGTTCTAAATTATTTACGAATTTTTACAATTGTTGAATTACATGAAACTAAATATTTAACTTTGGAATATAGTGAATTTTAAATATTTTATTTACGATTTGAATATATTGTAATAAAAAACATGATCCTTCATATTTTGATTACATAAATGCAAAAAAGAGCTGATCTAATTTTTTTTTCATAAATATTCTTCATATATTATTTGAGATTTGGTGGTTTAAATGTAAATTTATATAATTCATAAATAATTATATTTTTCCCTTTAGCAATTTTAACTTTTGAAACAGTAAATTATTTTCAACGAAATAGAAAAAAAAATAAAAAATCATATATTAATTATATTCTCAATTTTTTTTCACTTTATATATTTCCCTTATGTCACAATTCAAATATGTGGGCGCATTTACTAAAAAACAAATTGTCAAAATATTACTGTGCTTTAACATACTTTATTAACTTGAGACTTTAAAAACGTTTTACGTATTATTACATAATAATATTATAATTACTACGAATATTTCGCTGTTCCCGCAATTAAAAGTTATAGCTATCTCAGTAAAATACTTTTCCCATATAAATTCCAGAACTACATATAGTTGCCGTACCCTAATAAACTTCGCCCTTCGTTTTATTCATCCGCATTATATTAAAATAATAATAATAATTATAATAAATCATATACACTATATCATTCACGAAGCGACTTTTCCTCGAAAATTCAATGAAGATAGCCATTCAAAAAAAAAAGATTATATGTGTAAAAAAATCGCGTAAAAATTTTGACGTAGAAACGGGGTGCGGTTTATATCGCATCAGATGATTGATGAAAAAAGGAAAATATCACGAAAATCTACTGCCGACACCCTCGTTTCTCTCAAACCCCGCATTCTGACATTATTAATCGATCGTCTTTACTCTTGTATAAATATTGATGATTTTTCATACTTTTCATCCTTACCATTTTATCACATAAAAGAAATATATAAACATATTTAATATACTAATGGCTCGTTTAAGTGTTGAACTATTAGTTCCTTAATTTTTTTCACGTGTAATTATTTCACTCAACGTAATGGATACAAAAAAAAACAAACAAATGATATCAATTTGATCATTCTGCAATTATTTTATATAAAAATATATTCAAATCGTCAATATTTACTCAACATAATCACTGTTCACTTAAATATTGAATATTTTTATGCACTTTATTCAGCATACGTAATCACGATTTTCAGATAGTATTATTTTTTTTTAAATATAATATGTATATATAAATATTTTTAGAAAAAAAAATATTAGTCTTTATTAACGTAAATGTTTTCTCAATAAAACAAACAAAATCTCGTTTAATGACGTCTTTCGTAACGAGTACATAGTTCATAAATTAGTTGTTTTATCCCTCGCTGCTGCCATTTCTTCAACCCCTATATATCGATGCGCTTATATATAGTTGCATGCACAGCTGATAACCAACATTTCGTATATATCTTGAATGTTTGGGGGTGTGTCGCGACCCCAATAAAACCGATAAAACGAAACCTTCGATGACGATATTACCTTAGAGAGGGTGGATTATATATATATATATATATATATATATATATATATATATATATATTACCTTTTCACCGCTTTTAATATGGAATTAACTGTGAAAAAGGGAAAACTCACTCGTGTCGCACGTTTTGATAATGTTTTAGAGTTAAAACGATGTTCATAGTACTACGAGTGTCGTACGCCATCTAGTTTTTCCGATAGCAATTTTCTCCTAAATATATATATATTTTTACTTCTAATAAATAATATTTTAACAATTTCTTATATATTGTATTTTGTTTTATAAATGTATTGACATCTTTTTTTTATTAGAAATTTTACAATTAAATTTTAATATTTATTTCTGATTATAATTTGTGAAAATATACTTTTGACGATCGTCAAATGATGTCGTCCATAATTTTTCACATTTCTTGTATACCATTAAAACATCAATTAAATTGTAATTAAAATAGATTCCATCTTGTAATAAAAAAAAATGCACGAGCACATTACGAGTCTTCTAGAATAATGTATCGCTGTTTTTTATTATTATATGGTTTGAACTAATTGTTCATTGTTGAATTGTGATATTTTCACATCAACCTCGTATTACTTACTGTAAATGTAATAAAAACGCACAATGATCAATTATGCAGTATTTATGAACTTGTCTTTCTCATCATTCTCTTTTTTTCTATTTTCTTTACTATTTTCGCCCATAATTTGCCTATAGATATCGACTTTCTAAATTAAAAAAAAAAATGTTCAGTGTTTCAGTCGTCTTCGATAATCTTTAAAATTCACATCGATTTTTACGAATGCGTTAATAGTTAGCGCTAACTTCTAATTTTACATAGTGAAAATTTTATAATGCGTGACGACTATAAAGGTGTTGTGTGTTCATTTAAATCTTAGTGAAAATGTTTTACTACGACGTCGCTTTACAAGATGAAGAAGAAAAGATTGCTCCGAAGAGAAAAGCCAGTGTTAAGAGGCTTTTACGCAGTTTCACGGCCGATCGCTTGACATCAGGTTAATTATTTAGTTTCATAGATTTCAGTTGTCATGTTTAAAAATATTTACATGTACAAAATATTTATGTATAAAAATTTGTTTTTATGCTTCAAATTATTCTCAACTTGTCCATTCTTACGTTATAAATACGCGGAAATCGTTTTGTTAATGCACATTTACTTTAAATAATGATTTTTCACATACGTGCATGTATTAAAATCGAAACAACTATCGAACCGAGAGTAATGCGCATACTTTTGAGATTTTAATCTTGAGACGTGTCGAGCCTTCTTGGCGCCGGACGTTAACGTGTTAACTGGACCGATTCGTAAGAAAATCGATTAAAAATGTGATTGAAAAGTGAAGAATACGAATTTTCTATTTTATTTTCATAAAATAAAAATATTCAAGTCATGAAACACAATTTATTTACGTAATTGAAATTCTTAAAAATCATAATTATAATTATATATTTAAATTTTAGTTATAACTTTCCTCAATTAATATAGTAGCAACTCAAACCTTTATTTTATCGATTAGAATATTTTTCACAATTGTACCTTGCATCAATCATACAATAATTTCTTAAAATGGTTTCATTATATTTATTACTTCAATAACATTTAGATACAATTTATTTATTTATATTACAGAATAATTAGATTATAGTTTAATTCTCATCTTTTCCTTGCAGTTTGAATAACTACAGTACTTTTTTTTGTTTTTATTCTACGAAGAACATATGATTTTCACATTTTCGCAACAAGCATTAAAATATTCGTCGATTATATATTTATAGCCGTTCGGACAGGGCCATTTGAGAAGCTATCATATACAAACATCAAACAACAAATAAACAAACTCGTTCCTAAATGCGTCGAAACAAATATTTTTCCGTCCATTCGTGTTCGTTCGTATAACGTTTATATTTATTTTTTTCTTTTTTTTTACGTAAACTCATACACGACTACTCATTTTAGACAAAAAATATGTTGATTGCGAAAATGTTTCAGACCTCTGGAGGATAACTAGATCAGACTTTAAATACATACAATAGTCTCATCGCATATTGCAACTCGTTAATGCCATACATCTTCCATATTGATCGTTTCCACTTCTAGAGTACATTGTTTCTCAAAATGTTATCTATTTTTAAAAAATGAAACCTTCAGCCTTATTCATTTATGAAATATAGCCTTATGGGATGTATGAAATATTTATCATATATTAAATCTGCCTGACATCGATTACTTATTTATAGGTAAATTTAGTTACTTTTTTTACCAAGCTGTTTCCTGATACATTTGATATAATTTTAAACTTCAGTTCTGCTACAATTATTTTCTAAATCGAAATATTTCACACAGCATTTTATATTAAAAAAAAGGCTTAATTTATATGCCCACTTCCAATGCCTACGTGCACAATTCACGTACTACAACCATAAATAATCGATTGTTTTCTATTTTTTTATATATTTTTTTTTCTAATAATTTGCTTTATATCAACATATTTACGTGTTACGTCGTTTATAGTTTAGAGAAAATTTACTTCAGTTTACGCAATTAATTTCATCTATAACAATATTTTATATTAATAGAAAAATGTTTTATTTTTTCGTCGGTTCGTTTTGTGTTCAGTAACTTGTGTATTCATTCATTCATTCGACCATTATCACCGCATTTAATATTACCGAAATTACTAAGAATACAAATGTAATTTATCTGTTTACATTTTAAGATATTAACATATGCATATATAGACATACTCGTCGTTTTAATATACACTTTTTTAATTCGCAATTCTATTAGATCACACCTTGTTTTGTATAAGCTGACATCATTCTAGAATACAACTGCAGTCGTCCGTCAATAATGTGCAAAATATCCATATAAATTATATATATATATATATATATATATATATATATATATATATATATATATATATATATATATATATATATATATATATATATATATATATATATATATATATATATATAATATCGATCCGGGTATATTTTTAATTGCATAAGAATAACTATTCAGTTTCGAACTTTGAACCCGTTGAAAATATTTTAGAATCTCCAATGGTTAATTTTCTGCACCGCTTGTCATGAGAGTTCTTCTCCCGTTCAATTTCTGATTTAGATTATGACAAAACCACTTTAACATTCCGTAAATACCGTGCCTCAATTTTAGTATCGTGTCTTTGCGATATAAATAGGTGTTCGATATTTAATAAAAACATTTTTTTTACATAAAATATTCGATGGAAATATTTTCTCACAATAAAATAAATCGTTTTCTTATTGAAACAACGTATTTTTGTATGTATAATATTTCTCTTTTCGTTTTTCTTTTTGTAATTTCTTTAATAAAACGTGTATAATTTTTTAACATTAATTTTTAAATTTTTAAATCTATTATTTTCTTTAGTTCAATTTGTTGAAAATATCTTTTTATTATAAAAATATTGTTTAAAATTTAATCTAAATATTAAAAAATTGTATATATTTTTTATTACACGAACATTCTGAAAATTTTTTCAAATTAAAAAAATCAGAAACACTTATAACGCAATATGTTTAATTAATATATATATATATATATATATATATATATATATATATATATATATATCCTATTTTTTAATTAGTGTATATACAGTTTTTTTCTCTTAATTTATTTTTAATTAAACATTATCCTCATAAACTTTGCTTCATTGCATTATATATATTTTATTTTTTTACACAGAATTATTCGGATTGTCAATAAAAACCAAATATTCTATATTTTTACTAAATATTCATGTTTTAACACCCTCAGTACATCGACGCACACACAATGTATTTAAAACTATTTCTGATGTCATTTTCAACAGAAATTCAAATCGATTTGAAATAAAATAATTAACCACAAATGTTGTTAAACAATCTTACAATTATACTTTTATAAAAAAAAAAGTGTTTATTGAACTAATATTATTTTAAAATAATATTAATCACGCCTTTTAAAATTGTAAAATGGTAATATTAATAAATATGTTTATATGTATAGAATTTATTCGATTTCCGATCAGCAAAAATCCGCAAACACAACACACATATCGTGACTAATATTTATCATTTTAACAGTTATTTTATGACATTTTTATGTTCTGTTAGTATATTAAAATACGTTTTATTTCACTCTATTTTTTTTTATTGAATCAGTCTATTTCGATTGTATTACATATACATATTCAATATAAAAAACGAAGATTTGCCGAGGTCGATGCTCAATGTCGAAAATTTCTCGTTAATTAATTATTTATTTCATTACATCATCGTGTAATCATGTCTATAAGATTGGTTCGTAAATCAAAGTAATGCATATCATTATATTTCATCTTGTTACAACATCAATACATGGTTTAAATATATGAAGTTGCGAAATAATTTTCTAAATCAAATTTAAATTCTATAATTATATTGGTATATTTAGTCATATTCATATAAATAAATATTGAAAAGTTATTAAAGTATTTAAACCCCCTAAAATCAAAATTCATTACTCGTATTAATCATATTTATATATAACATTTCCCGATTCAATATTGAATTTTCATGTAATTTTAACAAAATGAGTATATAATATATACAAAAGCAAACTAAAATTCAATATATCATACAGGAATATAAATTCCTTGATTGAATAAGAGATATTCAAAATTCTCAGAATATATTATTAAAATTAAATATCCTTGTTTTTGTAATAAAATTTACTATTACGGAATATTTCGTCGGCAATTTAGCATGTTATGGATTTTCCTGCGATTCGTCATAATTTTCATTAACAAACTTCGATTACGGACCCCTTTAATGACAGCGCCCTAAATTATAATTATTCGTCATCGTTATACAACAGGACACCCTTTTATGAATTAGTCACAACCAACCCTCTGTTTTTATAATAATTAAATTTAAATCTGTCGTTGAAATGCACATATAAATAAGGTTCATAGTATTGTCTATTTTCTTTATTTTCTATATTTACTTGCTGTTATTGTTATTTTTTTTCAAAATGCATATTATATTTTTATCAATATTAATCTGTTAATTTGCACAGCACCTTTAATACTTTTTACCATAACAATTTTTCCGTATCAGGATTAATTTAGCCCTATATGATATTCAATTACCCCTATAGATCCAATTTCCCTTTGTTTTATTTATTATACATATAATATTAAAATATGATTATTAATGAAATCCAAATTTCAATACTATGGCAATTAAAAGAATTTAGAATATGTAACTCATTTTCAAGGCGATTCATAGTTATAATTTCTTAGAAATATTGTATAATAGAATTATATATCTTTATAAGACCTAATCCTTCTATGAAGACACCTATGATTTGCCCTGGTGAACCCGGTTTTCGCCAAATTCACAAGCGTCCACCGTTTGTTTTTAAACAACTTTTTTGCCTACTAGGACTGAATGAATTTGAAAATGTCTGGGATCAACAATCAGAAATTCCCTGCACGTCCTTGACCTCCAAATCAATGGGGCCCAGAGCCAAAATACCAGTCGTCAACGTGTTGATCGTACGTTTATTTCGAATCTGACCGTTGGTGAGTCAGCAACCTCTTCTTTAGCATTAACAAACACTTGTTGGCCAAAAACAAAAAAAAAATAGACAACGCACGCACAAATACACATACACACGCACGAATGTAACCGTCAAAAGACTTTTATGTACCTTCGGGCATTTCGAGACTGGGTGCACCATATCTCCGTCTTTTTTCCATCGAATCACTGCGATATAAGTGCATCTCGCTCGCGCGACTCGCTCCTTGTGTATTTTTGTTTTTATGCCACAGTTGGAACTTCGCGTTTGGCTCGCGAGCACTTCTCGAGCTTCGCTCGTTCTTAGTTCCATGTGTGAATCTTTAAAAAAAACGCACACACAACGCCCATTTGTGCCTCTTGTGTTATTCGTATGTGTGTTTGTGCGATTTTTATCTTTGTTTAGTGTTTGTGCTCTCTGGAAAATGTTGATAATCGCTGTAGTCCTACGAAATCGAGATATAGTCTCGCAACCCTTATAAAACGCTCTCATAAAATCACTACTAGAAACAACTACCAAAAAATGATTATCCAAATGTGATTTGTTTCAACAAATAAAATACATAAACTTAAAAAAAATCCAAAATATATTCGACCGAACAAAATCTTTTTTGTCTCTATTACCAATTACAATAATTACCAATTGCGAAATCTCATTTGTATTGTATCATTATTAAATTCATTAATTCCGAGTGTGTTTAAATATTCGTTTTCCGATGTGTCTGAAACATTTCCAATCTTAAAGAATAATTTATTCTTAATTATCTGCTTGTTATTACCGAATATGATAAAATTTACATACGACTTACTTTTAGAAAGAAATTAAATTATAATTTTTATTATTATATATTCGTTTAATTATAAATATGTTTTTTATGTATTTTTTTATTATCGATAATTTTTACTACTTTTTATCATATTTATATGCAATAAATGCACGGGGACATTGCTTACTTTTAAACTGTTATGCCGCATTAAAAATACTAAATTAAATGTACACAGTTTTTATTATGATTTTATATATGCTCGTGTACAATGGTACCTTAAAACAATTGTCTTTGTTTTCATTACGAAATTTGTCAAATATGTCATTATCATCGCGTATGACACTTGACGACGTCGCCGTAAGGTTAATCGATACAAAATAAAGTCATTGCTCCGGAAATAAAACAAATAATATTTGAAAAAAAATCACATATAAATGATGAAAAAATAACGTTTGATTGACATCCATTAATAAATATGTAATAATAATTCTAAACTTCAACATATCGACCGTTGGCGGGTTAAAAATTCGCATATTTAACGTTTCAGCGTGTCTGCATTTTGTATACCTGAATCGGCATCTTCTCTTTTGGCGAATATTTTTCGGCACAGTCTGTATCGAAAGAATGTTGCTCGCATTGACCACGTTCTTCTCTCAAGACTCTCGCGGACCACTTATTTTTATTTTATTTATTATTATTATTTTACTTTTATTTCTTCTATAATTAAAGCTCAAGAAATATTCGTGTGAAATATAAAGAAAGGTATTGAATTTTTCCAAAAGAAACAATTCGTGTACACGTTAACATGTTTCGCATGTCCAAAACAATGCTGAATTACAATGAGATGAGTGGCCCAATTCTGTTATTATTATTATTATTATTTTGGTTTTGATAATTCACTGTTATTTCTATAATAAAATTTTTATTGATATTATTCAGTTTTGACACGTCAAAAAATTTTTTTTTAATATAGCTATATTAAATATATCTATATTTTGATTGATGATCATAATTTTATTATATCATTATATAATATAAATATAAACTAACATGTATATTTTTAAGAATTCCAATTTGATATAAAATTAACCATCGGAATCCTATTTAAAAGTAAAAAGACACATTCCTTTCAAAACTTTGCAGAATATTTACTACTTATCTATTTTTTAACAATTTTAGTTAACTTTTTTATGTACTTTATATATCTAACGGAAACGACAAATGATGACTAAAAACCCGGACACTTTGATCTTTCAAATTCATTCTTAAACTCCAATTTTCCCTGCCATGCAATAAGTGACATCATTTCCTAATAATTTAACAATTGTTCTTTTTAATATTCCACTATTATATTTTTTTATAAAAACTTCGGTTTTGATTTAAAAAAAAAATATATTTTATGAATTCCTCGAAATTATGTGTACGGCCTTGAACTCCAAAAATCAAAGAAAATATATGATATTTGATATATTTATTATTCATTTTTAAACTATCCTTTGAGAATTTATTACCCATCCGTATTAAAGTTATTATAAACATTACGTTTAACATATATATGACTGTTTATTATTATTTTCTTTATTTTATTACGGGGATTACATTATATTTTATTATGATATAACACATATATGACGAAATGATAACAAAATGCCTTTATATAATTTATAATTATTATCTCATTAATTTTAAATTGCACAAACAAAAATTCTGGACCGTATTGTGTTTCGCTGCATTTATGACGATGACCTCATGCGTTTGTTCAGTTCAAGGAATCTCTTCTTTAGTCTTCGAAATATTCCGACCTCAGCGTAGGATAACTTCTTCCATTTTTTTTTCATAACCAAAAAAACAAACATGTTTGAAAAACTCTTTTCAATTACATTAGTTATATATATATATATATATATATATATATATATATTTTTTTTTTTTTTTAAAGAAATATAGTAATCTCGTTATTTTGCTCATTTGAATTGATGAAAAAATAAATATGTCATTTGAGCAGTTACGTAAAATAAGAGAACCATCTTTTATTATGAATAAACACGACCACTAATTTACTGTACAATAATTATACAGCAATGAAATCCGTTCACTAATCTGAATATTTATTTAAAATACGAGGAAATCGAACGTAACGACCTCGTCACTCCTTCATTGTGACCGAGACCCTATTTTTGCGTACGCGAAAATTTCTTCATTTTTTTTCCATTTTATTTTTCTTCTTTTCAAAAAAAAAATATATATATATATTGCAAATTTTGGCGCCGGACAACGTGACGCCTTATATTATAAAATGATTCATTTGTAAGCCGCCACTTGGCAATCGGTTTGACACACGCGTTTCTGGTCAAAACCGCCGATTTAAAATTCCCGCTTCGAAAACTGTCCGATCACCGTACACGGTAAATTCGGTTCTATCATTATCGAATATATCCTGTATAATATATTTGTTTTGTTTCTATCTCGTTGTATTAATTATTAAACATGTTATAAGTTTAAATCTAAGAAACGTAAAATAAAGTTAACCTCGTTCTATAGATTTAAAATTAAATTAAATGACCTTAATCCTTTTTTACCACGTTTTGCATATATTTTTATTAGTTGTATATATTTATTTTATTAGAATTTTATTGAAAAGTTTCATATCGTTTTTTCTCGTTTACATAAAATTTAATTCTATATATCACTTTTGATTACTTAACAATTACATACGGAATTTCTTAATTATGTGAGTCTTTTTCTGGTAATAAATAAATTTGCTCGTATATTTATTCACAGCATTTTAACGATTTAACTTTTGTTATCTTATAAAATATTTACACAAAACATCAATATTTTAATTTGAAACATCATTAAAAATCCAGTTATAACTCAAGTCATTTAGTAAATAACGATATTTGAAAACTTAAAGATAAAAAATAGCCCTTACATAACATGTATTTAGACCTAGATGTGTTTTATGGTATACGACAATAATAAAAAATGTACAATAAAAAAAGATGTTCATCTAATTTTTATTATATTTTCTTTGTAAGCCTCTCATATTATTTTAATGATTAATATGAAAATTATAATCAATAGAATGAAATTATAATCGTTCAATAATACCAATGTATGACATTATTCGCACGATTTTTCTTTCAATCAACTTCACTTAACGATGAAATTTAAACGTTCTCGATCTTTATATATATAAAATGCTCCCGTTCGCACTAAACGCATTAAATTTCTATTCACATTATGTTAAAATAGCACATACACATTCAATATTCATGATTGGATCGAATAAAAATCACCGTTTACACAAGTGTTCTGTCTACGATTCAATTTGTTCGCCATCGTTTAGAAAAGTAAAAAAATTCAAAAAATAAATATTTTTTTTATATATAGTGGGCGAGATATAATTGTCGTGTTCGCAATAGTTAATAGCGTTTAAACAGAATTTATTATTTTTATAACCTTCATTTGTAAAATGCATAATTACATCTGTGTATATTATCATTTACATAAATGGGTTAGTGATTCATGAAATTTAATAGTAGGAACAAGGAAATTTTCTTGGTGACTTTTTTAACTTTTAATTGTTTATGTTAAAACTTACACCAAATATTAATGTATCTTAATTTTATCAATTTGTTCAAAATCTTAATACATTTTAACTGTAATTCTCAAAACGCACCTCTATTTATGATAACATCGTCACTTTCGTAATGTTTTCTTTTAACATTGTAAATTATAAAATAGTAATATGTTCAATAAAAAAGTATTCCATAATTGAATCATTTTATTTTATTTTCAACTTCCGTATTATTATTGCAAATAAAATATATTAAGTCTATTTAATCAAAATTTTATCGCCGTAATTAGATAGTCGTTTCGTTTTTAAAATGATAGTAGGTATCCTATATTTACTTTTTATTGCCTCGTTTATGTTGCGTGTCTACTTTTTTGGTTGCCTATATGTCCGCGGGTATTTTTTCATTATATTGCAAATGTTAATAATTTTATAGGTTAAATAACGGTTATACATCAATGGAATTTAACTTGACGCCTCTTAAACAATATGTAATATTTGTCTCATAAAATTAATACGGTACACGCTTAAACACACACATTTCATCATCTTTGTTAAATTAACCGTCAAAATCGAACTGGATTATGTGTGATGTGTGTGTGTGTGTGTGTGTGTGTGTGTGTGTATGTGTACACGATTAAACGATTGGACCCGTTTGCCTTCTACAAAATTTTTCAACGTCAAAAAATCCATGGCGCTTTAGATTTTTTTTCTTATACCGTAAATACAGTTAATATAAATCGAATCCGTATATTTTTTTTTTTGCAATTATTAATAGAAACGCTTCAACTGTGTCCGATAATATTATTCTGCGAAAAAAACAACGCGAACAGCGTATTTCTATCATTCGTCGAAGTGTATATGGGCTACTTTAGTTGCGCGCAGATTTACACTGAAAATCTAGTATTCTTTCAACGCCGCGAATAAACATGCTAATCTGCTGCAATTCTGCAAACACATATATTCCATTCATATTATGTTTATTTCGTAAAATTTTAGCAGTGAATTATTTTTTATTTATTAAATATGAAACAATTTTTTTATAAATCATTTTTTAACGACTTGTACACGTTTAATATTTGACTTAAAATACATGTAATCTTAAATCTGTCAAATCTAATTATACACATTTCTCGAATTATTACAAATTTGAATACTAAAATTTATATACAAATATATTTTATTTGTGAAAAACTTTTTGTTTGTGTTAGTTCACTTGCAATTTTCATTTCCTTAGTTTTCATTTCATATAGACGTCTAGATCGGTCGATATTTCGGGTATATACATTGTGCGCATATTAAATTATTTTATAATTCATATCACACAAAAGAGGTTTATTCACATCGAATATTTTCTATTGAAATAACAAAACTTAATTAATTTCCAAAATAATAAATTGATTGGGACTAACCAAGCTGTGATCTGCGTAAACAACCTCAATTCGTTATTCATCACTCGAGTGCTTGTTGATTCAACAAATCTAACGTCTGTTTTTTTTAATATAACTGTAAACATATATGATTCAGGTAGTTTGTATAACTTAATTTTATAAAGAATTTCAAATCAGCGTCATGAAAATATACGTATTTTTTATCTGAAATTACAATTCAAAATAATCCTTGATATTGGAAATTTTCATTTTTAAATATTTTTTCTTTAAAATAATTAAAATTTTGAATAATCAAAAACATGCTAGGAAAGTGGCGGTCGTAGTAAATTATAAGAAATTACGTGTCCGTATAAAAAAATTCAGAATTTCAGACCATATCTTCGTTTATTTTTGATTTTTAACAACTCGCTATAGAATGTTAACTCTTAATCGATAATATCGATATCGTGCCAAATGTATACTTGCCAAAATTAATAAAAAAAAAAAAAAAGATAATGTAATCATTCACCTTTCTGTATAAGAAAAAATAAAGAAATCTATTCGAAAACTTATATATTTCCTCAATTTTTTAAATATAAAAGGAATTTATTTTATGATTAAGCATTGATTTTATATAAGCTATTCACTTTTAATAACAGTTTGACATCAAAAATACTCCTAATATAATGAAATATGTGAACAAAAATTGAACTTGCAACATCTCCACCTTTATTATATATTTTTATATATAATAAAAGGCTAGTGTTTTATTCTTTTTCTCAGTATTTTAAATAATTAAAATATGCATTTTCGCTAAACTATATTCACGATCCCACTTACATATTATAGTTACTTTCTGACTGTGTATCCTGCAATATCATTGACAATTTTTTCAATTAAGATGTGAAACGCAAAACGCGATATGACCGCTGTTATCCGTTGCCATATGCTCACCATCCGGCAGTCAACCCATACATACATACATGTATATATAAAATTTGTATTATTTTTATTATTATTGTTTTCATTATTGCTATGAACGATTTTATCCCGAAAGCTATCCCATTTTAACTGCGGCATGAACGAAATGTATCATCATCACTCCCTCGTTTTGCGACTCGGAATACGTTTCAATTTAAACGAATGTTCCGTCCGTATTAAATTCGTAACCGTTTTACACGTCGTAATTATGCCGGCTATGCTGCTTATTCGCGAAATTTAATATTTCGCTTCGGATCGTTGAACCTGGAAATCAACGCTAAACGGTTGAAAATACTAAGGGGAAGGGGGGGGAGAGAAAAAAACGCGGAAAATTTCCCGTTTGCTTATTCGCAAGGGAGGAAAACGTTTTTCATACCGAGCACCACTTTCACTAATGAAATTTTCCGACAAATCGCAGATTACATTTGTAAAAAGATTTTTTTTGTGCAGTAAGAAATACGAACGAATGTAAAAATATAATAGCACATCGAACCATTCATTGCTACAACATATTTTTTTTTATTTCATTTATTAATTTTGAAATATTTTTTCGATTAATTGTCGTAACATAAAAATAAATATAAATTTGTATTTTATAATATAACACTTTACGGACATTACATTTTATAGTTTATTCATTGCATACTGCGTTATATATTGACGCAATAAATCATGTATATTTATATATTTACATAATCGAAGTTCAGTAGATATTCTATAAATCTAAATCTTATGTATTAAAAAAAATTCATTCGAAACATACGAACGTCCAATTATAAAAAAAATGAAACAATTTACTATTTGAGAATTATGCTAGCGTAATCGTGTCGATCGATTTTAAAATTATTTATTTTAGTTCGATTCAGACAGTACAATTACTCGTTCGGTCGTGACAGGGTTAAATCCTTCCGCCTCGTACAAAGACAGGAAATATGTTACTAAAACTGGTAAATAAAACTGCACGACACAGGAATACGTAATATTTCAACATGTTCTTTGAATATTAAACAAAATAATATTTGTTTTAATTTTCTTTTCTTCACTATTGTTTTATTTATAAACGAAAATTAACATCATTTTTTTATAATTTCCTTGATATTATGAATATACTAAGAAATCGCATGATCTTCAAATGATGTCTAATGAATATTATTTCATTGACATCATAATATTATAAAAAAATATTTTTGTTATAGCTTGAATCACGTGTGTTCAACGAAACGTTACAAATCTCCTAGCGATGTATTCTTGCATTTTATACAAATTCACATACGTACATATAAAATATATATTTATAGATATATAATTTTATGCGAGATTTACGTGCCCCTATAACATATTCACGACCGCATATCATATATCGCATCTCGTATTGATATTCAGACGACATATCTTCCCTAAGGGTATGGAAAAAATGGAGAAAGAGAAAAAAAGAGTAAAGAAAACGAGAAAAACTAACGTTTTTTTATAGTTTATTCTTTATTTGATTTTTGGCTATTCGGAAAAAAATCACATGAACGACAACATAATAATAATAATAATACATAAATATCATTACAATCCAATTTGCGTCATATGGTCCTTCATTCTATGGATCGTATGGATTGTTTTTTTTTTTTTTCAAAATAATCCTTCTTATATCATTTCACGACGTTTTCTACCAATACTCATTGCCACTTTGCAATATTAGTTGTGGGCTTACGTCACCCACTTAAAAGCAATTTATGTGTCGTCATCGTCATCATCATCATCATCATCTACATCGGCTACTTTATCCATTATTTAGTGTCTTCTTTATTTACTTCACTAAACAATAATCTGATATCAATATTTCTTTATTAATAATATTAAAAAAAACTTATTATATATAACAAAAAAAAACCCTCTTTTGTCGTTCGAAATATTTTTCATTAGTATTATTTAAAAACGGACGGATTTCTATGTTAACATAAACGATTTCAGCTTACCATTAAATTAAATAACCAGAATACTACAATTTTTCTAATATTAGCGATATATATATATATATAAATTCGTTTATTTTGTTTATAATTTATGCTGCTGTCTATTTACTTTTTTCCATGAAATTCAATAAAAATAAAAAAAAATTCTACCAATTTATTTTTAATACTTTTTCTCGGATATAGATAAAATAAAATTACGGTAAGATCGATATTTAAACAGGTTAATTTTACAATTCGTGTTCGTTCGCGAATCATATAACACCCGTTTGCTCTCATAAATCAATTGAACACATATGTAAACTACGTCTTCTAATATTATATACGTGCACGTTTACCTATAACGATCAAAATGAACTATTTCCACTTTAACACTCGGAATTTATAAGAATTCCCCACTAAAAATCCCACACGTAATGTAGTCATATAAAGGTATGAAAGCTGAACGGACACAGTTAGTCGCTTTCGAATTTCTGAAATACGGTGTTCGTTTTTTTATTTATTATATTTTTTTTTTCAAATAAAGACTATGAATTTTCAATACGTTCACATTAAATCGCAACGCTTTACATGATTTAAAACGATTTAATCTTTTAATCATACATTAATTATTCAATATCTGATAACCTATTCGCATATTATTTGTGAATTTCGCGAATAGACCTCCGATTTCTAACAATCCTTTGTACTTTATTAAATTACCTCAATACGAACATGTCAAATATGCGTGTATATAAATATATATATATATATATATATATATATATATATATATATATATATATATATATATATATTACCTTTTTTTTCTAAGAATATGCAACCATATGCTTTTTATTAGTAATTATAAAAAAATAAGGTTTCCGTTCCTCTGGCTTATATCAAACAAATCGTTTTGTCTCTTTTCAATAGCATTATAATATTGTTAAATATCTCATATAATAGTATTCCCAATTAGATATTCTGTTCTCGGTATATATATGTATGTGTATGTGTATGTGTATGTATTACTTTTCCTTCAATTCATATAATATATTCCACGCTCTTCCATATCCATATCATGTGGGTCAATTGATTGATCAGCAATTTCCTTATGTAGTCATAATCAAATACATATTGAGTATCCAGTTTTATTTATTATTTTATCGTGCCTATTGAATATTAATATTCTTACACATTACTAATTAGCTATTATATGTGAAGTTACCGTTATAAGTAGTAATTGAATTAATATGCACATTAAATGGAATTACTTAATTTTAAGATAAAAATGGATATTTTTATGCATATAATTTTTAATTTATTCAAATTTAATTTTTATATAAAACAAATTAATTATTTTATGATAACGAATTATCGTTATTACTTTTTTTTATAATATAAATAGGAAATCGATAATCTATTTTTTTTTCTAAGAGTTCGCATACATTTCCCTACTTTTATAATTTTTTTATAATACTGCACAATATATCGCTAAATTAAAAAATAATCGAAATGGTTAAATAGGGAATGAAAGTATCATTGTTGATCGATCAAAACGAATACTTTGCCCCCTGGAAACATTTAAACAAACATATTTTATTTAAAATAAAAATGTACATATTTATTATTAGAATGTATAATTGACAACATGAATAATTACCTCATTCTAAGATATGTTTTATTAAATTATTAGGGAAGTCCTCTAATTTTAACGCCTGACCATCTAAAATATTTCCTAAATTTATAAATAATTAATTCAACGATTTTATGATATGCGTCAACTTTACTGCAGAAGCGGTTTATATTTATATTAAATTCCGCTTTGAACAATTCGAAATTAGGTTGCCAGTTTATATTATCCAACCGCACAATTGTCGCATTTCCCAATTCGTAACATTACTGTGTGGCATAATATTTTTCTTCGTAAATGTTGCGCCCGCTATTTATATTGTTTTTTTTTTCAATATTTATATTATAATACTTTTTTTTTTGTGTTCTATCGTACAGCCATTAATCAACATTTTACCAATGAGTTGAATAAAATTCGTTATCTGTGTATATCAAGAATAAAAAGTGATAAGCTCTTCCGCACAGTGTATTCAGTGCTCAAAACAAGTTTATTGAATTAACAACGGTGTTTTCGTATGAAATGAACGTTTTACCGAGGATATTTGCGAAAGTGTTGTGAAGAAGTTAAAATATTGAAAAAATATGTTTTTTAAAAAACCAAGTAGAACCACCAGTGAAACTATCGGCGGCGGTAACAACAACAATAATAACACTAACAGAAGTAAGATCAGAAGAAAAAAAGTGGTCGTCGTAAAGACGGGCAAAAATCAAGATGACAACAAGAGTCAAGGAGACGATAATCACGACGATGTTGCCGTCACGGGTTTGGATGTTGTTGAAAAAAATCACCAAGTCGACAACGGTGGTTAGTTCAATTGAAAAAAAATAAATTTGTGTAATTTATATGTGAAGATTTGATGTAATCTATATATATATATATATATTTATTGTAAACATGAACGAATTTAGAATATTGAGTAGAAAAAAGTCAAAAATTTTAGACTAAACATCGCACTTTCCGTTCAATAGTATGATTTAATTCGATCGTTAATAATTTTTCGATCATTTTATAACGAATAATATCAGTGTTTATATAAAATTTATAAACTATATTTTCTTTATTTACATAAAAAAAAATATATTATTTCCACATACAAATAAATAATGTACGCATTATATTATTTTATAATTATTAAAACATGGTATTGCTTAATATGGACACTTTGAACAATAGCTATCTCATTTCCTACATAAACATATAGGTCAGTGTTATTGTAACAAAACATTTAAGCACTTGTCAGGCTGTCAGTTTGCATCAGTAAAAAAAATATATAATCTACGTCACCAACTAAACTAATTTTAACTTCAAAATCGTTCTATTTTAAATAATTTAAAATTACAATACATACACTTCGATTCTCAGCTTCTTCATAACGCATAATAATATCTACAATTTCAATCGTACAATTTAAATATACCATATATTTTTATACATATTGCCGATTTATCAAAGAATAAAATACTAGGAACGAAACGCTTTCGTGTGAATTATAAGACATTTATATAGCATCATCGTCGGGTACACAGTATACTTCGCCAGATGTACAAGTGGCGCAAAAATAGATATGGACAAGAAGATACATATATATATATATATATATATATATATATATATATATATATATATATATATATATATATATATATATATATATATATATATAAATTACGCTATATTCTCATTCGTTTACATTCGTCGTGTTTCAAAGCTTACGATTTATTTATTTTTTTCAAGAAAAAAAAAACTTTATTTTTCTTTTCGCTTCTATCGAAACGCGCGTATTTTGAAGAAAATTTTGAATTTTCAGATATCGCTAGCATCCGATTGACGCTGAACAGACGCCGTTTAAATCGAACATTTTTGCGTACTTGACATAGAAAAAAAAAAAAAAATATATATATATATATATATATATATATATATATATATATATATATATATATATATATATATATATATAGATTAATAGTTGTATAAAATTTCAAGAATCGTAATGGTGACCGTATATCATTTTTCACTTTATAACTTCAGTATTGAAAACAATTTGCATATTATATTTTAGTATAAAATATATATGAAAGTATAATTTTGTTCGATATATCCATCCGATAACCGATTCATTATATTAGACAAAGTTAAAACCCTCCATCAATCTTTATATATCGTTATCTTATCACTTTGATAAGCGTGTCTAAATTGATGTTATAACCCTACATAGATTTTGATTTTTTTTTTCTAATCATATGATTTTTTTTTTATTGTAAATTTGTGCAAAATATTTTCATTTTCTTAAAAATACTAAAATTACATCGAGAAATGAATAAAAAAATCGTTAAATTTTATTAAATTATTATATCAATCTTTAAAGCGAAAAAAAAATAAATATCAGTGACATCACTTGTAGAAATAGCACCGGCTGACACATTTCAAAAGGTCATAAATAATTTATTTCTAAACGATTAAGATATTTTAAAATGTTCATTATATATTAAATTATTTATATAATGTAATCCAAACTTATTTCAAGAAGTAAATCTTTGTGTAAATATATATTCTTCTAAAACTGTTTTTTGTTTTCTTATATTTTAATAATAATAGTCCTTTTTCGTGTTACGACATCTTTATAATCATTGTAAATCTCGAAATTTCTACAAAATTCTTTGATAAAATTTAAAATATTCAAATTAGAAAAAATATTTTTAATAAAAAAAACAATCGTTCAAACATATATTTTTTTATATTTGCAAATGACAAATAATGAAATAATACATTAATTTAATGTTATGACATTTAAACTAATGAAATCATGTTAAATATTTTTTGTTTTGAATAATTATCATTATATCGATAATTCATAATTAAATTTAAATCTATATATTTTTTTAATTCATAATTATTTTTGCTCCATTGTAACATTCGAAATTTCAATGTGTTTACTCTGTAATATCTGGAATATTTGCAACGTTTAATAAAACTAAGGTATGTAGAGATTATCGCTGTTATCTTTTTTCTTTGTATTAAAAAAATAACACAAATATTTGTTTTAGATTAACTGTATTATTCATTATTTTTATCAACTATTTTATACATATTTTCCTCGCACTCAATATTTGCGGATTAGATCCAATAATTTTATACGCTTCATATTATGATATAATTTTTTTTTAAATATTCTTATTCAAATTAAATTTTTATTATATGAACATAGGAATATCAAGCATCACATAAATTTTGCACAAATTTCTTATTTGACCTCCACTACTATAAGAAATAAATATATATTATAAATTTCGAATAAAATATGACTTCAACCCGCTAAAATGCCCCGTAAAAATTATACTAAGATCGCAAAGTGTTTAAAAAAAGAAAGCGTATTGAACTTTCTCATTGATCGAATCAGCCGCCATGAACCGGAACGTTTTCCCGGCGAACTCTATAAAATTTCCTTTTGCATTCCCCTGCATAAGTGTAAACAGTGAGTCGTCCTCAACATTTTATCCCGTCGTCCCACGCACAACAGCTTCCCCAAAAAATATAAATAAATATATTATAAATAAATTGTATTCGCCAAAACTCGATGTGGACGTGCGACCGCATGACGCCCACCGACTCCGATGACATCACTTTCGTACCATTGCGTTATCCTGAATATGTTTATCGAAAATGCACACATAGATTATCTTTGTTGTTTCTGTGTAAATAATAATAAAAAAAAACATTGATAATTTAATAAAAATATAATAATAATAGATTTTCAAAATTTATTACTTAACTCTATCGCCACTCTTTTAATATTACATTAGTATATAATAGCACTGTATAAATAATACGTGTATTAGTTCGCATGAAACCTTGATTTTATTATTTCTTGTTTAATTCTTTATATCTTGTTTCTTGTTATGAAAACGACTTGCAACCCTGAACCGTACATTTTCTACTTCTATCTTTAGTTCTGTCTTTTGTATTGATTCCCCTTCGTTCGTTCTACTCTACAAAAATAACCGTACGATTGTCCCCTCGTCTTAAGTGGAAACAAATTTCAAATGGAAGTGCTCTTTTCTTTTGACTTATTCAGTCGTTAGATTTTTAATTTTTTAAATTACTTACCTCATATCGCATTTTTTTTTTATTATTATTTCTATGTACTTCGACGTTGACTGGACTGTTTTATCTATAACAGTTGCTTCATCGTCGCTAGCATACACATAACTCATTTCCTCCTTAATAGACCACAAACGTTTCCTTTTCCAGTTCCAATAATATTCGTCAAACCGCTTTTAACGTTAGTCCTTTTATTTCTTTGTAGCGAAATTGTTGCGTCGAACTCATAGCTATGAAGTACGTTCGTTTTGGAAAATTCCGTGTGTAGTGATTTTAAATAGGTTTTATTTTATATTAATCGTATACATCAAATCTTCACAATACACAAATTTTACACGCACAATACGGATTATAATTTTTACACATTTTTTCGTTAGATTTCGAATACGACTTACATACTGCGGAAGAAAATCAGCAAATCAATAAAGTTGAAATTGAAGACGAGGAAGAAAATAAAGAGTGTTTTATCGCGAAAGAAACCGATCCAAGTGTGATATTTACGGATTCAGAATGCGAACCGGACAAAAAGAAAAAGACCAAACCGAAACATCGGAAGACTATGTCAGTTTCTAATACTATAGAATTAGTTCGAAGTATGGGCGATGAATGGATTGAAGCGGCAAAAAGAGAAATTGGCGAACATTCCAAAAAACGTGAAAATTTAAAGAAGAAGAAAGAAGCTAATTTAGCCGATGTTAATCATATAAATGAAAAGAAACACGGCAAGTGCAATTCGGTTGAAAAGAGTGATAATGTGGTTTTACTTTTATCAGATGCGACTATAATAGAAACGGACGAATTTGAAACTGTCGAGAATTTACCGTGCAATAATAAAATTTGCAAAAAGAAAGACATTAAAATTAAAGATATGACGCCTAAAATTTGCACCAGTCAAATTATGCATGCCCAAAAAATGGGCGTTAAAATGATAGCGAAAGCATCTTCGGTCGGTGCTCTCAATTTTATCAAAAGAAAAAGACCAGTTCCTATTGTCGGCGTGGAAAATAATGCCGTAGATCATATACTCTTATCTACGGCACTCTTCATAGATTCGGAAAGAACTCATTCAGACATGGTCCGAATCCAAGAGAAACCAATCCCGCTCAAAAAAACCGACGTTTCCGATGAATCTATCAATTCCGGAGACGAAATTGACGGAGAAATTTTCTATGATGCTAAAACTAACGCATCGCAGGAAGAAAGTGAAACCCCCGATGAAGAACCGATAGTAAAAAAAACGACAAAGACTGAAACAAAAAAATCTAAATCCTCCAGTGATCCGAAAGTCATCGGACTACGGTCTAGGAAAAATTTTAGTGGTTCCTTGAAAAGAAACGCCGGCGGTAGGAGAAAAGTGAGAAGAAGGAGTTCTACCGATGAAGCACCACCTTTACCACCTAAAGGATTTATACCTCCACCTCCGCCGCCGAAACCATCCCATTGGTTATTCGGTAGTTCTTTTAAAGGTAAAAATTATCCCCGAAACGCCAATATAGCTTAACACGTTGCTAGGTTCCATCCCGATAATAAAAGAAAATGTAAAATGAAACGAACCTAACGATCCTTTTCTGTTTATTTTTACAGGAGAAGGTAAACGGGACGCAGACGATGGAGGAGATAGTAGTTCTCATCATACCGATTCTTCACATTTCTTATTAAATGATCATTCCTTATTAGACATAGTGGACAATTCAAAACAGTGAGTATTATTTTTTTTTTCATTATTTAATTTGTGTCAGTTGTAACAAAATCACTCTAAATTAAAAATATTAAATTATTTCAAACACAGCAGATTGAACTATCTTGTTTAGATGATTCACTTTTATACTATTTATTAATTGTATTTCTAAAGATACCAGATTTTCAAAGCCAACGCGCATTTATTAGTTCACTGCTCTATTTATTGGCACAATATTTGTTTCTCTTCGCTATAATTAGACTCATTCTATTGTTGTTCATTATATTTATAAAATAATATTGTAGTTATACTAATTAATATTTTTTGTTATCACTTTTTCAGTTCTGTAAGACAGCGACCTGTTACGAAAGCTGAAAGCTTCAGAGACAAAGCTGCCAAAGTTCAAAGAACTAAAAGGAAAACAAGTGATCCAAATCAGCTTACTTCAGGAAATACGTACAAGTAAGTAAAAAAATTATACTCCATTAAAAATCAACATACTCTTTCGGTTAAAATCTGACATTTAAATTATTTATTTTTATATAAGATGAGAAACGTTTATTTTAATTAGATAATATAATATAAATGTATTTAATTATTAACTAGTAAAATTATAAAGTATTTTTTTCAACATTTATATAATAATGTTTTCTTTTAAAATGCGGTGACATCTATCGTTCTCATACAAAAACTACATTCACTGGGCATTTTCCTGCGTTGTTACGAATAAATTGAACTATAATAAAATATGTGGTCGCGCACATTTCTTCCAAAACCATTATTCAGCTAATATAAACCAAGTTTCCCAAACTTTTCTTATGAGGCATCGATGAAAAGTAAATTTGTGCGAGAATCAATTACGTTGATCGTTTTCAACTTTGCCCATATATATGGTATATATATATATATATATATATATATATATATATATATATATATATATATATATATATATATATATATATATATATAGATAATCGTCGATAACATCAGCTGAAAATTTTCGTATATTACGATAGTCTGAAACGCCTGCTGTCGTCGGGCCCTCTTTAACAAAATTGCGACGAAGGGCTGAAGTACCGCTGATCGATAGTCCAAACGTACCCGTGAAAAATGAACGTGAACCGAAGTGAGAATTCCTAACAAAACGACGGATCAATATCACTTTAAGATCACATTAAACGACGAACCATATTATTTTTAATTTATAAACATTTTATGATTTATCAAATCAACCGTTTAACTTTAATGAATTTGTAAAAATTACAATTAATAATTCCACTTTTATTATACAATAAGAAAAACAAATACGTATCACCCTAAAAACTAAATTAATAGTTGAAAAAAATGAATAGCTGAAAACCTTCGTGCGAAAGTTCGAAATAAACTTTGAATTTTGATACCGTTTAGAATATCGACCTTAAAATATTTTCGATTATAGGTCAATATTGAAAGTCACAGTTTTAGTTGACCTTGTCTGTTAGAGAAACACTGGAACAGCCAAGATATATACTACAGGAAACGATAGCGCGTATCCATTTCCGGAAATAGACCCGCAAGTTTCAAAACCGAAATTCAACAGTTTTATATATTATATCACATTAACAAAATAGTATATCTGACCATTATATTATAATATATTATTTTTGTGTTTCATAAACGCGTTTTATATCTATAATCATTAATCAATTTCATTCTTATCAATTTTTTTTCATACTTACTGACACGTTCTGAATAATGGGATAAATCGAAAAACCAATGGAATAAAATAAAATATTCTTTAGATTCTTCTTATATATATTTTTTTCCCTGTTCCTTTTTTCGAAGACGAAAATAAGAAAGCAAAAAAATGAAAAAGAGAGGGAACGTTCCTTTTTTTTTCGATATCGAAAGATAAATCCTCATGAATATGTCCTCTTTGTTATTTTGTCTTTCTTTCGATTTCGCTTTCGGGACATCGAACCGAAGAACGTCCTTTATCTAGAACGGGGGAAATATAATTATGTTGAATTTTCTCGCCCGTTCCGCCCACCGAGTAAAGTTCACATAATCGAATTTTGAAGAGAATGCTTCGAATAAATATTCATCGTTCAATCTTGACGATATATTTTTTTTCCTCCATTGCTATAATAAAATATTATATGTATATAAAATTTAAATTATTCACTCATTTTCTTTTTCTTTATAAGTTATCCGTTATATATATATATATATATATATATATATATATATATATATATATATATATATAATATTTACTTTGATCTGCTATGTGGTATTCATTTTTGCTTTAAAAATTTCGTTGTAATATCATCTTTAAAAAAATTCCATCATAAATTATATATTATCTCTTTTTTATAAGATAACTTATGTTATTCTTTGTAAATTATTGTACTACTGAAAATGAGCGAAAATATTCTTCATATTTTTGTTTTCTATTCACTAATTTTAATATTTCCGCTTTCCAAGTATTTCATTAATTGTAATTAATATTTCGAAACAAATTCTTATCTAAACTCTCCGAAATCGATTCGTTACTATTATGCATAATTAAAAATCATGACACTTACGCTGTTTTGACATTTATCCACACATGATAACGACTACCGAACGCATTGTAGTTAAAACGCTGAACTTTAAGCATCATAAAGGTTAAACGCGGAATGAAACTTTTTTCAAAACGAAGTCATATATCGCGGCGTACTCTTGACATTTTTTTTTTATATAATGTAATAAATATATTTAAGGCACGATTCGTACACATTTTGATAAACGTGCATACTTTATCGATGAATAAATACATTTATATGCGTATTTTCGTTTGTACGTTTTACGGGATCAATAGGATTCCCGCATAATCCCCACCGTTTTAACCCTTGTCACCTCTTCGGGAGTGTTAAAGCGTCCACGCGACCGCCTCCCTTCGTTTCTCTAATACGTTCACGAAACAAAATTTTAAATATATATATTTATAAAATGAAAAATAAAACGGTAGTCGTACCACCCTGTATATACAACGAGCCCAGGTAACGAACGGTACACGTGCGCAAAATTTAAAATTTTCATTTTCGACACGAATTATGCATTCCCTGTTTGTCGCGAACGTGCCGTGGGTGGATTTTGCAAAATTTGTGTACGTTTACGTATACACTAATTGCCGCAATAGTGGTTCAAGTAAGGCCCCGGTCACACTGATTACGTATTCATACGTTGAAATCGTCCACTTTCGCTTTTGTCGTTTTTGCGAAGATTCGACCGCGACATGAAATCCACATAAGTATACGAAAAAGGTCAAAGGCCAAAGCAAATATTTTACGTGCAAATATATTATAATAAATAGTTCGAAGCGTATTCTTACAATTTATTATATGTCCACGATCGAATATCTAGTGGCGAAAGTGTCAGTTTACCTACTTCGTGATAACTATATTTTATTGACCTAGTATATTTTATGAAATATTATCATTTTTTTCCGAATTGCCAAAAAAATGAATCATGGTAATTAAGAGAAATTCTCCATGTTTCGTTTACTTAAGTAAGAAAAGGTTGCTTTTGTAAAGCTTATACAACATTTTACGAAGTACAATAATGAATGAATTTAGTATTATATATCTTCGGGGAGCTTATAATGCGGTTGTTACATCACATAATATCCATAATGTGCTGTTTTATTATAGAAACACACGAAATACAATATATTAGATAGTCTGTAATTTCTCATTAATTATCGATTATTATTATTTATTGTTAAAAATTGTTTTATTAATTATATATTGATATATATACATATACATAAATTGTCTCAATTTCTCATTCTTGTTGTAAATACATTTGTAATTTACTCGCAATGACGCGTTAATAAAGGTTTCTAATTCTCCCTACTCTTAATATAAGATGCATAACGCAATTAGCGTATGTCTAAAATCCACTTTTCGGATGAACGAATATGTTACCGAAAATCATTAATATCATTGTTGAAATTATTATCGTCTTAAATCTCGAATGATTTGCGTATACAATACCAAAAAAATATTTTTAATATCGATTTTTATTCCTGTTTCTAGCTACGAATTCCAATTTCATTGTTATTACATAGATATTAAACGGAAATAGAATACGTCTAAAATTATCGCTTACATCGATCAAATCGGTTTATGCATATTTTATGTGCCACATTGTAAATTAATTTTTACGCTCAAATGAATATTTGCAATTTATTATTATTACATGCATTAACTGATTATTATATGCATTTTTGCCTTTAAAAAAATTACGAAAACATTCTCAAAAGGACGTATTTTATTATACGTTCGGTTATTCGAGAACCCTCTATTATTTTTATATGATGACAAGAAGAATTTCCTTTTTCCTTCCTTCCTTTCAGAATGCTGGTGTAAATTGGCGTACGACGATGTCCTCCGCTTAGTCGGCAAATTTCCTCGGAAAATCTCAAGAAAAAAAACTTCAATTTTTTCAGACAAAAGTTATAGAAAATTCATGCACACGCATACGCACATATATACATTAGTTACATATATACTTGCAGTATACATGAACAAAGCTTCTCGGTTAAGGCCGATGCTGCGTTTCAAAACGCCGTGTGCTTTTGACGTCGATTAGTAGTCAAAACTTACAGTGATCAACAACATTTCGTCATATATCCCTCATTGAACACAATGGCGTCTACGACGTACTTTTGTTTGTATATGTGCGTGTGTTATCGTGTAATTCTTCATTAAAATCTTCTTGTTCGTATAATGAAATTTTCCACGAGATTTCCCCGAGCTTTTGCTCGGTTCCCGGTCGAATTCGTGCACAGAGAAGACACTTTGTTAATGAGCTTAAGCGGCGCTTAAACGCTTTCATAGCTTTGCTTTAAGATGTTATCGGATTACGATGTTACGCTGCCTGAATTATACATATTTTTACATCAGTCAATTTTAGTAAGATTTGATTTTTGACATATTTATTATTTAAACATTCGAATAACTGAAATTCGTTTTCATTAAATAATCTTTTCTTCATTCTTATATTATATCATACTTATTTAAGTCATATTTATACAATAAAATTATTTACATTTATCTCATTTAAAAATAACTCTGATATATTTTATTCTGTTTTTTTTGCCATTCTTCTTTGAGAAAACTTCTATAATTCACACATTGTATTGTAATTAAAATTATCAACTAAATCTTCTATCTTTTCCTGAGAATTTCTCCGACTATTTATCTATCTTTTTATATATTTTATTATTCAGTCTATTTCAAACTAAATTTAATAATCTACCAAAGTTGATTTATCATTTATAAAATAATGGTTTGTTTATCTATTTAATTCAATTAATTGAATATTTTGTTTACTTTTCAATAATTATGAATTTCTATAAATATTTTCATTTAATATTATTATTACATACACACACACATACATAATTTGTTATTATTTGCAAATTAGAATAATTTTATATTTTTTTTATTTCTTCAAGACTGACCTAGACCCCCGTTTATCATCAACGATAGCCACCAGATAAAATAGAACATTACATTTCGTATTATCCGCTCACGTTTTCAAATATTTAAATATAAACAGTTCTTTATAACGTATAAAATATGAACGGAAGAACAAAACAATAAATCAAATTTTATTCAACCCTATTTCCATTCGAAACCACCTGAGCACCAAATAAATTCGACATGAAACACGTATATCAGAACGCAAAATGACAGCATAACTAACGCTTTCGTCCAATAAATTAAACGCCGCGTATATTTTTATTTAAAAAAAAATGCGTATTCAAACGAATGCATCCGCATTTTCCAAATGTTAACAACCCCTGTATCGCATTCTACACATATATACTATAAACATATATATATATTATAAGAGCTCCATAGCTTTCCCGGCGTCTGCGTCTTCAGTTGTCGCGTTGCTTTTTCCGGCAACGGACGTCGCTTTTCCAAAACGTTACTGTTTTTTTTTACACATTTCAAACAACGTACATATGTCTGTATGTGTGTTCATAATCGAACGTAACATCAGTCATTCATCGTTAAAAAGTAAACGTAATAAATTTTAACTCTCGCATTTTTTTTCTTCCTTTCGTAAATTTTCGAAGCTTTCTTCTGCAAAGCTCCCATTATCACTGTCAATAATTCACACGTGTATTAGTGTGTGTATGTACGCCCACAGCACGCTCGTCATTTTATATATCCAGTGCAAATATTATGAAATAAATTCTACGATAGACTCGATTCATCCCCAAAATTCTTTTTTTTTTATTATTTAACATAATATATCTAAATTGTATTTTTTGACAATATATATATATATATATATATATATATATATATATATAATTATCATCATTAATATTTTGAAAAGTGAAAATGACTCATCACAATTTCTGTTGTCTATAATAAAGTTAACGAGTAAGTGTAGGATGTCATGAAAAATATATCACATCCTTCGCATATTTTTTAATACGTAAGTGCTGCAAATTTATATATATATATATATATATATATATATATATATATATATATATATATATATATATATATATATATATATATATATATATACGTTGCATTCAAATTCGTAATGTTCAATACGCCACAATTGTTTAACAATATTCGTGTCGTTTATCACTTCGTATTTTTATATAGAGACGGTCGGTGTTTAATTTTATTTTCATATATTTTCACGTATTTTTGTACATCATTATGTCGTTTTGGCATACCGCTTCATTGTACGCGTGTTTAATATGTTGTTTTCATGCGCATTCCCGTGTCATAACGCGTTTTCAGCGGTTTTATCTGAAAATGAGATTGCCAAAAAACACTTAAGCTTGCGTTTATCTCGCAAATATTATTATTTAATTGAATCCGGTGCGTTTTGTTCCGTAAAGCGTTCAATATTCATAGTATTTCGATTTCATTTAATTTATATGTTAATGACAGCTTATCGCAACCGGACGCTTTGATAACAGATGTGTCATTTTTATTTATATTTTTATCATATATATTTCTTTATAATAATTTTATGTATTATATTTATAATATATAAAATAATTTAGATTTGTATTTTATCAATTTAAATAAATACAATTATTGATTTTTTTTATTTTAGATATTATCGTTATATTATACATTTTAAGTAAATATTGAAAGTTGTCATTAGATTAAATATCTAAAAAACCAAAGTTTGCTTTTATTTAAAGAAAAAATTGGAAGATTTGTCATTTTCAGTTTTCGCTATAAAATTTATAACGAAAAAAAAATATCTATATAATTAGAATATGCAGTGTACTTAAACATTAATTTAATTTTCAATTCACACACACACACACACATATATATATATATATATATATATATATATATATATATATTTCATATATATTATACCCTTATATAATATATAAGGGTATAATATATATATTATACCCTTCATTTAAAAATAATATAAAAAAAATTGTTCGTATAGTTAACTTGAATGTAAAAATTAACATTACATAACCCAATTCTTTTTTTTATTTTTATTTTAACTTTATATATATTTCAATATAAAAATGTAAATGCTGTAAAAATTTCCACTTTTTATTTTCTAATCTTATTTTATCAGGCTTTTCCATTCAACTAATCCAACCCTACTTAATTAATGTCTGTACGCGGAATAAATAGAACAAAAAATATCCTTTCACCGCATAAAAGCGAATTTAAAAGAATGAAAACGCTTAAACCATGAAATCCACGAACATTTACAATGAGTTAATCGAGATTCCAAGAAGGAGCCTTTAGTGCAATGTAAATGTTTACACCGTCGACTAACGAGGTTTTTCATATATAAAAAAAATAAAAGAAAACGTGAGAAAAACCCGGAAAATCCTTCGAAGGCGCTTTCGAAAAAAACACATATTTTTTAACAAAATTCCATCAATTTGGCCGTCAAAAGAAAACTTCTTTTATGATTCCATTTGCTTTAACAAATTTAGAAAAATCAGTTAGACCTTTTTCTCAAAACCGCTTTCAACGCTCATAAATACTTCTTTATTCATAAAATTTATCAATTCATTATCTAATTTTAAGAATAATAATAATACGAATTGTTTTATTATTTAATATTCTTATAAATTTATTATTTTTTACACATTTCTGAAAAATCTCTTATTATTTGAACTTTCAAAAGATTAAATTATTTTTTACATTCTTGGAGGGTTAGCCGACAAGCATTTTCCTTTAGAATTTTTCCGGGGTTGTGAAAAAAGAACGACAATTTTATGTGTTAAAATTTTAAGATGCCCTCATCTCATTTAATCTCCCTAGCTAAACCGATACTCTTTCATTCGTTTTTCTTAATTCTACTATAAACTTCTCCTTTGAAATTTCCCCCCTAGCCATAGCTCTTCTTTACCAGCTGCTTTTGGTAGTTGTTTTAATTCATCGGCGACAAGAAACTTTGTACCAATTTTGACTCTGTTTTTCCGAGTTTTCTGTTACAAATGATATCAAAGTTTTCCCGGGGGCTAATATCGTTTAATACTTAACCGTTGCTTTTAACTTCAAATATTACTAAATCATTCCTCTAATCATGAAAGTGTCTGTTACAGATGTAATTCAACATTTTCTTTCGACTTTCAAATATATAAAATTTGATGATATATTATTTAAATTAAAACTGTATTTAAATTACTACAAAATATACCCATTAAAATATAGGACTCATAAATTCACAGATGTACCAATAATAAACTAGTATGAATGTATATTTTTGTACATAATGTCATATATATATTTTCGTTTATTTACTTTTATTATTAATGCGTTTCAAAATAAATATTTATTTTGCGAATTGAAATGTTCACATTACGTGTTCGATCATTCTGTTGTACGTTTATTACCTACCGTGTCTTTTTTTTCTTTCTTTCTTTTCGTTTTCTGGAACGTATTCCTGTTACTCAGTCTATTTTCATAGTAAATTATTCGTCAATACTTATTTTTATATCGATTCTTTATCTGAATACTCAATTATTGGAATATTTAAGAGCAGAAACATCTCTTTTCGTTATACAGATTTATGATTATGGCAACTCGTGTTTTAAAGCGTATCGACGTTAGGTATGAAGTTATTTTTTTTTCGTTTAATATTTTTTTGATTATCTTGAATGTGAATTTTATTATTACATAGTTTTAGAACATTCTTCACTCCTTACCCAATATTTCACATATTTTAAGTTGTATTCAATTTATTCTTCAAAGGTTTTATATTTTTAATGACAATTTTTCATTTTTATTCAAACAATTTTATCATTTCACACGTTACACTTTTTGTAACTTAACGTTTGTTTTAATCTCATCCATTTTTTATACGTAATATAATAATCGCACTGTTCATATCTCGTAATATTTTCCGCATTGTTTCGTACGTGAATTTTTTACAGTTCTAAAAGTCGACATGTAGCTAGATTGCATTTTTGCTATATAAAAAAAATGATAAATGGATATCACATTATACTGTTACTTTTGTATATCATAAATGTCACATAATATATCCATAGCTAGAATTTACATACGATTCGCCGCTTTTATATAAAACTTTCTGCCGTTTTGAATTCACATTTCTTTTCTTTCACTAAAAATACAACAAAATATTTTCTGAACTGTCAACCGAACATAGTTGAATTTATAATAAATTAAATATTGTGTTTTAAATTTTATTTCAACCACAACGAGGCATTATAACTGTCTCTCTTTATTTTTCTAATATTTAATTCCAACATATATATATATATATATATATATATATATATATATATATATATATATTTATATATACATTATACTTATCTATCATGCAATCTCTTTCTCTTTTGAAAATTTGTAAACTACACTAAATATTTATATTTGATTTATATTTTTGATATATTACTATAAATAGAGAAATCGATACGCATTCTTCTATAAAGAAATAGTATATCTATTGTGACCGACAGGTGGAAAAGGATTACCTAAATAAATATTTATATATACTACACCTTTAAATCCATCGGGTTTAGGAAGAATTCTATTGCAACATTCGATCCGATACGACGTAATTTCCGCAAACAAAAGGAAAATATTATGCTTTTTCCACTATGAAGGGACGCGAATCCCTTCTGAAGGACCGCCACCCTTTTAAGAAGATGCTTCCTCTATTTATGCCCTTTTTATGTTTTCTTGCATTTCGTTCTCTTTTTTTCTTCAATATTATTCATTATATACCTTGATCATTTTTATTAAACAGATTAAATCTAGCGTATTGTTTTTTTTTTTATATTTTCGATACGTTTTTCAATCGATTAGGCAATTTTTAATTTTGTATTTCGACCTTTTTATTCGCCAGATGCTTCGTCTCTCATCTATGCGTTTGTCTCGTATTCATCGTCGTTGTCTTCTAGGTCTTTCCTTGTGATCGTCTACGATGTTTATCTGTCAGTTTGACGGTCTTTTTCGTAAATTATCCGCGTTCTGTTTGTGCGAAATGCTCGTAATCGTCTGACGTCATGTTAACGTCTGTTCTGACAGTTGAACGGTTTCTTATTACTACACGTAAGTTGAAAAAGTTACTGAATAATCATCAAATTCATTAAATAATTATTTTTTTAAACACTAGCTTGGCTTCTAAAAGCGTTCCGTAGTTGTGATTATTTTTTTATTTATAGTTATTATCGATATTTATTATAATCTTATTGATCATTAACTGTGTAATTTAAGGAAATATCTTTAAATATTCTTAAAAAATAATAAAAACACTTTCTTAGAAACATACTCAAGAAATATTTGGTCGATTTTATTATCAAAAATTCGATTAATTAGAAAGTAAAAACAAACATTCTAAGTAAAAACGACTGGTATTTAATCTTCCCAAATTTACCGTTTGAAAATATTTTATTGGTTTTTTTAAATTGAAACGTGATCAAATTTTTTTAATTATGATTTTTGATCAAAAATAAATTTATCACTATATTTAAAAATGACTGATAGATCAAAACTGACTATGTTCAACTTAAAAGTCATTAGAAACACACACACACACAAATATATATATATATATATATATATATATATATATATATATATATATATATAATTTACTGTTTAAATCTTAATATAATCATTCATTATATAAATATGACTATTTTCCTATAAAGATTTTACCATGATGGTTACTCAATCAACAAATGTATCATAAATATGTATTTGATTTTGAAAATTTCTTATATTTTTCAATATTAAAATATTAGTTCAAA
Organism: Leptonema lineaticorne; assembly: GCA_024500535.1. Classification (NCBI taxonomy): domain Eukaryota; kingdom Metazoa; phylum Arthropoda; class Insecta; order Trichoptera; family Hydropsychidae; genus Leptonema; species Leptonema lineaticorne. The sequence goes on along the minus strand of JANIJI010000016.1, from coordinate 2,929,029 downwards.
GCTAACTCTTCTATATGTTATTTTGAAATAGTCAAATAGCGCAGGTTCAAAATATATACATTCGTGGGTGTAAATTGCACGATCGAATAATTCGCGCGTCGAGCTTCACTTACTATTTATTCTCGGTTATATGCGCAAGTAAATCAATCATATAAACATCATATATTTTATTCTAAATCATTCGTCTAAAAATTGCAAGGATTTTTACATTAAATTTCCATCGCAGGACTTCATAATTTCCATAATATCTTTCTCATTCACATTCAGAAAATATTAAAAAAAAAAAGAGCAAATGTATATCGTACTCGAATTGTATTCATGCAAATTTGCGTTGTCCTCTCGTTAATAAGCATTCGTTTTAGGAAATTGCTCGTTACAACGACATCGTTTGTACAATTTATTATGGTACAACATCGCATTAATTTCGCCGCTTTTTATTTATCCTTCTTTATGCATTAATACTGACTAAAATTCTCATGCTTGAAATCTCTTTTTTTTTTGTCTTTGAATTTTTTAATATATAATTAATAAATGACGAATACAAGCACAAATAAATATATTGATCGTCTAATTTAACTTTTATTCTATACTATTATTAAAATTTTTATATAATCAAATTAAATTCCCTCTTCGGCAATCAATAATGTTAGTTTTTTTTTAAGATAATATAATAAAATTAGTTTTATTTATTCTTTTTTTTTAACTGCTATAAACTATTTCGTAATAAATTAGCGTAACATAAATTATATACAACGAACGAGCTTTTATTTTCTTTGCATGGATGTAAATTTTTTTTTCAATTGCAATTTGAAGTTTATAGCGCATTTTCGACTGCCGTAACTTTTGACTGGTACAAAACTATCATACGTCAATGTCCATCAATATAAATATACACTTCATTAGCAGTTTGCTTGCCAAGATTCTGTTTTGCGAACACTACTTATAAATTTTGTACAAGGTTGTGATATTCATGCATGGGAAAATTTTCGCGGAAAATTGTCAGAATTCCTCTGCAAATGTTCGAACTCGACGGTATGTTACAACAACAAAAAACGAAACCCTACAAACGACGACATATGTTACACGTTATAAACACGCATTTTCTTCGTAGGAAAATTCTTTTACGGATTTTTCTTTCTTACACACACATACATACAATAACTCGCTTTCTTCGCGATGCGCACATTGTACGATCGCAATATCTCAAAAAAAAAAAAAAACGTTCCGTCAACTTTGAACGGGAAATTAAACTGTCAAAAGCTTTATGATTTATATCTCTGAACTGTTTTTATTGATGTTGACGGAACATTTTAAAATTTCCCCTTTTCGCGTTGAAAATATAGACTGTTTTATATTTTTGTGTTTTCACAAATGTGCAATCCTGTTAAATTTTATTGCTTGTACATGAAATCATATTATACTATATTTGAAACAAACATATAGCTCTTTATTTCATACATATTATTTAAAAAAAATAATCACTATAATATTCGCATTTAAATCAAATATAATATATAGATTATTATCCTTCTCGAAATTTTCATTTTTCAATTTATAAAATATAATTTGAACCATATCAAAATAAGCCACAGATTTCATGATCATTCCCCTAGTTTATATATTTTATATTTATTTTTCTTTGTAATAAATCACACAAATACGGTTTATTCTGAAATGACCATATCAGTTAAATTGTTTCTCATAATAAAAATGTTGATATAGCATATATTATATGAGAGGGTTGAAACCTAACTAGCATCGAAAAAGTTAAACGATGCGTGAATCGTGAATTATACAGGGCTACACTTTTCCTTGGGGATCGTTTCAGGAAAACATTCACGAAAAGGAAAATTATGTTGGAATATATGAACCATAGTAAAGATTGCATTTCACATTTCATTTACATACTACCGTAATTTAAATGAATGCTCTCGTTATGAATTCAAAAACTGATACAATATTTTCATGCATTTATATATTAATTTTTATAATAAAAAAAAGTAATAACAGCTTTCATTTTTCTATGACGTGGTTGATTTTTTTTTTTGTTTTTATCATAACCTACCTTTTCAGATATTATTCATTTTAATATTATTTTAAATTTTATTTTATTAATAAAAATAGTGTGTATATATACGAAATTATGTATACCACATATATATGGTATTTCGTAGAATAATTTAATCATTAAACAACAAAATGCGCACGTTTTACTTTTATTTTCAAGTATAATACAATGAATGAAAAATGAATAATATTTATACCGAAAAATTTATCTCAAATAAATATTTATCGACGCCGCCTGTTAACACAATCGATAAATTTATTACAATAATTGCAATCAACATTTAGTTTCAATTCACTATATTATTACTTAGTTGTCTTATATACAAAATATACGGACACCCTCGAATAGCACCAGTTATTATGCCATAAACTGGCATTTGATATATTACATCTCGTCGCACCGTACCGCTGAAACTGTGGACTTTGACAAGGGTGTGTTCTTGCAGGATTTTCCATGATGGACTCCACTGACGCCAGCAACGTGTCGGTTTTATTCGTTTAATTTTAGATTCTTAATTGAAATTTCCGCATCACTGAACTTCTGTTGTACATGCATACGTGTGTTTTAATGTGTTCTCTCAATAATAGCATATGGATCACTCGAACACTCTTGAACTAGAATATCTAATCTTTATTTGCTACTATTTATCTTTTATTGTTTCTGAAATATCCTCCCTATAAGTACTTGAAATTCACTCTTTATTTTTATGTAATATTTTTTTTGTTTGTTTGTCAAAAGAATAATATTTTCTTAATAATATTTTATATGAGATCAATAGTACGATCCCATATAAATCAATAATTGAAATGTTTTCACATTTTATATACTTGTGATATATATATATACACGCTGGTATTTTCCTTTAAGCCGTGTATAAGGTTTCCTTCAGTGGAAATTTTTTTCCATCCAGTATTCAAACACGATTACCTTCGTGTTTGTGTAGAACTTTTCCATTAATCATAATTATTTTTGCGGGGGTAATTCTCCCTTGTTACCTTTACTTGACCGGAAAAACATCACTTATGTGTTGACATATAGGCGCACAAATTATTTTTTCTTCGTAGCATATATGATAGTCATTTTTGAACATATACCATAGTATAATAATCGTCTTCGAAATAATTATTATATTTATAAATTTCCGTGCCATATATCAAATAATACGATATTGAATAATAAACATCATATTATTTTATCGCATTTTTATCAGCACAGATAATTGTGCTTTATTTAAATGTCACATATATACTTATGTTCTGCTAAAACGTATTGCTCATATAAACTAATAGAACCCGGTCGTCCATCACAACTTGATTGCAGTTCCAAGTCAATTGCCCTTAATTAGAAAACGATCGTGTCAACATGGGAGGTTTGTGGAAAATATAGAAGTTACGGACCCACCCCAATTGGGTCAGTATAGGTCAATTCGCGTTTTCTTCCACGTAACATTCCATTTTCATTTTCTATTCTCATCGCTGCATCCGTCGACGAAGGACACATTTTTCTATCAAATCAAAGAACATGTAGATTAAATATAAACTCATTAAATTATTAGTGCTTTTACAATAACTTGTTAATAATGAACGAAGAAAAAATGTCAGATTTTACGCCAAAAGTGCATAGAAATATTTCATTACCTGCTGGTACTCATCAGCCTGAGGTCATCAGACGAACTTATTCAGAAAGGTTTCAATTATTATATCTGTTACAATACTATTTAAAAAAAATATGTGTTCACTATTATTATTTTCTTTATAGTGATGCAGAAGCAAGTGGAATACTCGGTGCTCCTTCTGGTGGTTCAAGCAGTTCAAGTTTATCATCACGCAGTAATGAAAGCGCAGGCCATGTCGACAACCAAGGTTTAATAACAATTCTGTATTTAATATGTTATTATTATTTTATTTAAAAAATAATGGTAATAATTTAATATATAATATCAGACTCTCATTTGGAAGCATCCGAAGAAGAAGAAAATGCTGAACCATGGTCTACTAAAGCTCCACCAGAAATATTAGTTTCAATGTCGCCAAAAGCACGCAAGAGACAAGACCTAATTCATGGTATTTTTTTTTTAATTTTTTTTTTTGTTATATAAAACTATTAATTTTATGTAATATAATAATAAAATATTTTTCTATAGAATTAATCACATCCGAAGTATCGCACGTACGTTGGTTAAATATACTGCGTCAAGTTTTTTACGTTCCACTCAAACAGTCGAATCTCTTACCGACTAGTGTATTTAATGCCTTGTTTCCGAATTTGTCCGATGTATTACAAAGGCATCGTAAGCTTTGTACTGATTTGAAAGCTCTCTCTGCAGCATCGCCCGTTGTTAAAACGAAACCTTTAGCGGATGCTCTCATATTAACGGTAATCTATTATTTATTTTTGTTTTTTATTTTCCAAAAATAATATATCATTTTGTATTTGTATACTAATTTATAATTAAATTATAGTTAGGTGATACAAAATATCCTATGACATTGGCGAAATTTTGCGGCGGCCAAAGATTGGCAATGGACGATTTACGAGAACGACGCAGGCGATTTAAAGAACTACATTCATATTTGATGCAATGCGAAAGAGATCCTTTGTGCGCTCGTCTTCGTCTTCAAGATTTCTTGGCTTGCGTTTGGCAAAGATTGACAAAATATCAGTTATTGTTGGAAGGAATTATTAAGACTGGTAAAGATGAAGATGATACTGATCCTCAGAATTCTGAAGATGAAGGACTTCAAAGACTGGAGCAAGCTTTAGATATAGCTAAAGATGTGTTAAATACTGTCAACACCACAATAAAAACTACAGAAAACCTTCAGAGGTATTGTACTCTTCACATAGATATACTCAAACCGATATATCCATATTTTTGTGTATAACATTTTTTAACTATTTATATTATAATTTTAGATTGAAATCTATTCAAAATAAGCTAGAAATTAGAGGCGAATCGGAAACTAACGATTTACGTAAATTAGATTTAAATAGACATTCACTTATAATGGAAGGTACATTGAGTATTAGACAAGATTCTTCAAAACGAGTTACAGTATTAGTAAGTGTTTTTAAAATATATTATATTCAATTTTAATTATATCATATTATAAACCTTTTAATAATCAAATTACAGGCTCTTCTACTTAGTGAATGTTTAGTATTATTACATAGAGAAACTGATAGATATATATTAAGACCAATTCCACAAGCTCATAATCAACTAAGTCCTGTTATTTATTGGTAAATATATATATATATTGTATTTCATTATTTACAGTTAAAATTTATTTCATTTCTTTTATTTATTTTCCCAGGGATACTGTTTTCTTTAGAGCAAATGCCGCTGTTAAAAATGGTTTTTTTCTTGTCAACATTAATGGTATTCAAATGTATGAACTATCAGCAATGAGCTCTTCAGAATACAATACGTATGTTAAATTCAAATTCAATATTTTATTACAATTAATTTCGGTTATATATGTTTTTTATAATCAATACTTTGATCACAGATGGATGAAACATCTATCAGAATCTGCTAAAGCTTTAGGTCCAAGAACTACAACTATTGAAGAAGGTCCACCTCCACCATTACCTTCTAATCCACCACCTACTGGTACATATTTTTTTTTTTTTACTTTAGTTAAATAAATAAAACATTCATATTCATTGTATATTAATTCATATTCTAGCCGTTCCAAGTGCTGAGGTAATATCTAATGGAACACCAGAACCTAATACTAATCTCGAAGACGAAAAAGATGAAATTCCTGAACCACCTAAAAACGAAGAAGATGGCAATAAAATTAGGTATCTATTGAAAAAAAAATGTTATAAATTATCACAATTTCTAAATTCTCATTTTCATCATTTTAGTGGAGCCGTCCAAAGTATTGATAATGAAAATGAAGAAAACAAACCAACTACTAATATTGATAATGATCTTATAAATCCATTTTCTATTTCAATTGTTCCTCCACCAGTGGCGCATACTGCACAAAGACATTTAACTCCTGAGGGTATAATTTATTTTCTTGTTATATTATATTTTAAAATAGATTATAAAAATATTTTAACTGTATTAAATTGTTCAGAACGTCTTCGTCAAGCAGAGGAAAAGGTTGCTCTCGCGTTGCGAGAAGCAGCCGAAGCAGCAAAAGAAACCGTTTCTGCTAAACCATTCTTGTATTCTGCAATGGAATCTTTATTAGGCAAATCGGTTTCTGGTGAAAATTGGAAAACATCTCTCGGCAATGGTTTGAATCATGAACCAAATCAAGAAGATGATGTGCAAATGTCTACATCTCAACTTCTACTTACGGCACAAACACATGGTAATAAACCATTTAAATGATTTTGTGTTTTTTTTCTTTTTAAAATTTATAACTTTATCATTTTTTCTACAGTAAATAACTTGACGGAAATGTTAATAAAAGCTTTGCGAGTATCTCCCGTTGATTGTGCAATGACGAAATGTTCACTGTTTATAAAACATGGCCTTTGTGATACGTGTTCAGCACAGCATTCTAAATATTTGTCATCTTCTACAACCAATAATGGTGAAGAAAAAACTTTGACTAATAATGAACCTACAGAAGAATCTAATCTTCCACCTGATGAAACCGCAAACACAACAGAACCTTTAATTAATGCTGTAAATCCTACTTTAGTAGAAAAAACAAACGATAAATTGGATAGTATTATTTTATTGGAAGAAGTTGGTGAAAGTTCCACTGATCCTTGCACTGGTAATTTTAATTTATATTTCAAGTTTACCATATTTTTTAAGTTTTTCTTTTTCGTTGAGATAATGTATTTGTGTGTGTATGCGAGAAAGAAAGTGTATGTGAGAGAGAGATCATTTTTATAAATTATATACAATTTAAATGTAGCCAAAAAAAGTATAAGAAATAATAGAATTATTTTTTTAGATGTTGAAACTAATTTAGTAGCAGTATCAGCAATTGGGCTAAGAGATATTCTTTCAACTTTAATGCAACGCCTTCCAACTGAAGAAAAAGAAAGAGATTTCTTACGAACACGATTACAGCAAGCTGATCAAAGGCTTCATCGATTACATCATCTCCACAAAGGTAATAAACTTTTTGAAGATCACAATTTTATCAAAAAAAAAAAAATACATTATTTTATCAATGTTAAATATTTTCTTTTTATACAATTGCAGATTGCATTGTTTCGGAAAATAGCAGCGGCAGTAGTATAGATACAGTTCAAGAAGTACCCAATACAAACTCAACGGTTAATTATACTATTTAAAACATATTCTATACAATCAATGTTAACTTTTTTAAATTCATATAATCATTTTGCGCTTTTTATATTGCAAATTGAAAACTTTAAAATTCCGATTTCATTGCATCTAACTTTTGATTTAATTTCAGGACCAGAGCGGTGGAGAAGGTTGAATATATGACATGACAACTACTTGGTATCAGTAAAAATATACGCTACTAACATTTTGAAAAAAAAGTTCCATATTGACGTGGAACGTCGGAAATATATAACTGCTAAAAATTACACATAAAAAACAACAAACGTTTATATATCATTATCAACATTGGTGTATTTAAGAAAAAAAAAGTATTTTATGTATATGTAATCGGCAATATAATTGAACATCGAGAATTAAAAATTACTGTTAATCTCTCACACACATACAATTTATATATTTTGTTAGCATTTTTACTGAGAAGAAACTGACATGCATTTTTCTTTTTTTTCAATCTGTGTTAAATGTACCTTTAAGCATTTTTTGTCAAATGAAATAATTTAATTTAATTTAATGCACGCATATGCAATATATATATTGCAATAAATATTATTAATATGTAGCAATTATCGTTGTAAGATGTTACCGTTCGCTTTTTTTTAGAATATAATATTATTTCTTTTTTTTTTGTATAGATATTTGTGAATAGTTGAATAGTTTTATATATAACATATATACATGTTTGTACGTATTAAACATCGCTTTTTATTTTGAATATTTTTTTCTTTGTTTTATATAAATTATATAAAATTTTACGCATTTTTATAATAGTTAGGATGTAAACAGTTTTAAGATGTTATAAAACAATTGTTAAATGCAATTTATGTTAACACCATATATTAATATAGACTTCTTGTTTTTTTTTTTTCAACATCAAGTTTCGAAAAAAAATGTAATTAATTTTCATTACAGTTAATTATAGATTTGTACAAAAAAAAGTTATGTATACACGTGAAAAATAACTGATGTATAGTTTAAAAAATATATTCTTATAATATATATAAACAATCATTCCGTCATATCACTATGTTAATGTTAAAAGTTTAATATGTATAAATTATTAATTTTCCTATATTATTTCTATCGTCGTCCAGTAAATACCTAGCTGGATGTTATTTGTTTATGCACCCTGTATATATTATGTGCCTCGATGAATGAATTAAAATAGATTTAACCATTAATATTTTAAAGATTTAGAGAAATGTATAGTCTGTGTTTTTGCCTTTGTTTTTGATATGGCTTTTTATATTAGTAAATAATAATAATAAATATGTAATACTATTGAACATAATGTTTTTAAACGTATATATATATAAATATATACGTTTAAAATATTAATAGTTTTAGATGCTTAAAATGTTAATGCCTTGTTATTTGTAATATACTAAACATGAATATAATATAATATAACATCATGAAGAAAAGAAAAAAAATCAATCGATTGCTGAAGTAATGAATTTTTTTCTAGCCTAAATATAATGAGATCCTTAAATTGGCAATCGAATCGCATTCATAAACGCAAATAATCGCTAACTTTCATATGATCACCATTGAAAAAAAATCACGCACATGTTTAACATTAATGACAATTAGGCTTTAATACATATATATATATATATTAATTGGCCTTTTACATATTGAAATAAGATGAAAATACTGAGGACCCGTATATATATACGTATATTATTATCTCTATTATTGAGTTTGAATTACATACCTGATTATTTATTGCCTTTTTTATATATTAAGATTTTTATTTTCCAATTTTTTTTCACTCTTGGAATATATCTTAAAAATATTTATACTATAAATTTGCTGTGGAAACACTTATTTTATCTGTAGAAAATATTAGATACAGTAAATATAGTGAAATTGTTAGAATTCAAAATATAGTTAAAATTTATAAAATTAAATTACAATGATGACAATTAGAATATATTTAAATATAATATTTCTGAAATACTAATCAGGTGTGTAATCCATACTAATATTACATTTGTGGCGAAAAAAAATGTTTTATTTTTCATGTGTTATTTTATGATTAATTTAAAATTATTATTATATTTAATATTATTACTATTATAAATATATAATTGTAAACAATTTTCGAATGAGCTTTTAAATTATTATAGTAAAAACAATAAAAAGAAAACATGGCTAGTTTCATTTATCTACATTAATTTGTAATATTTTATTTACATAACTATTTTCCTGTTCTTTAAAATATAATATTTATTTTATATTAAAATTTTACTCGTATATTATAACCAACGTTATTTGCAACTTTCTTATATGACAGACTTAAAAAATAAATAAATAAAGAAAAAATACAATATACAAAAATTTTTTTTTCAATTCATATATTTTATTAACATTAAAACATGTACAATTTTTATTCACATTATAGTTACTAATTAATATTTCATTTAAAACTATTCACGCTCAAATAAATAGTTAATAATGCGCTCGGCTTTAACTTTGGTTGCATACCATTTTTTCCTCGCACTCCAAACAGTCGACAAAAAAAATACATGACATTCAGGCTATCATTTTATTTACACCACATTTTCATTATTATAATTTTCATCATTAAAGCGTGTGACAATTGACTATGACAATATTACTTCTTATTATCATCACATCGTTAACATCTAACAAATATATTACATAAATGTACGCACAATATAAATGGACAAAATAGTAAAAATCTACTCCTTCGCAACATTTCATGGCTCCGTAAATGTTATTCCATTTCATGATACAACGTTTTCTCGTTAAAAAAAATCTATTTTTCACTGACTATTCGTGGCGGAAACAAAAAACAATTCTTATATCAATATTTCATCACATTCATGTTTTAAGTTTAGACCTTATATTTAAAAAAGAAAAAAAACTAAGAAAGATAAATATTACGAAAATAATAGAATACTAGAATTTGATCTAAAGATAATTATTATCTCTTATAAGAGAAAGTCAAGTAGTTATTACAAATACATAATATTAAGAAATATTAAATTTTAGTGTCAAATTTTTATAAATCAAATAATTAAAAGTAATGCAGATGAAATATTAGTATTAAAGTCACATAGTATTATAATATAATTTTAACATTACTATAAATTAAATCACCTAATATAATTATATATATATATATATATATATATATATATATATATATATAATGAGAAAAACGATCATACAACTAAACATATTAATAAGAAAAATTGAATGGAGAGATGAAATATATTTAATCACTATCAATCAAATCTATAAAGAAAATTAACAAATAAAAAAGGTAAATGGTAACTATTAAATAAAAATAATGCAAAACATCTGAGAACAATATAAATGATAAGGAGTTAAAAGATTTGTGCACATTATACTCATTTCAGATTAATAATTAATTATGTTCTGAGATGCTCTTTTAAACTAATTAAATATTGGATTATTTTCCAATTTATTCAAACTTTATAGACATAATTCTCCATTTATCTTCAATGAGAAGTTACTATTTACAAAAATAAATTTTGTACATTATAATATCATTCTGTACCTTTATCAGTAAACCCGATGCCTTTCAATTTGAAATAGTAATTAAAGTTTTTACACGATTACTTTTATTACTTAAGTATACTTATATAGTCTTTTAAGCTCCTTTATATGTAAATATGTATGTGTGTGTATTAAGTTCATTACTACATAATTTACGAAAGTAACAACATAGAAAAAAAATAGATATTTTAAAATAAAATTATATGAATTACATACAAGTATGAGTTACACAAATTAAATTATTTATGAAAAAAAAATAAAAACAATAAAAAATAAACAAAAAATACATCTCCAAATATTGTGTAATAAATTTTAAAAAAAAAGTGTTTTAAAATACATGATTTTACATGTTGTGTTCATAAGTATTATTTAAAAAAAACTAATGAAAATTTCAAATTTTTTGAAAGAATTATTGTTTTTAATGTAATGCAAATAATTTTTGTATAAATAAATACAAACACCTTGAAGCAAAAAGCAACACTCACAAAAAACATTCGTTTTGTAATACACATCAAAAAAAAACATTTATACAAATAAGCAACATAAAATTAATATTCAATTTATGAATGCGCAAGTGATAGAACATATTATTAAACGTTTGAAAATTATTGAAGAAACCTTGAATATAAACCCGCTTTAACTTCTCGTACAAAACAAATTTATTTTGTTGATTTAATATAAAAATTAAATAGAAATATACTTAGTTACATTAGGTTTAAAATTGGTGAAATATTTTTAATAAAATTCAAAGAACAGTGATAGAAGCGAGTTTGTTTAGTATTTTTAAGATAGATATTTATTCGGTTCACCTTTCACAAAAGTACATCAATATTATATAAATTACCTGAAGACAGATCATAAATCATTTTTATTTTAAAATAAATTAAAAAAAAATAACAACAGACCACATTTAAAATAATACATTACAAGGTTTGTAATTAATTTTTGAACATATTACATATATTGTAATATCTTAATCAAATTTAAATGATATGTTGGTAATTATTGTCATAGACTTTTTATTTTCTTCTGCATTAATTTAGAACAAAAAAAAAATAAAATAAAAATAAAACTGATTAATTCGCATACTTATTAAGTGTAGATATAAATAGGTCTTCTCAATGCTTGGCACTATACATTATATTAATATTTACATTTTTCTTTTTCTAAATCTAACAATCCACTTAACATTCAAGTACACATACTTTAAAGACTAGCTTATTACTGCATAAAACAAATAAAGATCAATAAAATATTTATGAACAATGATTTTAACCATAAAAATTATGTCCAAATGAATATGGAAGATTTTGCCAACTTCTATTAGATAATTTAGAAACTCATAGGTGAATCTTATTAACTAAAAATACATATCAACATACACATGATTATAGTATACAATATATATATATATATATATATATATATATATATATATATATATATATATATATATATAAAGAAATAATCGTTCTCCATATTATTTATGTCAATTATCCTCCAGACTTATGCAACACCCTGTATTTTTTCGAATATATTCAATTATCCAGCACCCTATAATCGATAAACGATATACAAAAAAAAAGACCTCATCACGAAATCGTTGGGTCATTTTTTTTTTTACTTTACTTTATTAATGCACTATAAAGACTATATATAGACTCGCCTCGATATATTTATATAAATGCAAAACGTAAATTCTTGTTGAGGTAAAAATCGTGTCAGGAAAAAAAAGCCGTCGAAACAAATGAATGTAATTTATATACAAAAAAAAAAAACAAAAACAAAAATCAAAAAAAAACATATGAAATCAATCTCATTAAAAATTAAGTATAAACATTTGTACCAATGAACTTGTTTGAAAAAATAATAATAATAATAAAATAAAACAACAATTAAATATAAATAATGATTGTAATTATAATTATAATAATTAAAATAATAATGATGTGTGAGCACTGGATTACCAATTGCATTCTAGGCACTTCGCACTTTTTACGATTATTTGACTGCGCGTTGTGACGTCATTTTTCAATGTCAACCGCGCAACGCAGACGCGAAAGAGAAAAAAAATAACTTGTGACGCACCTTACTAATTTATGCAAAATAATAATTACAATAATTATACAATTCTAAATATTGCAAAAAAAAAAAAGAAACCTTCAAAATTAAATCAAAGTTCGGCTCTTTTTTTTTTCTTAACGCCAGTCTTACGAATTCATTACAAAAATTTAATCGTCACATATACGAGTGAAATTAATATATAACCATAATTAAATAATAAATTATCTCGAAATATGCGTTCAGTTATATATTTATACATGAATATATGTATATATACTGAAGTAAAGAAAAACTCTTTTTACACATTTTTATTTATTTAAGATTACTAAGTATCAAAACAAAAATAAAAAATACTCAAGCTCGTAAATAATTGTTTAAGTTTTACGTGTTACGCATTAGAATTATTATTATTTTAGGCTATCGTTATTATAATCTCAAAATAGATATTTTGGCTCAATATATATATATATATATATATATATATATATATATATATATATATATATATATATATATATATATTAATGTATATTATTTTAAAAATAAATGCAAACGTTAACAAATGTATACACAGAAAATAATCATGTATCATAATCTTCGTCCAATTCCACAACAGATTTTTTTCGTTGAAGCGGCGGTTCCATTACCATTGTTCTGCTGACGATATTAATCGGTAGTAATTTCGGGGGTTCATTAATACAATTTTTCTTCGAAGATGTTGACGGTTCGAATTTAATATTTGATCTGTGATCGGCATTTGAGTTAACGTTATTAACAAAATGACCCGATGCAGAGTCTCCAGCACTCTTCTGTGATTTATATTGATAAATAAATCCCGGTGGTCCATCTGGCGTTGACGGCGTTGAAGGTTTTAATAGCAATGTCGGTGTAAATGGTTCATTATGTGAAGGTTTTATTATATCGATTGATCCTGAAGGACTATTTATAGAATATCCTTTACTTAAATCTATGTGCAATTTTGGAACAACTGCATCGGTACCTGCATTCAAAACACCATCAGTAGGAATATTAGTAATTGAAATTTTAGCAACTGGAACTTGAGCCACATTAGTATCCTGTACTTTAACATTAGTTTCTAAATTACCAGTGGGTTTATAAAATCCAAAAGAACCGTGCCCACTTTTTTGAGGAGAATATTCTGGATTTGGTTGAATAACTGAACTATGATTTATTTTATTTACTTTTGCATCATTTTCTTCCTCCTCGTCTGGTAATCTTTCTTTATAAAAATTAAAAATTCTCTGTTGACTTTCATGACTTTCTTTAATCACCGGTGTAGTAGCTGTTGGTACATTGACAGACGATGGCACAACAAAATTACTATCTTTTGTGGGCGTCGGTATTGTAGTCTTTTTAGTTTGATTCATCCTCTGCATAAGAGCTTTAAGATCATCGTCAAAATTCCCTGCCGGTCTTGGAGGATTCCGTCCATTACCAAATGAATTTCTACAAGCTAATTTAGCTGGGGGCTCATGATCGCTACCCGAATCACTCGATTGACCATTATCTTTTCTACAATGTTGTTTCGATCGACGAGACGCATGTGAAGGACCAGGATTAACCGATACGCCGCTTATATTCTCATTATACCTATTAGCATTTGGCGAACTATCGGTACTCCAAGTTTGATTCATCTCTCTTTCCTCATTGTGAGATATATCTGGTATATTTTTAACCTTAAATTAAATTTAAAAAATAAAATATACATATAATAATTATAAACTATTACTATAAATATATATATATATATATATATATATATAAACATACCAAATCTTTTAAGAAGTCGAATCGAGATTCTGATAAAATACATTGTTTCAGATGTGATGGGCTAAGAGTTTTGGCATTTCTTTTTAATGTTATTTCTAAAGACTTCGTAAGTAATGATTCTACGAACAATTCCAGAGTTCTAGGTAATGAATTGAGTCAAGAAAAACTTTTATAAACATGATATATATATATATATATATATATATATATATATATATATATATATATATATATATATATTAAATACAAATCTAATAAAAGTATTATTCATTAACAACAATTAAACTAGTAATTTATTTTTATTAATTATAAAAAAAAAAATTTTTAAATGTAATAGCAAAATAACAGTGAAACTAATTTTTAAATCTACGATATAGCAATTGGATAAGCTAACCACAATTATTTATAATCGCACAAATGACGTCTTATTATATGAAAAAAATTGACATGATATTTTACTCTATCTTCGAATCAAAATTAAATATATTAAAATACAATTCTTTTAAAAATATCATAAACAAATATTAAATAATGCATTGAAAAGGATATAAATTATAATTGGAACTGCTTGCGCCACTTTTCCCACTTCGTCATCAGTCTGCATAATCTTTTTAATGCGTCCCTGAAACAGAAATAGAAAATGAACGCCAAGCTTTGCTTTGCTATTATATCGACTATAGGAAATCACGAGCAATATACGTATCTATAAATATGTGAATTTTGAATGTATTTCCTTATCTCAAAAGTTTTCGATTGAATACAATCAAATAATAATATGTACTTAATTATTGCAGATTCAATTGATCCAAAAAATTAAATTAACGTAATATTACTTAAAGAAAAAAAAGATTGAAGAGTAATCAAAAATTGCGATGACAATATAAAAAAAAATAATATACACTCAAATTTGAAAAAAAATATGTAAACAAGATTTAGAAAAATTCG
Source organism: Leptonema lineaticorne (assembly GCA_024500535.1). Lineage (NCBI taxonomy): Eukaryota > Metazoa > Arthropoda > Insecta > Trichoptera > Hydropsychidae > Leptonema > Leptonema lineaticorne. Next base: position 2,913,319 of record JANIJI010000016.1, on the reverse strand, counting down.
CATTATTTTTATATACTTCCAAATTACTGCGCATGAATATCATGAAGTAGTTTATATACAATTTTGAATTATATAGTTATACTTATCACATTATTCATATAATATTTTAATCACCTCAAAATATAAATGCACTTTTAGTTAACGATTTTTTACAACATTTTTGCTATCTCAAATATTATATAGATAAGACAATAATTACTATAAGCTGCACAGTCATGAAGTCAAACAATGGTATTTCGTGCAAGTTTCATGGTGTCAGATATCAGTATAATGTTACCAAATTTAATTTAAAATAGCTTTATTACTGTTTTTTTAATATATAGATATCAATCATAAAAAATAGATAAGGATAATATTGAAAACAATTATAAAATTTACATAACTGGCTTCAAAACAACAAAAATTAATAATATAATATTTTTCTTTTTCAACATTATGATTAAATTATATATATATATATATATATATATATATATATATATATATATATTGTGTGTGTGTGTGTGTGTTTGTATGTATTTTTTATTAATATAAATATAAATAATTTTCAATGTCTGATTATATATTTCGTAATTATATTGCAACTATCGCACAAAATAAGTATAAAATTGGCATATTATGCTTATGTTGACCTTAAAATAATGCCTGATAAAAAAACACGCAATTCCAATAAATAGTATTTTCATGAAAATATTATTTTATTTCAAAACTGCGTAGCATACGGAGATAACTCCCAATTTGCGAACTTTCTATAATCCTATTACATAAAACATTAATTATTGTCCATGTTTATTTTTTGAATGTGTCATAAATGAGGTTCTGCACGAATTTTGCAATAATTAATTTATTGATATTATGAGTTCTTTACATCTTCTTGGAAGCTTTTAATAAAACGAAAAAAAAAATTACTTCGAACGATCGATAAGTAAATTCTACGAGTGATAAGACTTAAGATTTTTTTTTCATTTTAAATCACACTTACTCTCTTTACTTATAAAGAACATATTGAAAAATAAAATTTTATATAATATTACTACAAAACTATTGAAAATAATATGAATAATATTATTATTAAATTTAAAATTGAAATTACAAAAAAAAATAACAAAAAATAGTATCTTTTTAAAAAAATGTCTTAATAAATATTTTTTTTAATTTTATATTGTATATTACAACCTTTTTAACATTCAAATAACGTAATATTGTTTATAAAAAATATTCAAAATAAATTCAAGCAAATTATTAAAAAAAAGTTTTACTTAAATACTATATATGTATATATATATATATATATATATATATATATATATATATATATATATATATATATATCAATTACGTACATACTTCTAAAATAAAAAAAATTGAGTAAAATTTGTCTATGAGAGGATTTTGAAAAACGTTATAAGTATTCCTTACTGATAAAAATAGTACTTTCACTTTCTTTTTCAAGACTTCGTAATCATTCACTGTACAAAATTTAGTATCAGATAATTTGAATCCTTATTATGTTTATAAACATAAAAATACAACGTAATAAAAGCATTTAGCTATAAATATTTATTGTACAAAATCTATGTCGCCTATTTTGACCAATTATAGATAATTATTTTTCTATATTTTTAATTTAATTTTAAAATAACAATAATTTTTGTGCACATATATAGAAATACAATAATTCAAATTTCACTAATAACAATATATATATATATATATATATATATATATATATATATATATATATATATATATATATATATATATATATAATATTTATATACTATATATTATTTTTACTTTAGTTTACTTAATTTTAAACAATTTTTTTTAACACAATTTAAAATAAAATATAAAAAAGTAAATAGCTTTCAGACTTCTGGCATTTTTGCAGAATCACTATCGTTAACCCACATTATTCAACATTGTCTTCAAACATCAACTTCAACTTAATTTTTTAAGCATGAATCACAGTCTGCACATTGGTAAAGAAGTCGTTAAATACTCGTTTTTATAACAAATCATAAAATTTAATTTCACGACATAATTACAAAAAGAAAGGTAAAATTGTTTAGTGTTTAGTTTAATCTTATTATATGGTAATTTATAGCGATTAAAAGACAATACAATTAATATAATTCGTTCAATAAAAATGAACAGTGTAAAAATTATATTCCTAAATAAATATTATCAGTTAAAATTTAAACATTTAGTGTGCAATTTCATTAAAAATGATGAAATTCTCATATGATAAAATAATTATATCTTTCTAAATATAAACAGTATTAAAAGATATGAAATCAATCTTTTTATTTTATAAATACATTTATTATATGCGCTAAAAGTATTATTTAGAAGAAAATAAAGATATATAATAAATAGATAAAAAATTAAACGGCAGCTATAAAAACTTTTAAATCAAACGAAAATTTTCTCATCAATTATTCATAAAATCATTAGTATTTTTGTAATAACGATCAAAGTTTTTATCGTTTATTTATAAATATTTTTTTTTAAAAAAAAGAGTACAACAGCAATACGACTAAAAGACTAAAAATTATTTTATTATGGTAAAAAGATACTAGCAATTTGGAGATAGTTACAATATTGCACGAACGCGTTAATGACATATTTTAATAATCGCACGACAAATAAAAAATAAATTAAAACTAAAATGTGTCAGAAGATAACCTTGCGGAAGATCAGAACGAACAAAACAAGAAAAAAAAACACAAATAACGTAAAATAATTTCGAGTTTACGAGCTTCGGAAGCGCTTCGAACGAACGATAAATATAATTTTATAAAAATAATATATACTTCGTTCGATGTCGTTCTTCGTTTGAATCATTATATAAAAAAGACACGTTTCATAATTGGAATTCTTTAATCGTAAGATTTGTAGTGTCAATCTAAATATGTGTAAAATAGCGCAACATTATTTTGACGGTTGAATAATTTAAAAAGCCTATTTTTTATTCGCTATTAATTTTCGTAATGAGCTTCGTTACATTATACTTTTCGAATAACTTTCGGAGTATTGAAAAAATGTACGACGAAATTCGTGGTATTTGTCATATTTTGAATAATGTAGCGACGAAACATTGGTTCGTATTTATATGGTATTTATGTGGATCATATATTTATAAGCGATCGAGAGAAACTTACGGCCGGAAAGCGCGCATTGTACTTTTTCTTCTTGGAAGGCATCCTGGACGCGAACGTGGACGTGGACGTCGTCGTTGTCAATGTTGTCGGCCTTCGCCCCCGAATGCGAGACGGCGATTAACGACGGAACGAATCCGAGAAAACTTATTACAAAAATAAAAAAAAAAAAAACGATCGGGACTCCGCCACCGGACAACGAAGGTTATACGACGGCGTGACGTTTCGCCGGCGACGAAACGTCCGCGCGACACCTTTCGACGTCAGATCGTTTCGACGCGACTGAAAACCGTCACATTTCGCGACCATTATATCTATTTCGCGCTTTCGTCCAAAAAAAAAGATTTTTTATATTTTTCTCTTTCCATTCTCGTATTTTCAAAATAAATACGAAAAACCGAAATCGATTAAAAATATTTTTTAGTTAAAAATTCGCAATCGATTAAAATATATATATCTTTTTAATATTAATTTTGTGAAAAAAGACACAAATTTTACTTATCGTGATCGATTATTTGACTTCATAAATATATTTAATTATTTAAAGTTATATTCTTTGCAAAAGTTCACCTGAAATTGATAATTTATAATATTTTATAATCTATTAATAGACTAAAATATATAGTACAAAATCAATATCTCAAAAAAGATCTTTACAAATATTTTAAATTTTACTGGAATATACCAAATTAAAGAAATTTTAAAGTTTAATTTTGATATCAATTGATATAAAAAAATGTAATTGAATATTAAGAATTAAAATTAGTTAATAAAAAATGTATCAAAATCAACAACAAACACTGTCATAGATTTATTTAAACTTATCAAATAAAATATTACAAAACCAATGTAACTAATATAATATTTATAAAATGTAAAAAGTACGTTTGTGAGAAATCTATAATACAAAATTCGTCAATTTATAAAAAGTGCGGAAAAACTTATAAAATACAAATTTAAGCACTTGAAATATATAAAAAATGCAAAAATAAAAAAATATCCAGTATACTAAAATTTTATTGTATATTTAGATGTACATTGGATTTTTCTAAGGTGGTCATTTAATCTAAACCAAATGTCTATAAGTTTAAAATTAAAAAATGATGTTTACATTTCAAACAAAAAACTTCTTGTTAAGACCAACACTAAAAAAATAAAAAAGTAAATCGAAGTCAGCTGTTGTGTCGTTTGTTCGGATTATTATTTCATAGTCGATTGGTTATTTACTGTGATATATTTATTTTTCTATAAAAACTTATTATTATATTTATGAAATTTAATCGAACATAGTTTTTGGTTGTTATTTTTCAAAAAATGGCGAGAATAATTTCTAAAATCCGTTCAAAAATATCTAAAAATAAAAAGAAAAAAAATACAAACATTATCATAAATTGCAAACAATACAATAAATTAAATATTGTCCCTAACTCTAATTCTAAAAATGATGAAGAATCTAGCGACGACGATAAACCTCTCATTCATCACAAAACGAAAAAAATACATAAAAAAACTAGTATCTTACTGTCGAATAAAGAGCGTAAAGTATTACAAAAATGTACGAAAGCTATTCGAAAAAAAGATACGAAACAATATAAAAAAAGAAAGAAGGAATTTTGTCAATCAGGTTTTTTTTACTGAATTAATTCTTTCCAATTTACCTGCTTAAATTATATTACATTTACCCTTTATTTTAGATTCAGAAAGTACTGATTTTGAAAAATATGTTTACTTCGATGAAAAGAAAACCAAAAGAAAAATTAAATTGGATTCCAAAATGGACATAGAAATAATTAAAAAACAAATACACACGATCAAAGTAGAAAATGTATGCCTCGTAAAGGAACATGAAAGAATCAACCAAATCAAATTAAAAGAACGTTTAAAACTTAGAATGGAAATTAGAAGGCTTAAAGCAATTATTGACGAATTAAAAGTATACCTAATTGTCTATTTTTATTTTTTATTTTATTCACTATATATATTAATGCTTTTTACTTAAAGATGATATTTTAAAATTAACATTTTTGTTAGATAAATATATTTTTAATACTTAATGATGATTATGTTAACTAAAATAAAAAAAAAACATTAACAAATTTTTGATTTATTAAAATATTAACAGATTTCTGGTTTATTTAATGACTCGTCAATTCCCGATACTGGAAATACAACAGCTTTAATAGATTCTATGAGGAAACTACTTAAAAATTCTGATTATTTCAAAACTTCAATATTTAATAATGCACAATTTTTCAATAAAATGAAATCATTAGAAATGACAAATTCTACTTTTTGGCAGGTACTATTAATCTTTTACATGTTAAGCATTATACAATATGATTTTTTTTTAATTATTCATTCTTTAATTTCAGAATTTCAACAATATCGAAACTAATACCAATGGAATAAGTCCAACTCCATTTTGGACCGGATCATTAGATAATATTGATCCAAATAATACTGATTATTACACACCTTGTGTGCCTATCGACAGTAATGCAAAATTAAAGATAAATTTAGATAACAAATATTATTCATATTTAAGTCAAATTTCAAGAGGAAATACTGATAAGACTGAATATGGTATATTAACCTTTATCAAAATAAAATATTACCAATTGAAAAAGATATATTAATGATATATCAATTTATAGATTCATCAATGCAAGATTTATTGGAATCAAAGTCACCGTACACCACTGATGAATCATTAGATTCATTCTCATGTAACAATGACTGGAACGAAATAGCAACAAAGCGCAAAAATAAAAAAATACAATCAGATTCGAAAATTAATGATGTAAATAATGAAGGTTCGGAATTGTTAAATGATCGAGTCATTACAGGCATTTGTTTGTTTATCAATTATTGAAAGTTTATATAATCGTATTAAATTTATAACATCTTTTTTATTCGCAGAATTGCTCGACACGAACACTCGTGATAGTTTAGATAATGAATCTGATTGCAAGTTGGATAATTCGAATAAAGTCAACGAAGAAAATTGTAAAAAGACCGACACTTATAATATATGTGATAATAAATCTCCAAATAAAACTGAACTTGTAGTAAAACCACTTGTAGAACCGATCGAAAGTAATTATATTTCACGATAATGTCATAAATAAAAATGTATTTTATTTATATTTAATATTTTCAGGCAGTATTTGTACCGAATGCGGATTTGATTCGTCTTGGACATCATTTATAGCGCGACACCGAGAAGCGTATGAAAATGGCGTAAAATTGACTCCGTGCGATACTTGTAACACAAAATTCTTAAAATCTGGACACTTTGATGGAAAACATCAGTAATTTAAAATCGACTAAATCTGGTGTCGATTGCGAATTGAAATTTTATTTTATTTTTTTAATATATTTTAGATTAAAAAGACTGCCTAGAGAAACTAAGAAAAATTTTTCTCGATCATTTATATGCGATATTTGCGGTCAAGGCTGTGCGACGAGCTCCGGTTTATCGCAGCATCGCCTGAAACACAGCGAAGCAAGATATCCTTGTCCATATTGTCCTTACAAATGTCGAAGAAAGGGATATATAAAGGTTATACAAAAATAATAATAATATAATTTTTAATTTTATAAGCTCATAATGTATGTTTTTTTTATAGAAACATATCGAAATTCATCTTAGACACGCGAATTTTAATATGACAACTAATTGCAATATGAACAATATTTCTATTCAAGATAATACTTCGATCATTAATCAGTTAATCGAGCAACCGATACAATCTTATGAAAACGGTGGTACTTTTCAATGTCACTATTGTCCTTACATTTTAACGAATAAATTTCATTTCGACGAACATATGAAATACCATGAAAATGATAAAGTATTTGGAAGCAATATATCTTCACGTCAATGAAAATTGACATCCAAGATATTCAATTCTTTGAATATCTTTATCGAGTCAACGATTTATAAAAACAAATAGATTAATTAATTTAATCTTCAATAAAATTATATAATATTATATTTTTTCTACAAAATTTGCAATAAACGAGTAGACTGATTAAATGTATTTCATTATGAGTTTTAAAACAAAAAAATGTTTTAATGAAAATCGAAATGTTTAATAAAAACGGAGGAAACTTCTACTAAAGAATTTAGTCCACAAAATCTTATGAAAATATAAAATTGATAAAAAAAATATTCTTGCAAGATTCTTATAGAATACTTTACTCTTTTTTTATTTTGAATATTTAAATGAGTGTAATTTACCTTAAATATAATAATATTATATTGCAATTTTATTTCAATGTAAATAATCAAATTGAAAATTAATGAAAATCTCAAATTAAGCACATAAATAAAATAAGTTGTTATATAGTATTTTATCCAAAAACATATATCAAATTCATTATAAACGATATTCTAAAACTGTGATCTTGTTTTTCCAGCTTTTAATGATTAATGAACGTTTTCAATTAATTAAATTCAGATTTTTTAATGTGAATCCATTTAAAACAGATTAATAAAAATTACAAAATTTAGTATAATAATGTTAATATTTTTAATAATGCAGTATCATAAAGGTGGAAACTGAAGAAAAACGACATATTGAAATTATATATTAATAATTTAATGGACATATACAAAAATAATATTTTCATTAGCTACAAATAAGATATTCGTTAGCTACAAAAAGAAAAATAAAGTAAAATATACATTAATATAATTGAACATACACACATGCGTTCAAAATGTATAAAAAAAATTCACAACTGTTTATGTAATATATATATATATATATATATATATATATATATATATATATATATATATATATATATATATTCATATAGGAACACATTCTTTTACATATATTTCAATTTCACCAAATTGTGATGGTTAAAAAGAAACCAATTGTAAAACAAATCGAATGGGACGAATATGAGTGCAAAATATGATTAAAGAAATCGACATCGAAAAGCGAACATTGCAAGGAATTTCATCATATTAACATTTATCTGAGAGAGAAAAAAAAACACATTTTAATACACATATTACACTTAACAATATGTCCACATTTTGATGAATTAGAATTAATTTCTTTCTCCCCCACCCCTGCTCCCCCCTACTTTGATTAATTCATTTGCGAGATGAAGATGACATCTCGTGCGAACAAGGCTTTATATATTCGTATCAATATATATACATTTCAACAATTTCTAAGTCGGTGGCCGGAATACGACGTCTTTCGTGCGTAGTTGTAACAGTTTAACCCCCTTACATTTTAACCATCTAAGTGCTTAACATGATTTTCTTCTAATCGTTAACGCTATGGGAAAAAAATGTATTGAAATAAAATAAAATAAAAAATGTAAATCACATCTTTGCATCTATTGTACAATCTCGTTAAATTTAATACAAAAAAAAAAGTTAATAAAAATTATTAATCAACAGAAGCGGACAAACTCGGTTTTCCGTAACAATCACAATTACTTATAAAATCGAATAAACTACAATTCGTCAAATCTCATTTTTTTTTTTTGCTTTATAAGTAATATACATAATCATGATGAGTATATTTTTTTAAAACACCACTTCTTATCATAGTTTGCCTACCCCTATTGTGTTAAAAAAAAAACAATGTTATTCCAGAGTTTTAGTATACATTTTTAAATACGCAATATTTGCTCGTTGCTGATCAAACTTTATAAATCTATATATAGATTGCACTTCAACTACTCATAATATTTTATCCTATAATACAATTCGACATTTTATTGACAATTGGTATGGCAAGCGCTAATATTAATAGTTTTAAAATAAATAAAACTAAACATAATAAATAAAATTAATAATTACAGCCTCATACGTACAAATTCTCAAAAATAAATCAAAAAAAAATAGAAAACAAAGTGACTAAATTATTATTCGGAAATTTCAATTTTAAAATAAACTAATAGTAACGCATCTACTGTAACCAGAATGAGTCAATTAAATGATATGCACCATTTTTTTTTTCAGAAAATCGTCAATTAAATTGTAACAAGATAATAAATAAAATTATTTTGATCAATTATCACATATATTATAATTATTACAAATAATCATAAGTAAATAAAACATTTTCGTGCAAGTATTAACATCGACGTTACATAAATACAAACAAACTTAAAAAGTTCACTATAAAGAACATTTACAAAATTAAACGCAGTTTGTTTTTAATAAAGACTATACTATTTAAAACGATTATTTAACGTATAAATAAAACACGCTTTTTTTATACCAAAAACTGAATATTTTCACATACAAACCAAACGAATTGTGCAATTTTTCTCGTAATATATATATATATATATATATATATATATATATATATATATATATATATATATAATATTAATCTTTATAAATTTAATACTCTTCAAATCCAAATATTACCAAATAAATATCAAAAACAAAATTATGAAAGATAGACAATCTATGTTTATTTTATATTAAATCAATCAAACTTTCGATATAAACCTTATGTACAAATATATCTAGTTTTCATATACATATTTTATAGGAAAAAAATAATTCGTCAATTTTTGAACTAAATATCCAAAATAGCTATAGTTCAATATTGTATATTCACTGCAATTAAATATGAAAATTTAATGTTTATAGTATGACATAAATTGAAAAAAAAATCAGAAAACTATGCATACGTTATTATAATGAAAAACACCTAAAGCCTCGCACGTATAATACAAATTATACTACTAAATCATTTTAACGTTACATAATCACATATAAACTAACTACTTTTGTTTTCTTTATACATAAATGATAATTAAATCATAAAGTATTTTAAAACTTAGGATAAATAAAAAAAAATCACAACTTTATAAATCGTACGAATATTACTGCAAACGATAAACAGCTCAAAAAATAAAATGAAGAACAAATAATATAGATGACATCAATACAATATACGATAAAATTTCAAAGATTCTGATAAAAAATTTAATTAACGCTATATATATTTATATTATCCGGAATTAGATTCCATGAATAGACAAACTTAAAATATGGACAATACATGTCATGAATTTTTTTTTAATATAATTATTACAAGAAGGCAATTTTTCACAAAGAGGACAGATCGACGAATCGTTCAAAATTGAACGACATTTTTAATAAAACATCACGTTACTTTCCATTCCATCAAATTGAATCTGAACACTCATAATCGTAATGAACACTGTTAATTTTGGTGAAGGCCATGAATATTTAATAAAACAATCTATTTTAACTGACATTAAAATAAATATTCGAAAATAAATTAAAATATCTCGATACGTTTCCCTGATTCATGAAATTATTTACATAAACCACTCGATCCTCAATGCTGTATTTTTTAGTGTTTTATTATATTATGTGAATAAACATTAATAATGATTAATATATTGGAGTAGCGTGATGATTTTATGTGAGTGTTCTTTTTCTTTAATTTAAAAAGCTGTATAAAAATTCTGACTAATAAATACATATAGAATTATATGGTTATGCGACAATATATTGTAACAGTCTTCACTGAATGAAACAGTTATTCTTCTTTTTCAATTCGACATGGGATAAATTGCGCTCTATTTCATCATCATCTTCCATTCTAAAGAAAAGTCATTAAATAAAACAATATTAATTCTATTAAACACAAATTTCATGTACTAAAATTATAATTTTAGATTTAAATCAATTATTAATAAAAACAATATATTTACGCTTGTTCATGCTCGTGTAGATGATGAACAAGCTGATCTCTAGCGTCAACCACAGTCAACAATTCACGTAATAATCGAGCTTCGTCGCCACGCTGACCTTCAGATTTACGCCATTCTTCAACTTTCAACAAAGCACGAAGCTCTTCGTCAACTTTAGCATGTCTAGCTCTAAGCTCGTTTTCTTGCTCACTTATAAATTAAATACATAATCACAAAAACCACATAAATTAAAAATTAAAAAAATCTTGTTGCAAAATACTTACAGAATATTCAACTGCATCTGTCTTTTAATTAACGCGTTTTTTTTGTTTACCAATGTAAACCATTTCGCCATTAAAGCATTCTCTTCCTTCAATAATACATCACATTTATAAATATGCTTAATTAATTAATCTTATTTTTTAATTCAAAAATAATATACATTACCTGTTCAGATTGACCGCTTTCCATAACAGCTCGTAATTCTTTCTCCAGAATTGCTGCTTGTTTATCAATGGCTGATTGTTCCCTTTCTAAGGCTTCCATTTCACGTTCGATATAATTCCTCATATCTTTACCAAACTAAAATTATTATTGAATAGAGATTATGAAACAAAATATCATTAAATTAAAGAATCAAATGTAAAATATATATATCCATATTTACGCCTTTCATAATAAATGAATCCTTATCAGGACTAATTCTTTCAATTATATTATTAAAAGAACGCAGAGGTGAACTCGATTTAACAACTCCAGTGTTGAAAGATTTTTGGGACAAATTATTGTCTAAAACTAATAACAAAATTATTAACAAAATAATGAGATAATGAATAATGCTTTTATTACAAAAAAAAATGATTTAGTAAATAAAGCACATAAATAGAAAAAATAAATGTATATAAGCACTTTTAAAGATTTTTGCTGCATAAAAGTGATAAAAAATTGCATAATAATTAACTTATTATCCAAAATTAAAAAAAAATCGATCTTAGTAAATGCGAACCTGTTCTTTTTTGATAGGTTATTTATAAAAATAAATCTTGTTAGTAAATATTATATTGTAATTAAATATTGTAACTTTTTAAACATTTATATAAGTGGGCACGTATTTTGGAATTATGCGTGAAAAGAAATGCAATTATTATTAAATTGAAATATACATAAATATTATATAAATTTAATATAAGTTTGAAATGTTTCATTTTTAGACCAACACCAAACAAATTATGTCAATGAATTACATATAGATAATAAATTAAAACGAATAAAAGCAAACACAAACATCTGGATTAATAAAGTTTACCTTCGCTGTACATAGGATTGTTTTCAGTGACAACAACATTATCTACGGGTTCCGTTTTCTTTTCTTCAGGTGTATTATCTAAAGTTTTTTCAATTGCAGATTTGTTAACATCTGAAAAAATTGATATAGCAAAATGTGGATAGTGAAAAGTTAGTGACAGAAAAGCGCTAGTCATGAAAATACTCAAGAAGAGCCTAAACCTTTTGTTAATTTTCATTTATTATACCTTCACCAAATGCGATCATTTATTATGAAAAAGAAAATAACAATAATTACCATTGCAAAATTGTTGTTCTGCCAAAATTTGAGAAGCGTTTAACACCTCGACAGTTCCGATTTTATTGTTAGGCGATGTCGGACTATAAAAAAATATTATCGATTGAATAATTCATTAGCACAAAAAAAAAGAATAATAAATAAACAATAGTTACCTATTAATCAATCCAGCTCTAGCATCGGCGATCAATTTTCTTGCTCGTTCTCTTAATTGTGCTTGTCGTGTTTCTTCAGTATGCTAAATATTAAAATTTCTATTAATACATTGAATAACATCTATTTTAAATATAAATTTTAAAACTTTTTATAAACATTAATAACCGCCAATTAGCGCAAATAAAAATTTAATAAAGTAAAAATGTGAATAAGAAATATATATATATATATATATATATATATATATATATATATATATATATATATATATATATATATATATATATATATATATATAAAACAAAAGCAAGCAGTATACAAAAAAGCTATGTTTTTTTTATCATAACTAAAGCACGATATGAACGTAAATAAACTTTTTGTGATGAGAATCATACATTAGTTTTTCTAAATAGCTTCTTAACATCCATTTCGAAAACTGATGTACAATTCATTAATGGTAACAAACCTTTTGTGGACTTAACGGCTGATTTTGTACTTTAACGATTTTTGAATTCGGCGAAATTTCAGTCGGAGACTTTACTGATCCGGATGACGATTCTTCTCTCGCAGCTTTTCTCGTTGCCTCCAACAACTGCCTCGCTTTTTCTTTGAGCTCATCGTGACGGGATAGTAGGTGCTATTCGATCGATTCGAATTTATGTTTACAAAACACATCACATAAATGTATAAACTACAACACTATGTATGTACACATATATACATATGACTGCGCCTTTACAAGTGATGTAAAATTTAGTAAGTAAAAAAAAAAGATACTTCATAATGGTCTTGCTGGCACATTTACATGCACATATGGATGATAATACTACGGTGTTTTTAATGGTTTCTCAAAGGATGTTTATTGCAAGAAAAATTAAAAGTTTTAAAATATTATCTTATGAAAACTACATAAACACCTAACAGTTATAAATAAAGTAACTTTTAAAAAATCCTCGTTAACTCGTAATAAAAGGAATTATATAAATATATATTGTTATACAAATTACAACTCCAAAAAATCCTTACTGCATTTCAAGCTCAATTATATTCCATATCTTCAAAATTGTTTGCTATTAAGTGTATTTTAAACAGCGTTAAATTAAACTGACATTATGATTGATTTTAATTAAATTAGAAGTGTAAATCTCTTGTAATATAATATGTTAGAATATTAATATTTTCTTTAAAAAAAAATTATAATGAAAAAACATAATTTACACTACTCAATTTAATCATATAATAGAAAAATGAAAAATAACTGCAATATTTGCACACCACAAAATAATACTAAAATACACACGCACGCGCACACAAACACCCACACATACACACACACGCGCGCACGCAAAAAATAAAACCTAACTAAATAAAATCAAAGTATAAAAACAGAAAAATTAAAAAGCAAAAAATAACACTTTCTATTGTTTATGTGCTAAAACACATTTTTGTGGTATGATAAAAATAGTTTGGAATAAACAATGATTACAATATTTATCACAACTGTGATCTAATATATGGGTAATCGTATTAACAAATGCTAACGACAATTCACTAACAAGTACTTCGTCATAACGAGACGTGTGTGTATGTGTGTAATGGCTTTATAAAAAAAAATATGACATAACTGAAATGAAAACAAATTAATATATAAGAGTCAAATATAGAACAAAATAAAAATAGCATCTTTTATATAAAAAGCAGAATAAATTTATAGATTAAATACAACACATCTCGGAAAACGCAAATCTTAATTGTAATATTTATTGAAGTTTTTTTAACTATTGGATTAAATACATTATATTAAATCAATTTAGATAAAAATAATAATTCTTGATATATTACATTCCTCAAAAAAAAGGACGATATTTATTAAATCGCAATATAATTGTGATATCATAGAAAAATGATAATTACATCAATTATAGATATTTATATTAGTATATAATTATAATTAACAAATATGATAAGAAATATTTACTTGTGAAATAATTAAGATTCAACTCTGGATATAATTAACTTCATTGACTTTTTGTCATATTTTTATATACAAATACACACACGCATACACACGCATAAGAATAATATAAAAAGCTGTGAATAAAAACTAACACAAGCATGATTAAAAATTCTCACAATTCTTTTTCGATTAATTAAATATACCTGAGTAGGTTTTGGTAATTCAGTAGGAGATGAAAGATCTTCTATATTCTGATTAATTTGTTCATTCGCCAATTTAGGATCTATTACTTTTTGATCATTCATTTCTAAAGTAGGTTGTTTTGATTTATCTAAAGTATAAAAAACAACATATCAAAATCACTTTCATATACTAAGTAAAGTAAAATTTTTCTTTTACTTTCATCCATGTGTACTGTAAGAACATCTTGGTCATCTTCTTCATCAGAACCAAATGGATCGGTTAATTGTTTTCTAGTCATTAACTTCACTGGCCATGCTTCGCGCACATTAACTCCAAATGGTTGAGTAGTAGAAGCAGTTTTAACATTATTTTCTATTTTTCCAACATCAGTTTTTATCGTATTCTGTACGTTTGCTGAATTCAACGATAACGGTTCTTTCTTAACATCTTTACTTGACATTGAATCTCTAGTTGTGATATCATTACATTTATTGCTATCAATTGAACTTTTATGTAAAAATTTACTAGTATCAAGTGAAGACTTGAGATTTTGCAATTTTTCTTTGGTTGGAGAAATAACTTTTCCAAATAAATTTTTAGATGATGTAAATATCAATCCTTTAACATCTTTTACGGTATTCATAGGAGATCGATCCTTTTGAAACTGACCATCGGTATTTATAATTCTATCCGGAGATTGCACAGATTGTCTGTCTTGAGAATGTTGAGAATCCATCGAATCTTGTGAACTAAACACATATAACAATATGTTGTTATTTAATAATGTACATTTCATATTGTGTGTTAAAAACGAAATCTCATTAAAATACCTTAATGAAGCTCTATTAACTACAGATTGATTGTCATTTTTCTTTTGTCTCATTGAAAGTATCTCCTGAGAAAAGAGTTCTACTGATATATTAGAATGTTTATCAGTATTGAATCGACCTATAGTATACGATGATTCTTCAGTTGTTTGACCTAAATAATTTAATTATATTTAAAAAAGTATATGAACTCTATCTAAAATGGTAAAATGATAATTTTTTCAATTTACCTATTTTACTTAATCTAAACTGACGATTAGTAAATAAAGCACGCAGTTGATGTAAATAAGTTAATAATGCTAAACGATCGGGTCCACGAGATCTTCTAATTTCACTAGGATGTAAAACGATAGGTACTCCTAAAGCTTCTGAAGCTTTTAAAGCCATTCTGATATTTCCCTCTGGATCATTGGGTGAAATTTCGAGCATATCTCTATAATAAAATTGTCATAAAATATTTTAATATAAAAAAAATATTATATAGGAAATTAAGTTTATACTAACATTAAGTCAGGTCTATAATAATGAATTATGGCACAAAACGCTATACCATTTGACCAGCTGGTTGTTAAATTTGTTATATTACACTGAGGATAATCTTTGGTTACTTCTTTACACCATTCCAACAAATCTTGGGCTGGCGTTGCATCTTTGTTAGAATTCTCTTCAACAAAAAGTTGTTTAGAAAACTTATCATTGTCCAGTTTAACACCGTCTACCCCAGGAACTGGAGTTTTATCAATAAAAACTTTGCTATTATCGACCACTGGTGTAGTTACATTTGAATTATCCTCATCAACATCTTTAGAATATGGATAATCATTTAAATTTGTTTTCAAATCCAAAGGTTTAAGATTTTGTTTTAAGGAAGGTTTTGTCGATATAGATTCATTGGCAATTGGACTTGAATACTTATTGTCATCATATGGTAACGAAGGAATACTAAAAGGATCTCGTTTTAAATTTTCATGTAAATTATCCAAAGGTGTTGCTACTGGAGTTGATGTTAATGAAGCAGCACTTCCAGGAGTACCAGCCAAACTCGAAGTCATCATTTCCATTTGTTGAGTTAAATCTAACATCTAAAAAATATCAAAAATACAATCAAAATAGCAAAAATTCAAATAAAAATAATACTATCTTTGCATTTAGTACAAAAATAAATTTCATTCAACCAATGTGTAAAATAAGCAATTAAAATAAGAATTTGGTGAGCATATAAAACTAAATTATACACAGCTTAAAAATGGCTATTAAAATAACATTGCTTCCGTGTTTACAATTGCAATATAATAAAAGCATAAAATGTGTTTTTTTTACATTTACGTTTCATTTTTTTTTAATTTACAAAACTCACCTTTTTTTCAGATGGTAGTCTGTAGCCGTAACCAGCAGACTAACGAAACAAAAATTAAATCGAAAATAGAATTGGAAATACACTTAAAAATATTGGAATATATACCTTAGGCTGTATTGTATATATAATATAAGAAAAATGAAAATTTGTAAAATTTTCACCTGTTTTAAACTAGTTGAATTTTCAGAAAAACTAAAATCATCCTCTTCAAAATCTTCTAGCGGAGCAATATCTGAATTGTTATTCATGGACATCATTGAAGCCATAGACTGCATATCTTCGTCGCTACAATCGAATAAAATATAATAAATAAATGAATGTAATTAAATTACTAAATAAACATAATAAACTCACGCTGCACTGCCTTCTCGTAACAAAACGGAGCTTACTGTAACTTCCAATGATGCGGACGTCACCTAATTTATTTATAAAAAATTGATTAAGTAAAATTTGAAAACACACTATTCAAGATATAATATAAATTAAAACAATACTTTTGTAGTAGATGGTCGCATTTGAAGCACTAAACTTTTTTGAGACAATCCTGCAGACGCCAAAGGTTTTAGATTTAACGGTACCTGAGCAATTCGACGTCTTCTTCCAGCAGAAGACACCTAAATTAAAATATACGAAATACTATATATATATATATATATATATATATATATATATATATATATATATGTGTGTGTGTGTGTGTGTGTGTGTGTGTGTGTGTGTGTGTGAGTGTAATTCCAAATATTTTAATATTTTATAGTTTATAATTTACATCTTCCAAAATAAATATCCAGTCTTTATCTTCAAGCTCATTAGTACGCTGGTCCCTGAATAATGTTACTGCTATGGTGTGATTATCAGGCACAGCCCATATAACACTTCCCCTAAAAAAATAAAAAAAACTTTCTTAAACATTCTTTCTATTTTTAATTTGACCTAATTTAGTAAAACAACGAATCCAGTTTTCGTAAAAGGGTTCTATAAATAAAATTTAAAATCTGTTCACCAAATATTTATATTACAGTTAGCTATTTTCATATCATCAGATTGAAATTAAACTAAAATAATTTTGTTCATCGACGAAAACTAAGCAGTTAAAACTTATAATATCGATATATATATATATATATATATATATATATATATATATATATATATATATATATATATATATATATATATATATTACTTCAATGGTTCCTTCATAGATGGTTCCCATTCCAGTGGTTCTGAAATAACTCTTCTTGATCGACGAGACCAGACAATGCTCAATTTGTTTGGTTTCCTATAAGGAAAAAAAACGAGAAGCATATTACAAAATGTCATCAAAACAAAAATAGTGTCTTTTTAAGACCTAGTATTTTTAGAACATCAACAAACAAATATGTCTACGTTTGCCAAGATTTGCGAATAATTACATTACGAATTTAAACTACATACTTATTTTTTTGACAAACATTTTTATCGTGCGTATATATTATTAAAAAAAACTTTTTTTTATTAATATTAAATTTAAAAGAATTATATTAAATCATAATAGCATTGAGAAATAATCACTCAATGCGATAAAATATATTGTATCACTAGTACCATTTAGATGTGGTTTCCAAATCGATGCGGTGATAGGATGCAGTAAACTGAAATTTCGCTGCCCTCTTATTGACACGCTGCAACCTCTTCCACACTGATGTCATCTTTAAAGTATATTCTTGGCGAATGTATATAATTAGAAAACTTTGGATTTTTTCACATATAGCGATTTTCCAGGCGCATTTTATATGTTGTCAGTGAACGAACTTGAAATTCACACCCATCACAGCGTGCGTAGGTTGAATATTATTATCTGAAAGGAAATATGATATAAATACCAAATGATATTAGAAGAGGAAGAATATCACCGCAACAAAAATGACCAATAACATTAATAATACATGTGATATATATATATATATATATATATATATATATATATATATATGTGTGTGTGTGTGTGTGTGTGTTTTTATTATGCACTTGAAATATAATTTTAACAATCGTATAAGCTAAAATTGACTTTACTTACTGATAATTAAGATTTAATCAATTCTCAGTAATACATTCAAAGGCCATAATATTAAAAATATTATAAGATAAGTATAATTAAATAGAAGAAGTTCCAAAAATAAATATCATTATTTTTCTTGCACATAAAACACAAATTATAAGTTTTTATATTAATATTTATTTAATGCTATTTATTTAATGCTATGATATTTTTTTAATGCTATTAAAAAAATATCGAAATATTATTAAAATGTATAAAAAAGTTGCATATAAAAGATGAAACATTGTGGTGCAAAATCCAAGCATTATGAGATATGTCAAAATGTTTTTTGCATCACAATACTTTTGTTTACAACTTTAATATTATATATTCAACAAACACGATTATACAAACAAAGATGCACTATTAAATTAAAGTTAAAATAATTTCATGAATATCGCTAGTATTAAAATTCTTAAATTTTAATAATCATGAATAAAAATACTAAATAGTAAGTACAATATAATTAAAATGGAAAAAATAAGTATTTTTCAATATATGATAGATTTAAATAAAAAACAAAAAAGATATAAATGTTGGAACTGGAACTCAAAATTAACCGTTCATTGAAGCGAAAACTCAATTAATAAGTTATCCACAGAGTCAATGAAGAAAATACCTTTTGCAATATTATTAATTATAATTATAAATTTACTCGCACATTTTACAATTTAACAAATAAGGGATTATATAAATTAATAAATATATTTAATCATTTAAATAATAAAATTTCATATATTCATTCAAAAATTAACTTTCAACATTTCGTAAAATCTTTTAACAAAACTTGTGAACGAAAATTAAAATAAAAAATATTGAATACTTATTAAAAATAAATATCGGTTTCTCATTTTATAAAATCGCTAATAAATGAAAAATAGAATTTAAATTACTATCAAAATATTTATAAATACACACCAATTGACAAGTGCGATTTCATCAGATGTTTATTAAAATGGCATTGAAACTAATTGTACGAAATATTCACAAACATATGTACGAAAGTTGATACGGCATTGATTACGATTAAGAATTATAATAAATAAAATAATATTTCACTTTCTTTTTATATTGATATTTATCAAAATAAAAAAAATATCAAAAAAAACTGAAGATCCTATGAATTTTATATTAAAAATGAATGGGTTACATATAAACATATATATATATATATATATATATATATATATATATATATATATATATATATATATATATATATATATATATATATATCAAAATGGCGACAAAACTAAGGCTATATTTGTATTTCCAAAAATCAAATTAAATACGCTTCAAGTGGTTTCAGACTAATTTGCACAAATTGCATAAAGTCATAAATCCGTCTCTGATCAAAAGTAAATATGACTTTCGAAAAATATTAATAATAAACACTACATATAATATTTATATTAACACATAAATATATGTTAGACGCATACAGGAAGAAATGTCAAGGTGAGGTTATGAAAAATCACTTTTCTGCTAAAACATTATTTGAAATAGAAATAAACCGTATATTTAACGTAATTTATTGTGTAATTTAATATGATAACATAAAACTGATAAGTTAAACAGGTGATTTTTAGTTAAATACCCGCGACGAAAATCACAGACTCACAGCTGATACTCGACTATATTCTGCGAGCTATTAGTCATTATAGATATTTTTTTTTTAATACGCTTAAGTTAAATAGCGAATAATATGGCCATTATTCAACACAATACATTTTTATATATTTGGTATGTTTTCTCTTAATGATCAATATATTTTTTTTAACGAAACAAAAAGTTAGATTTTTAAATATTTAATTAAATTAACGTTTATTATAAAAACATATTAAATTTTAATTGATCAGTAATATATATTAATATAAAAATTTGACAACGAATGATCACCAAAATCTTTTGTTATTAATCGTTTAACTGTTTTCACCGAATATACTCGTCATAAAAATAGGAAAAACCGATATTCGCATCATTATTCAATGAATCAATTGTATTTTTTTTTTGAAGAAGGGAAATAAGGAGTTTTTTTAATATTTATTAGTCTGGCAATCACAATAGCATATATTAATTCGAATAAAAAGATATTGTGAATTGAAAATATTACCTCTATATTTCATCAGCCAATGTACAAATATTACTAAATTATTATATTTTTTTATTCAAATACCTACCATCTTTATAAATTCTTTCAATCATTACAATATAAAACTCCATTTTTTACTTTCAATAATTTCATCAATACACAATCTCAAAAATAAAAGGTGAAAGGATATAAATAAAATACGTGAATATATTGGATTTAGTCAGAATTAAAACGTGTTTATTAAGTAGAACATGAATAAGAATCACAGATTTGTAATAATTTAAAACAAAATTGTTAAGTACATAATAGTTAAGTAAATCAAAAATACAGAAATGTCTCGCGCTATTAATACTCACATTTTTTTGTTTAATAAATTAAAATAAGATTACTTCAATTTTGAAATCTTCATAAACATAAATGAATTCAAATTCAAAAAAGAAAGTGAAAATCTGTGTAGTACCATTTCGGTAATACGTAATAATTATAACATTGATATTTTTAAATTAAAATAAAATAAAAATTATTCTGTTCTTTTCTACATAAATTCAATCACAAGTTCTAGAATATATATTTACTGGTCGTCATTTGTAGATAACTGATCTTTTTAAAATTTTAATACTGCAATTAAGTCAATAAACAACAAAAACGAAGAAGATACCTTAAAACTTACAAGATCATTAGAAAAACTGAAAAGTCTGAAATTATTGGAATGGATACATATACTACAATAATTGATAAGAGATACATATAGATATATATGTATATAAGCTCTCACAATTTTAGTCTTTTTTTCCACATCCACTTCATTATACATAAACCAATTGGCCAAAGATACTTCTATACAATTATCAACTTGTGTGTAAAAAAAATACATACATATATATGTTCCATTATTATTATATTACATCTTTAACAATTTACGTTACGTATATAATAATAAAATAGCGATAAGTAATTGATGTAATGATATGTGTATTGTAAAACATTTTTTTTTATATTTTACTTACTAATATGAAAAATATACATTTGAAACATTCATTTGTAAGGCTTGAATAAATGA
Organism: Leptonema lineaticorne; assembly: GCA_024500535.1. Lineage (NCBI taxonomy): Eukaryota > Metazoa > Arthropoda > Insecta > Trichoptera > Hydropsychidae > Leptonema > Leptonema lineaticorne. Next base: position 2,891,148 of record JANIJI010000016.1, on the reverse strand, counting down.
CAATTTCTGATTTGTTATTTATTTCGGCAGTAAAAACAAGTTTCCAATATACAGTCAAGATTACCATGAATTACAAGATCATCCATCGTACTTAACTATATATATTAAATTTAAAACTTGAGGTTTATGTTTCAAAAAGGCCTGTATATACAAAATATTGTGACTAACATTTGACATGAATTTAGAACTACCAGAAACCGATCACGCCACTGAATAAACACATAATTAGTTAATTAGACGGATAATATAAATAACCACACAATATTCCAACAGGCACTTCTCGTATTCGTTTCCACTTTATTTTCCATTTGGTATTGACAATGAGCTGAAGTAAAATTTACATTTAGTAATGGCGTTATTTTGTGTTATATCATAAAAAGAACATTTTAGAATGAGAATGTATGATATGATCAATAAGGATTAACTTGCATTATCATTTACAGTTCTGGATATTTATTAATTAAGAACTGTAAAATTACTATTGTAGAAAGATCCATTTTATAAACACAAGATGTTCAAAAGTTGATATATACAGCATATAAATGAATAATATTAAAACAAAAATTAAATAAATTTATAATACAGAATAAATAATTAATGAATCAATAAAAAAAAAGTAATACTAGAAAACTTAATACTGAATTAAAAAATAATTTTGTAACATCAAATATTACATCCTACAAATATAACAAATATGCTTTTCAATTAATTTAATGAAAATTTCATATTTCTATTTAACTTTACAACATAAAAGCAAAAATTGTTTATTAACATATCAAAAAAATTAAAGGATTGATATACTTAATATTAATTAAAATTTTTAACACGTAGACTGCTGATGATTTTTTTGCATATGTAACGAAGACGTTTATTTGCATATGTAACGAAGAATCGTTTATTCCAATGTATTTTTACAAAACACAAACAGGTTTGATATATGTTTCTTTTGCTCTACAAGTCATAATTAATTATATCGAATCCTAACAATAAATTAGCACACTAAAAATACCTATTAATCTAATCTAACCAACTTAATCTAGTTAGTCAGGCATTGAATATTCGGTCCACTACTAAAAGTTTACCATTTACTGATCTAATCAATCACATAAACAGTCAACGTGTTAATAGTTTTCAAAAATATAAACACAATGAACAAAATGATGGATCTTCCTACATAAGTTTTGATCAAAATAAATAATTTTATTAAAAGCAGTCTTATAAGTACATTTAGAACCGGAATTTATTGTTAAAACATAAAAATTAACTTCTCACACTATACTCAAATTATAGAAAAAACATTAAATATAAAATAACGATTTATATTGTATATATTTGGACAGATTTCTTTCAACTATATTAAAAATCATAAAGAAAATAAAAACACTTAATACTTTCATGGTTTCCGATGAATACAAAATTAATAACAGTGCATGTCTAACAATTGATTCATAATTAAAAATTGAGATAATGCAAATCATAATAAATATGGACGGAACCTATATTATTCGCTTGTTCCTATTACAAAGGCCGATGGAATTGCTTTAATTTCCATAATTTTAGAATTTAAGACTATTTCTCGTTTTATTTAATTATTTTTAATCTTTTCGCATCGAAAGCACTTGGCATATGTTCATACTTTTATTTTCCACTTCTTTAAAATAACGCGTTAAATTCGGATTTATATTATTTACTATTAATACTCCTCATACTTCGTTTCATCAAAATATGTGGCAAAAATTTTCAAACGTTAAGAAAAGTTAATACAATTATATATCGCAACAATAGAATATTCAAAAATAAATTTTTAATTTTTACTTTATACGAACGCATATAGCTTAATAGATAGATATATATATGTATAAATTTAAAATTAAAATAATTATACAATACAAGTATAGATGGAATGTTTATGATTAAGAAAATTTAATGATTTAACCTTCGTCCTCTTCATTTTACTTAATTCAATACTGAAGGTATTCTGACAAAATATAATATAAATATTTACATCAACATTCAGTCAACGAGTATAGTGTAAAGTTGTATATTTAAAATACGATATAATTACATCTTCAAATGTATATTTGCTTCATAAAAATTACGTTACATATGAAATAGAAAAATTTGCTAATTATTGTGTTACTTTTTATTTATTTATTTTATAAGTAAAGGCACTAATCAACGTAGATGTTTAGCTTCTATTTTGTCAAAAAACACGCGATAACGTATATCATTAACATGCACAACAGAAAAAAAAACATGAATTACAGAGGAGAACGAAGGTTTGTCTTTCATTTTCGTTTTTATTTTTATTTTTTATACACGCGGTGGCTCAAAAACTTACCTAATCAATATAACAACATTTAAAATTTTCTCATCAACATTACTACTACGAATTAGCGAAAACATGGAATGTACATAATCTAATCAAATCACAATGTAAAAATACTGCCTTTTCAAAATAAGGATTTGCCTTACAATACAGCGATCTGATTAATATTGTCGACACCATATAATGTTTTAATTTAATATTCACAAAATATACTATTAAAATCTCGTTTATGAGATATACATAAAATTTAGTATTTTTGCTTTGTTTCTTTTTTTTGCTAAATGGTGTCTTATATAAGCTGCATATTTGCAACCATACATAATTTATATATAATCACAGTTGAGATATTCAAACGAGTTTTACCCTATATATACTCATTTGCACTTAAACCACGAAAGTTTGTAATAACGTAAGTAAAGAATTTTTTTATAGATGGAGTACTTGACCGCTGTCATCTGTTGCTGAATGAAGACTGCGTCGTGATGAATGATAAAGTGAATTTTCACTGCCAAGATCGGCACCACCTGAATCTTCTAGTGTAACGCCAGTGAGGTCTACAATTTCATCTTGATCAAATCTAAAATTGATATTTCAATATGAACACAATTTTCAATTAAAAAATAAAATACCAAAAACATTTTGACACATGTTTAGTTCGTTATCATAATAAACACGAAAATAAATAAACCTGTCATCTGGATCGTCACCACTGCTAGGATGTGAATGATGCGAATGTCCACCACTAGACATGGAAGCCCTTCTAGGTGCAGGAACAGGTGTAGGACCTAATGTAGATGAAGATCCTAACACTGCTCTTTGATTTGCAGGTTTTACAGTAATTATAAGATTAGAACTGTTCGCTACCATCATATCAGTGACCTTAAAAATATATTTTTTTTAATTATAGCAACTTCTTTAAAATATAATTAAAAAAACTTACCTGATCCAAAGTTTTTCCAGCTACTTCAATACCATTGACTTCAAGTACTTCGTCACCAACAGCTAATAATCCAGTACCTTCAGCTAACCCTCCAGGTACTAATCGAGAAACAAAAACTCCAGCTTGTCTTTCAACTCCACTTGCTGTCACGCGAACGCTAGTGCCATCTCTATAATTCATAACAGTGAAAAAAAATATAATTCATATTTCCTACAATAATACAATATAAAAATACTACACAAACCTAATATAAAATCCTAAAGGTTTATCTGACCCATGTTTTAATAATCTTACTCTTCGACATGTTTCTGGGACTATATCTACGTCTATAATTGCGGATACCTTTACCAAAAAAAAAAAAAAAAAAAAAAAGAAATGAGATAAAAAAATACATATTTAAAACAAATAAATTGTATATTAACTTGTCTAAAATCATGAGGATTTGATATTGCAAGTGATTTTTGTTTTCCTGGGGTTCCACCAAGTATTGTCGATATAATATTTCGAGGTCTTATCGTTCCATAACCATTAAGTTCTTCCAAACTGTCACCTACAATAAAAAAAAGCCTTTTTATCTAGAAAATTTGTGTGTTCATATCCAATATATAATATATAATACTAAGCATAAAAATCAATAAAATATACAATTAATAAATTAAAAGATAGAATGATTGTTAATATTTTTAGTAGAACCATATTTGGAAGTCAAGAAATACAATATTTTTAGGATGTATATAATGTAGATCATATAATTAATAAATATTAAAACAAAAAAATCATACAAATAAAACATACATAAAATAATTCAATTTATTGCACAAATAAATTTTCAATTAATAACCATTATATATAATTGAAATGATAGGCGCGTATATTATAATAACTGGACAACGTCACAGTAAAAAGTAACTGTCATATCCATATTTGAATAAAGTTGCACGAAGCATATGTAAAATTAAAATAATAAATGATGTAAAAATAATAAAGGAACTTTTTTTAACAGATTAAGAGAAAAAAAATTCTACAATTATTTCAATCTTACACAGTATAATCCTTAAAAACACATTGATACAAAATATCAGAGTAAAGAGTGAGTTAAATAGATACCAAGTTCATATTAAATACGTATATGGTAAAAACCATATACGTATTTAATATGAACTTGGTGACAATATTATAACTATTAACTTTAACCATACACCTGAGTATGCAGCATCCATTTTTCAAACTCTTTGTTTGACTACATAAAGAATTTATGGAAAACGTGTACATACATTAAAATATTGATAACACATACACACACATTATATATACATTTTGGGAGATTAATTATATAATTTTCATAAAATCCTTATGAATGTAATATCGTGGGTGATAATATATTTCTTTATATATTTCACCAATTATATATCATGAAATAAAAGAAGGTCGACCACATGATATTAACCAAATATGGAATTATGTGAATTGCGTAGGAAAAATAAAGAAAAACAAATTTACTCCATGGTATCATCAATAGTACAAATGAACAAAAAAGAATTGTATATTTGATAGAATATTAATTGTAAATTTTTGACCATATTTTATTATAACAACATGAAATACATATTAATAATATAAGAATATATTTATTGTTTGATAAAATACTCAAAGAAATACGAACATATTCTACCATTTACACGTGAAAATTGCTTTCAGAGTTATGTAAATACCTTTGTATAAAATGAAAGGAGTAGAATAAAATCGACTTCATAAAAAGGGACGTTTTCATTACTCTACATTGACGCTCTCATTTGAAATTCATGGAAAACTTTTGCCTGGAATCGTTTTTTGAACACAAAAGCGAAAGTCAAACAACGTTTCATAACTCTCTTTTAAGAAAAATATTTTTTAATTCACATTACAAGTCGAAAAAAATGCTAATTATCAGGTGGTAGATATAAAACGTTATAAACATTTGAAAAAACTCATATTTATTTTCAGCACGTTTCAAGGTAAACATGATAAAGAGTGAATTAAAAAAAAATGGCGTAAACTAAATATCATATAGAATTATTTATTTTAAAGTTAAATTAAAACAAAACTAAAAGTTAATATTCATATATGGTAAAAATATTAGTATATAATTTTTCATTTATGGAAATAAGAAGTTATACTTTTTTAAATGTACTATATAGTAGCGTTATTATTTATTTTTACTTATTATCATATAACATCAACAACAGTAAGTATTACAATAGGCATCAAAATGCAAATGAGTCATTTCCTACAAATCACAATAAATAAAAATTCAGGATACATTTGTAATAGAAGCAACATTTTAATTAACGAAAACATTATAAAATTAAACAAAAAAGTAGAGAACACAATATAATACATAAGATTAAACGTTCATACAAGCGTGGGAACATAAATCTCAATATCTGTAGAAAGTCGTGCTGAATAACTGGGCCAATTTAAATTTCACTAATGCATATTAAAAAAAATAATAAATGCACACACACACATGCATATATATATATATATATATATATATATATATATATATATATATATATAAGGGGTAAATACTAGAAATAGATTCATTTTGAAATGTTAAATCAAAAAACATTAAGATATAAAAAACTTAATTGCAAAAACATAACTTACAGCTTTCTATTGATATTCAAAATGTTAAAATATATCGTCAAACGTTAAAATTACAATTCACAAAATGTTTAGACAACTAGTGAATAATAATAAAAAATACTAGTATACCTATTAAATTACGAATAAAAAAAATCATTACTCATATAAACAATAAAGATTACAATAAAAATGTTTACATTATAGTTTAAGATTTTTATAATAAACAAATTTACCTTTACGCTGAACTATAACACGAAGTAACGGTCGAGCGGTATGAAGAGCGCGTCCAAGATTATCGTCGTTGTTTATCGGTAATAAATCTCCATCCCTGGGATCCGTATACGAAATAAGGAAAGCGATACCGACTAATCCGTGCAATCGTTCGATAAAAGTTTTAAATTCGTCATATTTCGGTATTTCCGCTCTGGCGATCGAAAATCTTCTAAATTCGGCATCAAACTGTCGAAAATATATACGAACATGTGAAAAAAGTATTATTATAATCGATAAAAGTTTATAGATTTCTACGGATTAAAGTTTTCATTCGATCTCTCCGTACAAAATCTCTCCGTACGTCCCGAACTATTTTTGATAGCGCACGCGTAAAAATTAACTTTCGTTGCGCGAATCGCGGAACGCGACAACATAAATTTAATACGCGAATAAGTTTAATCGAAAAGTTAAACGAACAACTAAATTAACGAAAAATGGGGTGGATAAATAGTAATAATTCAAATCATAATGCAAAAACCGTAACGGATTAAATTAATACGAAAAATATAAGACATAATAGATAAAGCGATTCGTTTAATTTAAAAAAAAAATAAAGAATACTTCGAAAACGATATTAATAATAAAATTTCGTTTTATATTTTGAAATCGTCAAAACGAAACGTTACATTAAAAGCGCAACGACGTTTCCTACGGATACGCTTCTTCGCGTCGAGGCCGTCGTTTTTGACTTTTACGCGACGTTCGCTCGATACTTTTGCGCAAAAAGTTGTCATTTTTGACAATAAAATCGCACTAATTACAAAACATTGACAAGTTGATGAAAATCGTCGCGATACACTAGTAAAAGCGTCAACAAAACAACGTCAGCATAATGCGACGCCGGTGAATCGCGTGAAGAACGTGAAGAACGCAAAGAACGGAAAGAATGGTAAGAATCGCATCGGGAAATGAAGAAACGCGAACGGAAACAGAAGCGGAAAGAAACGGGCGCGTCGTCGCAACGATGACGTCGCACCCGTTCGCTCGACGATGATGTCGCTCCTTGTTCGAAGACGGACGAAGAGCGACGAAAAATGAGCTCACCTTGCTCTTCACCTCGATGCAGTGACTGTCGATCCTGGCGGCCGCTTTGCTCTTGGACATGATCGACGCGAACCCGACGTCCGCACTCCTCCCCGAATCCGAGTGCCACTCGCCGCCGGCCCGATACCGCGCACGTCTACCAACCTCACTCTCGACGAATTATAATCAATTTCGATTTACATAATAAACACATTATTTTATCCCTCTCATATTATGATGATAATTATTTTTATATAATTTTATTTTCAGCAGACACTTGTAAAATTGCATTTAATACATTTTTCGTGACGGCGATCTCCGAGGTGCCGCAGATTATTTCGTCTAATATTAATCTTTTGAAATGTTTACGTTATAGTCGATAAGTAATTAAAGAAAATCTACAGTTTATTTGTCCGATCGAGTGACCGTTTATTGTTTACACTAAAAAAAAAACTATAAAGCGGTATAAAAAAAATTGCATCGGAGTCTTTTCTCAACGCCTGTGTCGTAAATTCTATGTGATTTATTAAAAAAATATTATTTATATTCCAAATTTCAGGACGATGTTAGTACAGTATTTAGTATAACGTTCCGCCGATGAGAATTTCGTTTCACGCGTACAGAAATATAACTCATCGCAGTACGAATAAATAAAATATGTATATTTTCCTTATATTAATAAAATTATTTTTGCTATTTTTGGCAATAATTTCTTTGAACCGTTATAAAAACGATTGTATTATTTTAAAATTTTTCAATATCGATATTTACTAAAATTATTTATTTTTGCATTAATCGCGTCATCGATCATCGATAACCACCGCAGCGATAAAAACGCGATTAAATTATTATTGATAAAAAATCGATTCGAAACTTATAAAAGTGAACAAAAATCGATTTCACAGAACTTTCGATTTTAAATACGTTAAAAACGTTAATGTGCTAATATTAAAATGTTTTCGTCACGATTTCAATTCAATATTTAATTCGTAAACTTTGGATATTTAATTCTCAAATGTGAAAATTGATTTGTATGCATTTGAAACTTTTAAAAATCATTTAATAAAAAAACGTGAACGTGTTACTTTTTTACCTCAAAATAACATTTTTGTCATAATGGCGATATACATTAATGAAATCGTAAACGATTAAATGACTATCGTCGCATAATAATCTATTTAACTATTTTTAATGAATATTTCTCGGTCATAATATATCATTTGTGATGGTGCAAAATTATATTTTTTGGACCAAAGTTTAACGGGCCAATATTTGAACGATTTCGGTTCGTTAACTGACAGCCTTTCGCTAAGTCCGCTTCCCTTTAACGTTGTTGACTCGTTTTATAATATAGTTCGTAATTTTATTATTAAATTAAGAATTATTTTAAATATAACCGATAAAACGGTTATATTTATACGTTTCCTACGTTTGTTTGGAGTAAAATTTGTTATATTCGGATTTTTATAACAATTGCGATTTCATTATGGATCCGTTTACTCAGGTATATATATATATATATATATATATATATATATATATATATATATATATATATATATTTATTTATATATTATTAATCATTTCATTATTTAGAATTTGTTTAAACAAATAATGTATTATTTATCGATTATTATTTTTATATTTTTAACATTTTATTAAAAAGATGTTTTAAAGAATATAAAATTTTTCCTAAATAAAAATTATTCAAATTACACGTTAAATTTATATAAGCAACCAAAAATATTCTTTTAATATACAAGAAATAGATCGTATTTTTTTATTACAAGACTATTATCTGTATTTTTTTATATTTTAGAGAGTATTGGAAAGAGCAAAAGCTCGCAGAGAAAAGTTAGATTCAAAATTACCCCCATCTGATCAGAATAAACGTCAACGGTTACCTCTTATAGAAAATAACTTTTCAAATAATGAAGATACCTTGAAAAGCAAAACGATTGAATCACCACCTATAGTGTCTAACGTTCAAAGAACATTTTCCGTTCATTCTAATGGAGATGATGAAAATGATGTCGCAGTGAAAATTAATATCGTCCATCAGAATAATGTGCAAGTTGAAGTACAGGTTGAAGAGCGAGAAGTTACTCTTTCTGAATATTTGAAAGAGAAAGATGATAATCGCAGTTGTGTCGTGGTGAATAAATTACATGAAGAAAAAGAAAACGATGGTATGAAATTTTAATTAAATACGTAAAATTTACGTATTTCTTTCATTATTATTTTTTTCCTTATAATATATATTTCCTTATAATTTTTCTTATAATTTCCTTATAATAGTAATATCTAAACATATCTTAGTTTTCAAAGTTATATATATATATATATATATATATATATATATATATATATATATATATATAATAGTAGAAATTAAATATAAAACTAATTTGGCATGGGCGGCTTTTGGTAGATTGCATACGATATTTAAAAGTAAGTTCCAGTATGTTTGAAGAAAAGGATCAATGTGTACTTCCGGTACTTATATATGGTATGAAAGATGCGAAAACTGCATTATGCTCAACAATGAATGAAGAGATGCATGGTTGAAATAATTAGAAAAGATAGAATGAGAAATACAAAATTAACATATGATTTACGGCACCTGTAAATTTGATAGATAATCTGATTTGAATATATTACATAAGAGATATTATGTTTATAAAATGTTTTTATCGACTAGTGCTCGTAATATATATATATATATATATATATATATATATATATATATATATATATATATATATATATATATATATATATATATTTATATATATATAAGAAACGCCCATAAACTTAGCAATAAGAGAAATAACAAAGATTAGACTGAAGTGGCAGTGGGCTGAATATGTAGTTAGAAGAAATGATGGTAAATTGACGAAAGAGGTATTAAATTGGTATCCACGTGAATGTAAGAAAACAAACGGTAGAGCGAACAAACTGAGAGAGATGTGTGTAATAAATTAAATGAAGAAGGCACAAGATTGAGAGAAAATAAATGTAAGATGTTTATAATAAAAATAATATTTATGTTTTTAGAACATACGTCTTTGAGCTTCACGAAAGAGTCTGTTTGTAAATTAATAGAAAGTGACAAAAATTCTAAATCGGGTATTAGGGATACTTGTAAATCTGGATTACAAAAATTGAGTAAATTTTACTCTGGTAAATATATTTTTTTTGTAATAATACACATAGTTCATTTCATAATTTCAAATTAAAAAAAAAATTTAGGTGAAAGCAGATTATCGTCTCCAATTCATCAATGTAAAATCACAAAAATTGAATCAACATCATCTAATCGAGAGATTAACAATACAGCATCAGAAAAAATATCAACAAATGAACCAAACCATCAATCAAGAATTAAAAAATTTGGCAGACTTGCAGCTTTAGCAGATCAAATTAATAGTTGGGAAGATGATTTGTCTCATCACGATTTCGTAAGTTTATAACATTAATAATATATACGTATAAATGTATGTATGTTATATGACTATTTATAATGCATACATTTGATATTTTAGAAAAACAAAAAGGCAACAGAAGTAATGAAGTCAACGACCACTGCAGTAAACAATGTTACTAAAACAGAACCATCTCATAAAAATAATATCCTAACATCCTCATCAAATAGTAAAAGTACAAACAATACTGTTTCTAGTATTAGTAAAATTGCAAGTCCTCAAAAAGCTTCAATAGTGTCTAATAAATCAAACAACATAGCTAAATTACAAAATAGTCCATCAAAAAAACTTGAGGTGAAAACTATAACACCTTCTGAAATTGCTTCACCAAAAAAACCAACCGAAACTGTTAAGCCTGAAAAGAAGGTTTCTGAAAACAGAATTAATAATACCATTGTTGCAAATAATATTTTTAAAAAATTAGATAATACAACATTCAATACAAGTTCATCTAATATCCAAAAAACCCCTTTTAAATCTTCATTAACTGAGAATTCTGACATGATTAAAAAACCTGGTATTGTCAGTACTCCTACGAAGAACGAAGCCGTATCGTCACCAAAAACGAAGTTTCAACCACATGTTGTTGGATCAAGTCCAAAGCAGACTTCATCAGATTGGGATAAGAAGGTTTTGGACAATTTGGTGAGTCAAAAATTTTAACTTATTATTCGCGCTCGATCGTTTCTATTTTTTGGTGGTGGATTTTGTATTTCATATTTTGTCTATTCGCGTTATTTTTCATTAATACGTTGAACTTTTTAACTACAAAATAATATGTCATCTTTTTGAGAACGTTCATTATATTGATTTATAGTAAATCATATAAGGTAAGTTTTATTCTTTTAATATTTTCATCATATATACTTCATTTTTTACAATTTGAAAAAGCTCTCTCGATATTTAAGAAATATTTTAAATTTTATTTAGATCAAGAATTTTTATAATCATCTAATATTTTAACAAATTAGTTACCCTTTCAAAACTTTAAAAAAACATTTATTTACAGAAATATACCTATAAATATATGTTTTTAAATAAAAATTTAAAAGTACATTAAAATTGAAACTTCTATAGTTCGATAAGCTTTTAGTATTATTATAAATGATTTATAATAAGATATTATTTTATTTCATAATCATTAATGAAGAAAAAAATATATTATACTTCTAATAAAATTGATTTCAAATAGCACAATAAAAATTGTACATCAAATATTATCATTCAAAAATAACTGGATATCGTGCAATATTATATATCATAGTAACAAATTGTTTTTAATTATATGTCAATAGAAATTACCAAATTGAAATATCATTTAATTATTTGTACTATACAATATAATATTTATAATAATTAATCTCATTGGTTTACACTATTTGGATAGTAATAATATGTTACATTTTTTTGATGCTCTGATCATTTTTTTTTTGTTTGATTTGTACTATTTAGTATAATAATAGCTAATAACAAATATGATTTTATACCTTTACAATCTGCTTTTCCAAACACACACACACACACAAACATATATATATATATATATATATATATATATATATATATATATATATATATATATATATATATATATATATATATAATATTTATTTCGTTTCCCACGAAGCGTTGTAATCATAGTATAATTCTGTAACTGAAAATCGTAACGGATTCCTTATAAACTGGTATGCACATGTTGCAAATTGTAATTTCGCAGTCATCCAAAAATTATTGAAATTCTGCATTCGGTAAATAAAAAAATATTATATATATATATATATATATATATATATATATATATATATATATATATATATATATATATATATATATATATATATATATATATTATCATTCACAACTTAAACCGTCTTAAACTGCTGAACGAAAACCTCTCCAAATTTTTTCCATTTGTCTCTATCTTGTGCCTTCATCGTCTAATTAATTCAACACATCTTTCTCAGTTCGTTCGCTTACCTCGTATGCGATCTACCCTTTGTTCTCTTTCACTCACGCGGATACCAATTTAACACTCCTTTTATCCATTTTCCATCATTTCTTCTTAGCTACATGTCCAGCTCATTACCATTTCAACTTTTCAATTTTGTATTTCTAATTCTATCTCTTCTGGTTATACCAATCATGCTTATCTCCATTTCTCGTTGGGCATATTTCAGTTTTCGTACACAACATCGTTCATCAACAACTCCATGTCTCACTACCATTATGTGTACCAGAAGTATACATAAATTCTTCTCTTCAAACACACTGGAATCTTACTTTTAAATATCGTATGCAATCTATCAAAAACCACCCATGTCAACTTAATTCAACGTCCAATTTCTATATATATATATATATATATATATATATATATATATATATATATATATATATATATATATATACTTTTTTTATCGTCCGCGGAACCAAGATGAAAAACGTCTGCTTGTCGATCTTTTCGAGAATGTTTTTTGTATTCCGCCATTCGGTCACTGGCCGTGTTGGGTCGTGTTTGTGTTGTCAGTCGTTAACATTTGGTTGCCGTTAACACTGTCGCCGCCGTTACTGAAACAAATTATCAATATAACTAATATTTTTGACAAAGAAAGGTTATTTTTTTTTATTATAAATAATAATATTAATATATTATTAGTGCAATCGAATTTTTGTATGTTTTGTTTGATATGATTGAAGAATTTTCCTTATAAAAAATAAATCGAATTGCATATATTGCATCAGATAACGAGTATTTAAATATTAAAATAATATCTTTTTTTTCAATGAAAGTCTTAAAAATATCTTTTTTGATTTTTTTTTCAATATAATATATATATTTATGTGAGTGTACCATATATAAATTATAGTTATATTATAAAATATTAAAATTAGACAAAATTTAAAGTTGATCAAAATGTCCTATTTATCTACTAATATAATATTCATTCGATTTTTTTTTATTATCTTTACATTTTTTATTTCTTTCTTATTCCGGTTGTTGTGGTTTAATTTATGATTTTATTTCAATTAAAAAAAACATTAAACGCATTTTGTAATTATCTGTGTTCTGACCTAAATTCAAGTATTTATTATATATTTTTTGAACGACTTGATTTAAAACTTGTTAAAAATATATTTTTATATACGAAAATTACGTTTATATTTCATTATATTAAGTAATTTATCATGATGAAATCTTGATAAAACAATTACCCTACAAAGACTATTTTATACGGAGACGTGAAATAATTTAAATTAGTTGATAAGAAAAATTTCCATCAAGGTTTGTCTCGACGAATTTCTCTTATCAAAAGGCAACTGTCATATAATTATTTAATTATTCATTTACGAGCACATTTGCTAAAGCTCATTTATACCATGATTATTCATATTTATTTATATATTTTTTAATGTTTTTTTTTCTTTGATATATGTTGAAGTATTCGCGGAGGGATGTTTAGTAAATTTTTACGATGAACGTATTTCTTTACCGGTTTGCATTTTGTACGCGATGTATGATGATGAAACATTTCGCAAGTTTCGTTTGAATTTCTTTTGGAATCCGGTTAAATGTAAAGAAAAAATTATATTACACCATTTATTACTTACTAAGTCGATTCTGGTAATTTTCGCAATGTTTTTACGTCGACCGGTTTTAATTGACGTATAAATATTATTACATTATTTATAAATGTGTTAACGAGAAGTTTTCAGAAAATTTTACTGTTTATTAAAAATTTTATACAAATATATAATTTAAATTCAATCAATATTTTATATTCTAATTTTGTCTTCTTCTTGTAAACATTATTATGAAACGCGAAAATTTTGTTCCGAAAATTATATATATATATATATATATATATATATATATATATATATATATATGTGTGTGTGTGTGTGTGTATTACTGAATATTTCATATATAAATAAATTTGTTTATTTTTATTAGTATCTCATTAGAATTAATTCGTGTAAATTTTAAATATAATTAAACTTTTATTAACCGTATCTAATGTGTTTTTAAATAAATACCTTACAATACATTATAATTATAAAAATATAACAATCAATTAAAAATCCAAAAACCTTTTTTATTATTCGATTATTATACGTAAACGGAAGGATTTGCTATGCATAAAATATAATTTGTGACGGCCAAATATTTGAATTTTGAAAAGTTTCAAAACAAATTTCATATACGAAATGTATATATATATATATAATTTCTGAAGGTTAGGTTATATAATTATCTAACTAATCTTATAAAAGACTATAATTAAATTTTAAGATTCTGTGTTATTTATTTTGAAAAGTGTTTTTAGTGTCGTTGAATTATTTATTATTCGAAATATATTCACTGATCGTCATGAAGATTTGTATGTCACGTTTCGAAAGAATAGTCTGTTTATTTTTTGTAGCTCGATGTAATTCAGTACATTTTTTTTTACTAGAAATTTTTTTTTTCACAACATGTGCGTTTTTATGTTAAGAATTATCGTAAGAAAAAATGTACAAAATTAATAAAATTCGTAAAGACATCTTGAAGATCGTCCGTATTTTTTTTTACAATTTGTACATATTTATTTTTATTTGAACTCGATTAGTCAGAATATATAAAACTCTTATTTCTCACTATGAATTTATAATGTTCTTCATTTTAATAATACTTGCTTTTTCCCTTTAAACTCTTTTACAGTTCACGAATTGCAATTTTATGATAATTTTTCGTTGAATTTAAATTTTTCCTCAATATTTTTTTTTTAAATTGAAATATTTAAGTTTGAGTTGCACTAAAGGTTTTTTATTTACATATCGGTTATCATTATTTGTGCTAATCTACATACATAAAACTTTTCTTAAGAAAGTGAAAGCATCCATTATCTGCTGAAAATCATTCTCGAATTTCACACTTAGATTTATGATCCAAATTTACATACATTTTTTTTATTGCTGTTATGTTTTCGGTCTACTGTGTAAAAAAAATTGTATTTCTTAGAAAATTTTATTCTTATTTTTTTAAGGAAAAAATATTTTTTATTAATATAAATTAAATAACTTAACGTTGTATTCATAAATTCCTCATTAATTAATCATTTACTTTGAAAAGCGCACTCAACGTTTAATTTTTTAATATAAAATCATAATTCAATGTTTTAATATTTTTATCATGGTTTGGTTTAATATTTTAATTTGTAATTAAAGACAATATAATATCTCGATATTACTATTTTAAATATTCAAATTCCCCCTTCCTAATTAAGCGTGTGTGAAATGTTGAGCAACACTGCCTTAAATATAGAGTAAAATAATCTTTTCGATTTTCCTCTCGACATAAGAAAAGTGTAAAACAAAATTACACAGAAAAATGAAATCACGCGATTTAAACGCTTCATTTCGGATTCCGAAAATTTTACTTTCTTCGAATTCTTTCTGAGGCTCTTTTTTAAACTCTTCGTGTTTTACTTTTATTTATACTTATATATATATATATATATATTTTTTTTTTTTTGTATGCGCCGAAAGGAATTCTTTCTTTTGTTCTTTTCGCGACCGGCTCACGATCGTCGTCGTCGTCTTCTGATTTCTTCTCCTTCTTCATCATCGACGGTCACGACGCTTCGTACCTCGTCTTCATCGACGGCGCATTGTTCACATTTTATGTTCTTCTTGCCGCGATTCTTCTTCTGCTATCGACGCTGACTGGTTGTTGTATATATATATATATATAATATATTTGCAAGCCGTAAAAACCTTTCGGTGAAGAACCAGTTCTTTTCTTTATTATTTTCTTATGCTTCTTAGTCCTCTTTTCTTTTTTTTATTATTTATCATCGTCTCAATTCTTTATTGCTTCTTTTATGTCTGAGCGATGTCTCGCCTTCTTATGCAGAAGCACCCTTTCGTTGACGTTGAATTCATTTATATTTCTTATTTTATTCATTCTTTATAATTGATTTTATAAATATTTTAATTTAAAAAAAAACATTTTTTTTTTATTTTTATCTAAACTTAAATTGTACAAAAATGAACGCGTTTTATAGACTGTTTTTTTTTCAAACTCATCGTATTGTTTGTGAACTTGTGAACCTTAACTATATATCTTGGATGCTGCTTTCACTTCTGCTTTCCAATTTCAATTGCTTACCAGTCTTTTTACACGCTGACATTTTATTATTATATATGATTTTATATCGATATATAAATGTATGTAACATATTTTTTCGATAATTTTTTTTGCGCGTTTACAAAGACTAAAATCGTTGTCTGCATATTTCCTTTGAATTTCTACATGACAGGATATTCAAAAAAAAAAACTAACGATAAGAACATGATTCGTTCATTTTTATGCTAAAATATTTTTTAATTTTATTGTCGTTAACCTTGACATTAAAATATTTTGCGTTTATTTCTTTTATAATTTTAAATGTACTTCAAAATATTTAGTATTATTTAAAATCTTATATATAATTACTATTTAATTGAACTATTACATATTATTTTAGGAGATGAAAAATAACGAATTGTATTCAAATTCTTTATTACTCAGAACGACATACGGAATTCCAGCTGTTGAATAATTATTGTTTCTTATCAGTAATCGAATTTGCTATCTGGAATTCATAATTTGTATGCTCATTGGACTTATCCGTAATTAAAAACCTGGTAGGCCGGAAATTGTAGACTGTTCAATGTTGTATTTTACAATAATACTTGTAAAAATACATACAATAAAAGTGATATATATATATATATAAAAACGGTATGTGTAACATGTACTACATAATCGAAATTTTTAACTTAAAGTGTAACAAATTTCATTTTCAACTGTATTTATGACATGTAAAATTATATTATTACTAATTATAAATATTTTATTTTTGAAATAAAATCATGTATTGATTAAAATAATTTTAAGTAACAACTTATATTTATTATCAGTTAATTAGATTAAAAAAAACACTATTAAAAATTATATTAAACGGCGTAATTGAATTTATTTTTTATAAAATATAACTTCATTCGTATGATTTACTCGATCAACATAGCTCTAGTTTAATATGTGCTCTTAAACTGATTTCTTAAAATATGTACCAAAAATATATACCAAACGTCTCAAAGATGAAACCATTTAAATAATTAAAATAAAATAACAAACACTAGACATTAAAAAAAAAAAAGAAAACAATTCGAATATGAAATAAACAAACAAACACACAAAAATCGATTGACATGCATACCTGTCGACAATACGATAACGACACGTTTTGTATTAATTTGTCGTGGAACACATTGAATTAATTTGCATACAATTATTAATCTGTATTTATAATCGTGGCGTTTCGAAAATTCGACGTTTGATTGGCATATCCTCACACGTTTTGGCTAACGTGTCCTTAAAATCGTTCCCATTATATATATATATATATATATATATATATATATATATTATGACACCCGTATTTTTTTAACGTTCGATGTTATACACGAAACATTCTCGATAAACGATAATTATAATAATAAATTAAATTAAAATAATACGAATGATGAAGTGTCGTTTTGCGTACCGCTATTATTGATAGGTTGATCGCCCCTGATAATAATTTTCAGTAGTTGTATTATTGTTTCGGTCGGTAATTTTTAATACTTTACCTCGCATTCGTGTTTTCGAATGTCAGTGGCGTGATGTGAATTTTATTTAGTACGTGATCAAGTTAAGGAAATATAATTGATTATGTGAATTATATTATATATTTATTTTTATTGAATTTTTATAAGAAAAATTCTTAATTTATTTCATAAATGTTTCTTTCTCTTTTAATCAAAAGTGAAATTTTTAAATAGTATTCCTATATAATTTTAATTTAATTTCAATTAAAAATTATAACTAAATGTTTCATAAAAAAATAACTTTGAAAATATTGTAATATATTCAAAAAACATTCTTTACATTGATCAATTAAATTAATAGAAAAAAAAAACAAGATTTAATTTCGAATTTTACTTTTTATTAGAATATTATTATATTTTCTTATAATTATTTATTTGTTAATAAAAATTCTGAATATTGTGTTGTAAATCAGTTAGAAATATAACATTGCGATTCATTTAGATCGATATTATTTGTTTTAGCTAATTTAGTCAAATGACTAATGAACGAATCCTCTCCTATATTTTCTTTGTTCGACAACTATTACAATATTTTTCACATTATTTAAAAGGAAATGATAAATTTAAATAATATATTTTTTTACTGTAAAAAAAATACATTACAATGAAAGTTTTCTATAAATAAATACCTTATAAGAATAACATATAAACAGTGTAAAGAGTCTTAAAAATAGTTGAATAAAACCGAACGTTAGTGATCTTCATTATAAAAAAGAACTAATATTATCATATTGTTAATTATTCTTTTTGAATATTCTCATTGTGATAATCGTAAAATATTTTATTTACCATTCAAACATTATAATTATATTTTCTAGTCCATATTTTAAACGATTACCTTAATATTTTAGTTTCCTCAACTGTGTGTACATTACTGTGGAATATATAAAATTACTATTTAATGCGGCGATTTTAATAAAAATAAACTTTACACAATTTCATTTATAATGTAGAATCATTATTATAAAATAAATGTGGTACCCTAATAAAATTAATACATTTTATTTTAACTATCTAAAAATTAAAAAAAAGTTTTTTTTTCTACAATTTGTTCCTATTTTTTATGTTTTATAAACTATAAAATTTAAATATTAATATATAACTAGAAAGTTAATTAAGAATATGGTTTTAAAATTTTGTTATCAAATAACTAAAGCTTATATAGTTTTTTCAACTCGCATTGCGTTTCCTATTTAAGTGTTTAAATATCGTATATTATTAACCTGTTTTATTTTCATATACATATCACTAAATAAATATATTTACCAACTTCATTCAACATTTTAATGTTTACTCATTAAATCGTTGGAATTATTCATGTATGGTAAGCGTTCATACATTTTAATTGTTGATAAATCTTTTTTTTTTTTAGAATTGGTATTAAAATTTATTTTAATTTTTAGAACAGAAAAAAACGTCTAAATTAAAAGAACATAAAATAATTTTGGTCAATCAACCAATTTTAAATTAAGATGCAACTTCAAATTTAAAATCGTGACTATTTTTATTATATATATATATATATATATATATATATATATATATATATATATATATATATATATATTTTAATCTTGTCAAATCATCGATGAGATTAAAATCTGCTCATTGTTCGCTTCTATTATATATTGACGAATGCAAATCCATGACCTTTTACATCGAACTGATTTCGTAATCAAAAAGTGTTTTGAAATATTTACGAGACAATATCGAATGGTCTTCTTTACTAAAATGGAATGTGTTTTTATTATTCATTTTATTATTATTATTGAATTGCACAATTGTACAATTATTCATAACATTTTTTTTTGTATATATGGTACATACCGCTTACACATGTGCAATTTACATCTTGTAAATCTAGAATTAACTCTTAATAGATCAATTCTGCAAGATTTTTATATAAATAAAATATATAATTGAGACGATATAAGAAATTTGAAGGAAATACATTTGTAATTTTATTCATTAACACCTAATTGTTTATAGTAGTAATTGAAAAAAAAACGTTGAAAGTAAAATTTGAACGAATGAGAAATTCAATATTTAAATCTTATTAAAATTAACTTTTTTAAAGTTTATAGATTAAAGAAAAATTGTTTAAAAATTTATATCAGTATTAAAATAATATCATTATAAATTGTTTTCTGTTTTAATTAAAAATAAATGTGTTTAAAATCGATTAGACCAAATAATTTTTTCAATTAATTCTTGAAACGCTTATAAAATTTACAATACCGGATCACAAAGATTTAAAATTTCTAAATACGGCATTATAATATATAATTTTTTTTATATACATATAGAAAAAAATGTGAAAACTTTACGATACTTATAAGAAATCCGGCTTGAATTTTTAATTAAAATCTCCTAGTTAGCCGTCGTATAGGAAAAAATAATGAAAAAAAGCAAAGCATCCAGTTTTGTCCGTCCACTTTTTGTCAACAAAATGCATCTTTCTCAATAATACAAATATGGTGGTAAACTTTAAAAAACATAAAGAAGTATCGACCTTGTGTCTTTTTTCCACTATGCGAATTTCAACAGATTCCAGATGTTTTCTCGGATTTTTACTGATAAACGTCGATCGATTCGAGAATATCTGCTTCACCGCTCCGCGAACGGTTGCCCTTATTTTCATTTTCGATTTAATTACAAATAAATAAATAAATAATAGTTCGATTGATCGAAACGCGCCTAGGAATTCTATTTGACCGTGTCATAATTTTATATTCTGATTGCGCAATATTTCATAGATCAGTCATATCAGTAATGTGTCGCATATGTTCCATGTTGTGTTCGATCGAGCCAAGAGAAACACGATAGTGGTTACGTTACATGTTTCACATGCTCGTTGTCACGCTTTGTTGTATCGTGTTTTACCTAGGTGTATCTATTTTTGCTATAAATATTTTTCTTCTCTTCTTTGATTCTGTCTTAACGACCGTAAATTATAAGATTGACAGTGTGGATATGTACTTATATCGCAATAATGTCTCCCAAGCGAGGTCATAAACCATTGTTTATTGTATGTTTACATGCTTTGTAATATTATATAAAACAGTGAATGAGTTTCATATATGCTATATAAAAAAAAACGATTCTGATTTTAGCTTTCCAATTTCAAAATTTTTCAAAATAACGTTTCATATTCTATACAACGACGTTACGGGAATCATTTCAGCAAAACTGGTCAGTCTAATTTGAAAAAAAGCTCGTCGTTCTATTGTTGTAACCTTTTATAACCATGGTTTATCCATATCCGGTTGTACCTCGTTATTTTTTTTTTTTCGTTACAATGTTGGTTCGAATCGTTAAATTAACCAAAATAGAATCGACACTTGTCCCGTTTTAACCGGAATTTTCTGCTGGTTCACAATCGATTGAAACCTTACGACACCATCGTCATCAGAGTGTAATGTTTCTTTAATTTGTAGTTTTTAAAAAAAAAACATTTTTCGGTACATGCGTTGTTTAAACAATTATAATGGACAATTCTTGTGTATATATATATATATATATATATATAAATGTTTTTTTTTTGACTGTTTGTATTTTTTTTCTGCGCTTTAATAATAATGTGTACCTTGTTTAATTTGAAAGCGCATCCGGGGGAACGACATTCCGGCTATATTTTTCCTATTTCAAATTCGTACAATACAGATTAATTGGTATTTTTTTTTTTAATGTCATCATTCGTTATTTTATAACGTCATAATCGTCTCTTATGCTACCGATGTTAAAATTTAAATGTCGGAGCGACGTTCCGGCGCGCTCCGGTTTCATTGTCTACAATCGTATTCTATAATATATAATATATACTATATAACCTTACCGTTTACAATCCAGAGATTGAATCCGCTTTTTTTTCCGCGTTGTCGTTTTTTTATTATTATTTATTTATTTTTATTTTATCATTGGTTTTATTTTTTATATAATAATGCTTCCACTTATAAATTAACTTGTCTCAATTAAATCAAGTTTCTTGCGTTCCCGAAACATTGACGTTATTCGTCGATCATAGATGACTGGTCACTTTTTAGATCGATGGTTCTTTTTAATTTCGATATTCGATCGATGTATGTTTTTATCTATTTTTTATTTATGTATTTATTTTGTTCTTTCAACTTTTAAATATCGATATTTTAAATATTATTGTTGCAACTAATCGTTCAATTTTAATTGTATGTTTTTTTTTTTTTGTAATTGTAATGCAATGTCCGCTTTTGCTAGAAGAATAGATGTTACGATTTTGCATCAACTCGTGTTATAATAATGTATATAATTTATTCACATATATAATTATTCTAAAATATATTTTAATAAAACCTTTACATGTATTGCATAATATTTTCTCATCAGTATGTCAATAGAGGAAAGTGTCAACAGTTAAATATTTTTTGAATTTTATGCGGGCTATAAAATTTCTTTCGATTGTCCTCGTTTATATTTGATTATTATTTATTAATTCAAAATACAACAGTATCCCTTTAAAGATTAAGTTAAAACTAATAATTTTTGTTCTCTATGTATTGAAACTATTCAATATGAAGTTTTAATTATTTTTAATTTTAATCGTGACAAATAAACAATTTCGATATGATTAATATGTATATATTATATATATATATTGCAAAATTGATTAAATTCTACGACCACATAAGGTATTACCTTATTTACATATATGATAAAAAATATCGTATATTATTTATAATGCATAATATTATATCGTGTTTAATATACTACGTTCAATTCCTTATATAAAGAATTACGTCTTATCTGGTAAAATATTGGAGAATTTTCAAAATGGTTTTTTGCTATATGAGGATTATTACTTTTTTTTATTATTATTATTAATTGTATTATACTTAAATTTAGTTCCATATTTTATATAATATAATTAATATATGCCATTGGATTTTATTTGACCTTAAATTTGATACTTGCTTGTTCAAAATAAATGCCGTAGACCTTGATATTGTTCGTTAAGTATCTAATCATACAATTTTTTTAATCGATTTTATACACTTTCAATTGTTTGAGAATCATAGTACTGATGTTTTAAAAGCAAATTCTAAACGAAAAAAAAAAAACAAAGAAACTATTCAATACTTTTGCACGTGTCGAAGAATCGATAGAAAGTAGCTAACTAGTCAAATAAATATGACGTTCGTCAAACAATAGAATAACAAATATTTAATATATTTTTTTCAGTTATCTGAATACAATGCGTTCATAAATATAATTTTTGGAAATTATTACTGTATTTTGTATTTGAGGAGTACCTTTTTCGATTAATTTTTTTTTTTATGTAATCGGTCTTTCCCATTGGAAAGACCGATTTTAGTTGCGATTTTTGCTATAACTTTTACGTAATATAATATGTGTTGAACTAGTTTTATAACATTAAAATCGTTTTAAGAATTTCATTTTTCATCGGAAAAAATATGAAATATTTTGTTGTTAAAATGTTAAATGTTATACTCGAATAAATTATATAATTTATCCAAGAGGTAATCAAACGTTTTGTAACTTTTTTTTTGACATAAAGTAGCAGTTTGTTAATTGAGTACTTAGAATCATTCCATATAATATAATAATTATAAAAAACGATATATTCGTAGAAATATATAATTGTGGAAAAATCTAATCAGTGTTTCTAAATTATTAAATTTTAAAATATAAAACTCTTTTAATACAATGATTTTCGAAAATCTACAAGTCGTTTTTCAATTAAAAAGAAATGACTTCATTTTTTTAAGTTTTTATTCGAATTTCTGTTTATTCATCTTATTTATTTAGTTTTCGATTTACGTCAAAACGCAGATTTAGATAAAAAAAAAAAAATATACGTGCAATGCGATCTCAGTGAAATAAAAACGAACTATAGTTTTCGATTTGTTTTCTGACATTTAAAATACGCAAAGAAAGAACAGCGCCGTCGTTTCAATTTCATAAATAAATTTGTACGACGAATATATTCGAGAGAGAGAGCTTTTTTTTTCTTGCTAGATTATGGCCATGAAAAGGCGTTATTATGACGTGAGCGAGTTTTGGGGTTGTTGTTGCAGGAGCGTCAGGGGTTCAGTCGCGCGCGATCTGCGATGGCGGCCTGTGCTCCGATGAAGCGTCCGGCGCCGCCGCCTCCGCCGCCCCCCGTCTCCGTGCCGATCAATGGAGACTTGACCGCCCAAACGAAACTGACTATCGAAGATGACGACGTCGTCGCTCCGGAGCCGCTCAAGAGAGATCCCGCTCACATGTCCGTCAGGGAGAAGAAGGCCATGTTTGAACGGACGCCCCTCAATTCCGGTTCGAATTACCAAAACGTTACTCTGTACTCCGCACTCCTCTGTCTTCCTCTTTCTCGTCATCGTCATCGGTTTTCCTTAAAAATAATGTCTTAAAAAAAAAAACTTCGCGGTCCGAATTCGTTCGGAAAATATATTCATATTTATATGAAGATTTTTCCTTTTGTTGTTGTTCGCTTTTACGCGTCATTCGATATTTTTGTTGACACTAAAAACTTTATTATTTTAAGTATATATAAACCTAATTCGTTATTTCAAATATTTTGTCAACAAAGTTCAAATAAAATTTATGTTTTTTTTTTGTTATTTCGATTTTATATTAGCATTTGTGCAATATTTTTAATGTAATCGTATATTAAAGATATACAAACGAATTACATGTGATCGATAATGAAGAAAAAATATATTTTTTTTCTGAATAAATAACGATCATCTCCTTATACACTTATAGGTTGTTAAATATTAAATAAACATTAAAATTCTAAGAATACTTATTTCGAATTCGACCTACAATTGATCTCCGCCTAACGTGACATAAAAACAATGGCTCGATTTTTAACAATCCATTT
Organism: Leptonema lineaticorne; assembly: GCA_024500535.1. Lineage (NCBI taxonomy): Eukaryota > Metazoa > Arthropoda > Insecta > Trichoptera > Hydropsychidae > Leptonema > Leptonema lineaticorne. The sequence continues at coordinate 2,865,919 of JANIJI010000016.1, read as the reverse complement.
ATTACCTGTTACCTATTTTGCGACGTTTTTCCTAGAAAATACATAGAATCGCAATTCTTACTTTCAGGTAAAATTTGCACAAGAACCTTTCATAATATCCCTTTCAAAATATCCCTCACATTTTATAATTCAAATATATTCGTCTTATTGCTAAGACTAAATATTTTTTCATTCTTTTAGATGAGGTTAAAAAGTTTCCGAATTCCCATTTGATAAGACCGAAAATAGAAATTAATTCGAATATAGCTCCCGTCCACATACCAATAATTGCAAAAACTACTGAAAAAGTATCTAATGTAGTCGTCACGAATAATAACAAAGTTACAATTAGTGAAAAGGAAATAAGTGAAAAAATTAAAAAAGAAAAAGAAGACGATATGAAAGTTATATATAGGCGTTATCAAAAGGTAATCTAAAATACAATTGTTTCGTAATACGATTTTAATTTGTTTTGAAATATTGCTGATATATATATAATTCGTTTTCAGCCTGATTTCGATAAAATAGAACAAGACAATAAGGATGATGATGACATTACCGAAGCTAGTCCATTAATGGGCAATTCTATTGAAAAAATGGACGTTTCTAATTTAAACTTAAAAAAACCGGCGATAATTAATAACCCAAAAGTTAACGCATCGCAAATAAATGATGAAATATCATCAGCAAATGAAGTAACAGATGCCATCACTGAACCTCCAAAAAAGCGATGTATGTTAAAATTCTATTTAGAATTCCCCTTTAAACTCTATTAGACGGAACGAGTTATTTATTAATTAAAAATAATTTAATGTTAACATTATTTCTATGCTTATTATTAATACATAATAAATAAATAAAATCGTATATTATTTTAGTTTCTGTGGATTCACCGCTTGTAGTTTCTGCACTGGAAGATATTAAGAAAATAAAAGTGGCTCCTCCTCGACCCGGAGGTCTTTATCCACGTTTATCTGATGTCGAGGGGCAGACATCGGAAGAAGAAAGACAGTCTTGTCCAGCTAGGTGTGCAGATATTGCCCTCGATTGTTGTTTCTTTTTCTTATGTGTATAGAAAAAAAAAGAAATGATCGTAGTACATAATACCTAATTAATTTGTACATAGTTATATGTAGTTTTTAAGTTCGTAATAATGATGCCAATTCGCCGTGTAAATATATTATTCGCTCGCGTATTTATTTTTTTTTTAAGATTAAGGATCTCTTCATATTTAAATGAATAATTGACTTGCTTCTAGTGGGATATCGTGTCTCCTTAATATAATAAATTATATTAAGTTTATCCATATTGATGGCATATTTGATGAATATCACAGTGATATTTTAATAAAATTTAATTTAATAATGTTCTATAAATTTCTCAATAACAAGTTGAGACTGATTATTATTAAATAAGCCTTTGTAATCGTGTTCTGTCTCTTGTACATATTGATAGTGTGAAGGTTTTTATGAGAAATGTTAACATGCTATTTTAACATTTATTTACTTCGTAATACTTGAGACTGGTATTAATAATTTGTATTGAAAAAACAAACGTTGCCTTGTTAACTTTTTGGAATACTCCAAATAGTTATTTAATGGACATCCATCAGCTGCATGTTTTTTTTTTCTTAATAATACTATAGTAATTATAGCGCAAATGTATTGAGTTTCAATTCAATTCAATATAATATCTATAGTGCATGATAAATATTCTGAATTTATATAAATAGATATGAAATCTTGACTTGTAATGACTACTAAGTCTATTGTTATAACCATTTTCAGTATTATGGTTAAGTTTAAAATTTTTGATACATTTTTATTCTGACTCTTATTGAGATTCGGAATTAAATTTTACATACTTGCCTGATTATTGTTAGGATTATCTATTTTTTTTTATAATTAAGTATTGCAGTCCTTTTTTTTAGTATGGTGCCATAAAATTAAACTGATATTTTAGAAAATTTTCATTGTACGCATATTTTATGTCCATATATTAAAATCGTCATAGTGATTTCATTAAAACGCATTTAGTGATTAAATATAAGTTCCGATAGTGCCTTGTAAGCATTTTTATGGAATATTTGTTTATTTTATTATGATTCGTATCATTCCATGTTTATTTTACTTTAGTAAAACTCGCAAATGTTTTTAAATTGGTTATTTAATACGAATATACACATAATATATATTTATTTCTTTTTCAGTAATATTAAGTACATTTCAGGTATTAAATGTTACGGTGGTTAGTTATATACACACAAGAAAAAAATATATAATTTTCCTATTATTTTATAAGATCAATTTAAGTGATTGTGTTTGTTTAGAAGTATTTTTTTGTATCTGTGATATTTCCATTTTTGTATGTAAAATATAATAAAAGCGTATTTAATCTTTTGTATATATGATTCATTTTATTCCCTTTCCTTTATTTCGTCTATGAATGTGGAATTCGAGAAAAATAATACAATAATTGTATTTCGTGTTTTTCTTTTTTTTATGGTTTTCTTTCGTGTTTAATTTTTCTAATATGTGTTGATTTAATATTATGTTATTAAATTTCATATAATTGGAAAACAAATATTTTAAAATTCAATTTATTTTTTATTTCTTTTTTATTAATTTTAATATTATTTATCGTAACATTTTTTTTTGTATTATAATTTAGAAAAATAATGTATAAATTAGGTGATATCTCTTAATAAAACTAGGAATAGAAAATTCATAGTAAAATTTTGCAAGATATGTTTCTTCTATTGATATCTTTTAGAGCGAAATATTTCGATGAAAAATAAAATATATATTAAATACTTTTTGCATACGAATGTAACTATTAAATCGAAAAAATATAATCAATATTTTATACTGATCTACCATTTATTATATTAGACAATTTTTCAAAAATTTTCAAAAATCCGTTTTGATTTAGGAAATGGTATAAATAGAATAGTTATTGTTTATTATTTCTTTTAATCAAATATCAGTGTACTGGTATTTTTAATTTAATTTTTATTTTATTATGTAATGCGAATATTTGCAAAATTGAAAAATTCTATTTTTTAATGATCAAATTCAAAATTGAAATTATTACTCTTAATGTTTATTTAGTTAATAAACGCAGGATTAACTTTTAACATATAGTATAAATAATAATAAAAAATACCCCTATCGCGTAAAATTTTAGTTTTCAACAAATTTTTTATGCAAAATGTTCTTTTATATCAAATATCATACAAAATATAAATAGAAATATTAAATGCTTTAACAAAAACAAATCATTATTTTGATAATAATAGTCTAAAATATTTGGAGTATCGCATTAGAAAAAGAATTAAAATTGTTACCTTTATTCTTGCAATATAAAAAAGATTATAATAAATAAATTTAAATTGCCTTTCATTACTTTTCCCATTAATCGTATATATTTTAGGTTAGGAATTGCTTGGCTTTTGTATCAGAAATCTATGTTTGTGATAACAAATATATTTTATAATATATTTATTCGTTGATAGCTAAGAATGAAATTTAAAAAAATGTCTATAAATTATCCTTTCGTCTTAAGAATTATTTATTTCAATTAAACTATCATAAAATGACTTCAATATATCGTTTTATAATAATAAATTTTCTGTAAACGTAATCTTATAACTGATAATTGTATTCAGTTAAAAAAAATTCGTTACTTATATATATATATATATATATATATATATATATGTGTGTGTGTGTGTGTGTGTGTTTGAAAATTCTGATTCCATGGAAGGAAAATAAATTAGTATCCCGGTATTTAAATATTTTACTGCTATGTTTACTATTCTCAATTGATTTTTGCAACACTGAATCTAGTTTAAACTTTCTATTTATAATATTTCTACAAAATCACAAACTTATTTAAATCGAAAAATAATACTATATTAAATAGAATTGAAACATTATTATTATATATTTTTCTCGAATGACTATTGTTTTCATATATACGAAATAAGGTGGAGAGAAAATGAATGAATCTTAATATGAAAATTATAATATTTATTATATTTTATGATACTACTCTCAATTATAGATTTATAAAATATGTTTTCAATTAATAATAAATAATAATAAAATAATTCTAAACGTTTTACAGTCTCGATACTAGTTCAGATTCAGCCGCAAATGAACATGTAGATGATTGGGGTAATACATCTTTTGGACGAGAAGTGTTACAAGCAGTAGGAGTAACGAAAACTCCTGAAAAAAATGCAAAAATTACTCCTAAAAAATCTAGTACTAAGAAAGTGTCCATTGATAAGAAAAGATACATGTCCAACAATTCTTCAGATTCAAGTTTTAACAATGAGAATTTGGATGATCTTCTTGATGAAGCATTTGATGACGACGACGACGGTCCAACACCACCTAAGCAAAATAAAGTAAATTATTATTAATTTATGAATAATATATATATATATATATATATATATCTTAATTTGATTTCAGAATGGTACTCAACCATCGACTAGTTTTTGCTATAGAAAAGGCAAAGATATTGATGTTAAATCTAAAGCAGAAGTGTTCAAATCTCCTCTTAAAATTCCATCCGATTCTATTACGCACCAAAATGATTTAATGGAAACTCCCAAACCTTTGGTTCACACAGTGAGCTTTTACAGACGATCGCAAATGCAGGTATGTCATTTTTAATTGAATTTGTTTTATACTGTTAAAGTACAATTTAATATTATGACCTGAATGATTCAGGGAAATCAATTAAGTACTCCTGTACGAGTTGTTCGAGTCGAAAATGAAGATATTAACCAAACTAAAAATCGGGAAGAAAGCGCACAAGAAGCACAGCGTATAGCTCAAGAGACGAGAAAACGTATAAAAGAATTATTGGAAGAAGTTACTAAACAAAATGCAGTAATTGCACAAGTATGATTTTGTTCTTTGTTTTAGATATTAGATATTATGTATTTAATACATTATTATATCGTTGTCGTATGACTATATTTGTGAACCAATCGTTTTCTTTCACCAATCTATCAATTGATCTATTAATCTTTTTTAATATGTTAAGTAAAATCTTCTTCGATACATTTTTTTTTAATTAATTATGATTATTGAGTCTTATAAAATACTAAGAAATTCTAGACTTGTTGTTTTTTATTAGCAAAAGATATTGCAATATATTAAAATTTATTACAGTTAATAAGTCCATTATTACAGTTATAATTTCGAAATCAATATTACAATTTAAATTATAAAATAATATTATTTTTTTTATCTAGGCAAGTCAAGCGTTGAATTTGTGTGCTTCCACAATAGAATTTAGTGGATCAACAGAACAAGCTGAAGGAGAAAGACTTTTATTATTAGCTAGTAAGTTATATAATATTTTATATATATAATATAATTTTATTCCATTATAAAATTATTTTCAGCACATCGCCGTCAAGCGTGTTTGCATGAAGTGCAACGAATCCAAGTAGAAGGTGTTGGAAAACAGAAAGGTCCTAGATATACTTTGAATATCGAAGAAATAAGTCTTCCGTTAAGAAGAGAATACATAAGACAAATTAATGCTGGTTCGCAATTTATATATCAACATATTAAGTTTTAATATTTCAATATTTAATTTATTATATTTCTGAAAGATGGTGCCGTTGGACATTATTTGATATGTTTGGTTAAGTGTGAAGAGCGAGTCTTGTCTACATCTCTAGTTAAAACTAATCCAGACTCTTTCACTTTAACTTTTCCTGACAAATTCTGTTTAGAAGGATTAGATGGAGATTTTAAGGTAATATTATTTTGTGTAAAGTAAATTATCATTTGAATTATTGTTTTTTTTTTAACAAAATGTTTTATTGACTTAACAGATTTCACTAGAAATATACGCATTGCAAGCATCGAAGGAGTTTCTACCTCATGATATAAAATATCATATCGCCACAAAAAAGGTATAATAAATATCTTTATTTCAAATGTGATTTAAATTATTATTATTTTTTGTTAATTGTCTTTTATACAGTCGGGAAAATTAGCAACGCCTAAAAAAGGTGTTCGTGGCGCAGATTTACGTTCACCATTACCGGTTACCTCTCCTGGTGGTCCATCAGTTGTGAGAAGTCCAGCAATGCAACCTCAAGGATATTGCATTTTTAGTTATCAACAAACTAATAGAAATAGTTTCACTTTAAGCAAAGTAAATTTATTTATTTATTTTGTTAATTTATCCATAAGAAATTGAGAAATAATGTCGATAAAATTTTTATAGGCTGGCGGGTGCAGTCCCTTAGAAGGTTGTCTTCGCGTGAAATTAATATGTACACGTCATGCTGGACAAGTATCTCCAACATGTTCTCATCGTGGCTTTTTAACTATGTTTGAAGAAGCCGGCGGTTTTGGAGCTTGGCATAGACGTTGGTGTGTTTTACATTCTGGTGATCTTTCGTATTGGAAATATCCAGACGACGAAAAGAAAAAGGTTTAAATTTTGTTTATCTTAAATATTATGCTATGATTGAATTCAATATAATTATATTTCTGATAAATTGCAGACACCGATTGGCAGTATTGAGCTATCAACTGTTGTGTCTAGGAATATCGGTCCAGCTCCTAGAGACCTGTGCGCCAGACCTCATACTTTACTTTTAGAGACCTCATCAAAAGTTGAAAATATTGAAGATCAATCTGCTCGCTCTTTAATAATGGCTGATGGAAAACGACGGTATCTTTTAGCTGCCGATACAAAACCTGAGAGAGATGTTTGGGCTAAAGTTCTAAATGAAACATTAGTCGAACTCAGAGACGCAATGGATACTTAATTTCATTAGTTACCTGTAAAATTTTATTTTGTACAAAGTAAAAAAGTAGTTTTTTTCGTATTTTTAATCTATAATTATATTTTTTTATCATTTAAATTTTATAATTTAATTTTAATAATTTGACAATTTATATCTAACAATTATTAACACATTTAAGATCAATATGAAGATATGTCATTCGTATTGTTTTCACATTTTATTGTAAAATCTTATTTTGTAAGTAAATATTCCAATTTGTATTAGAACAGTAATTAGAATATTTGACGCTGAAAAAGTTAAAAATTATATTCTAATATTATTCTCGATCAAATTAAATATTTCTTGTTCATATAACTTTTTATTTACAAATCACATTATTTCCATCTTACATAATGTGAAATTGATTATAATATGCAACGCATATGACTACAGATAATTATCATATAATATTTTAATACTTTTACATTATAAATATTGTTTTAATCACAAGATTTCGCATTTTACAATGAGAATTTACTAGATTAGTTATTTTTATAAAACATTCATATGAAATTCGCACTTAAATTAAATTCGATTTAACATTATAAATACTTCTAACAATTTACATACATAATATTTTAATATAAAATATATTATATACACGATATGTAAATAAATATTTTACAACATACTAACCAAATAATTTTATGAAATTTTATATCTTCTATGTATGCTAACAATTTACATTTTATATTCTAATACATTATCAATATATAATACAGAAATTTTATTTTGTCTTTCCACTATATTTATTTATAAATGTACTAAATATTACTCCTTCATCATAGATTGTGATATGTTATCATTGTGGCTAACAGAGCAGCACATAATGATGATATAGCCGCTGTCCATATTATAATTGAGGCATCGTTGAATACGTTTGTTAAGGCGCTTAATCCAAAAGAAAGCAAAATTTGTGCTACAAATAATGTTCCATTGATAATCGCCAAATCGGTTCCAAGACCTATGCGTTTCTTCGACTGATCTTTTTGTTCGGCCTGAGCATTAGCTTCTAACTGTAATCGTTTTATAATTATTATTATTTTAGCCAATCAGTTGTAAGTAACATTTATTAATATAATTATTTTACTTACAAATTCCTTCGAATGATAATGCGCTACTAATAAATATGGTATATTGAATGCAGCTGCATAAAGTATTCCTGCAGTTGTGCTTAAAAGTAATACTGCTATTTTAGATTTTAGAATTACCATTAAAAACATTCCAATAGAATAAATCAAAAGACTTCCAATTAATACTACTTTTAATCTAAAATAAAATTGATACATTAATCATTTTTAATTTCAATAAAATATTGATATTACGCGTAACTAACTTAAACATCTTGATTAATCGATCAATCATCATCGAATATACAGAACATGAAATTGCATATATGGCTAAACCCCAACATCCAAATCTTACTCCTTCATTGTAGACTTTTAAATCGTCATCATCATGAAAAGCCTGAATAAGCAATATTTAATTTATTTTATTTATGCGATGTAAAATATTTATATAAATCTATAAAAGATTATTTTTTCCTATATTTATTATTGTAAATATTTTACAAATGTTTTAAAAGTAATATTTGAATTATAGAATTTAATTATTATTTAGAAAAAAATATTAATACAGATATATAATATTTACAACTGGTTTTCCGCCAAAAACGATTTCACCAACAAAATCAGTGAAATATAAAGCATAACTGAGGAGCGATATATATGAAGCCAAATTTGTTATGTAGAGAATTTTCATACATCTTGGTAAAAATATAATCGATTTAAAATATTCTTTAAAACTTATTTTTCCTCCATGATGTGGATCAGGAACTATTTCGACATCGATTTTTTTCTCATCATTTTGACCATTAGATAAATCTGTAGGCTGAAATTTATATTTTATTCAAAGATATAATATGATATATATATATATATATATATATATATATATATATATATATATATTGGAATTTTTATTTTTGGATTAGGAATATATTATTTACATTTTTGTTGTTATTATTCGCCTGGTTCACTTCTGATAATAGTTCTAGTGGTATTTCTTTGAAACTAAATATTGATACAAGTACACAAATTACTAGGAAGATTGCTGCTACAAGAAATATAAACTTTGTATTTCCACCAATCCAATTAGCTTAAAAGACAACATAGTTAAGTAAAAATTTACTAACAAATTAAAATTACAATATAATTTTAGTTAATCATAAGTAATTTATACAATTATATATATATATATATATATATATATATATATATATACATATATATATATATATATATATATACATATATATATATATATATATATATATATATATATACATATATATATATATATATATATATACATATATATATATATATATATATATATATATATATATATATATATATATATATATATTAATATTTTAATTACCAATATTAATATCATTCCAGTCAAATGCTCCCAAAATAAAACCTAAGAATCCCCCAATACCTGCTGTTAGTGTTAATGAACTGAGCCCTCTCGTATGATCTTCTACAGAGTAAATTAGTAATAATATTAGTTAATTCTAATTTAATTGATTCATTATTTTAAAAATAACAAGAAAATTAACCTGGAACACAAATTTCAATCAAGTGTGTTCGAATGGGTGCTTGAATAACATCAGCATTAAAATCCATCAACATCATTCCAATTATAGTAATAATTATGGCGATTATCGGTAATTTAGTATTTACCGCATCAAAATCCATATACGAATTCTCATCAGGGTCTGTATAAGTAGCATTAACCATTTCTATAGTTTCATCACCAAATAAAATACCAACGTCTCTTCCATACGGTGTCAAAAGCAATCCGAGTGTGAGAGCAATAGACAGAACCAAGATGAATGGTCTCCGTCTTCCCATTGGAGATTTACATTTATCACTCCATGCACCGAGTAAAGGAGAAATTAAAAATCCTAAAATCGGTGATATGGCCCAAACAATTGTCATTTTACTGTGATCTAAACCTAATTTTAAAAGAATCGGTGCTACAAAAGCTGTTTCTGCAGCATATGCAAATTCGATACCCATTATAGACGCTGACAATTTTAGCATTTCCCATCTTGTTTTTTTCCTAAAACAATGTTTTAAAGTAAATATTCTATTATACAAAAAAAAAATAAAAATATGATTAAACAAATGAGTATATATAATCAGGAAATTAAACGTGATTTTTCTTAGTGTAATGGAGAAAACGTTTAAAATATTAATATAATTCATAGAAAACGAATATAACAATATTAATACAAATAAATTAAAATTAATGAAGATTAATAAAACAATGTGTTATTATACCCATAAAAATCATCAAATGAATCAATATTCAATTTTTGATGCTCACTTGTGGGCTACCGACTGGGAAGAAAAATAAAGTTTAAATGTAGTACTAATGATATAATTAGAATGTAAATAAATATTTTACCTGAATATATGTTCATATTTCGCATTAACATCATTACATGTCATTTTCTTTTTTCTTCTTGTTTATCTGGTAAAAAAATATAATAAATGAAATTAATTTTTCTATCGATAATGTAATACATATTGCCTAAAACACATCACATTGCAACAAGCAAATAATGATTGCCATCTTATTGTTGCAAACCATTAATCAATTTGTATAATAACATGATCAACATATTTAAATAGAATATTTGTATATATTTATTTTAATAAATCTTTAATATCACTCTAAACAATATTTTTAATACAACTTTTGACACTTCATTTTATATTTCTCATACAAATTAATTTGAAATTTTTAAATCAGTAAATTTATGATAATATAAAAAAATTACAAATTTCGTATAATTGATCTGAATAAATATTTTCGTTGAATAAATAATTTAAATCAAAAATTGAAAATTATTAAAAAAAACTTTTCATGATTATAAATTGTATTCTTATTATAACTAAATTCTAAAATGCTCTACAATGATAAATATGAAAAGTATTTTTTAATTGCATTGGTGATCAACTTTAAAATATAAATATTGAAGAATACATTTATATATATTTGGTAAAGTTTAGTATGATTAGATTATAAGAATACATCGTTTTATTATATTCATATATATATATATATATATATATATATATATATATATATATATATATATATATATATATATGTATAAATTTTCTAAAATATTTTTAAACTTTTTTTTTACAAAATTTACAATAAAAATATATAGCTATTTTATTATTTTAATATTGAACGTTGATTTAAAATATATTCAATATATAATAATTGATTTTTTTTTATATATGGAAACATTACATTTAATATGACAATCAATTTTAAATGGCAATAAGTATAATATAAACTATATCAAAACATTTAATTCAATAAATAATATTGTGTCAAATATAAGTTTTATACCATATATCAATTTTTGTATTATTTACAATATTCAATTGGGAATACCAAAAATCACATGTCGAAGAAATTGCATTAAAAATTTAATCAATGAAATGTTGAAATGAACAAGATTGAATTAAATTTAAAAAAATGTATATATTTATTAGGGATATTGTAATTTATAACCTTTTCAATGCTATGTTTATTTCTAATAATATAACTATTGATCGAATCGTTGAATTTTTTTTATGAACTTTCACATAAATTATTGACAATCAAATAAAGTAATTTTTTTTTTTATATCATCACAAATTATTTTCGAAATAAATGGAAATATATGGAGAAAAGTTTTTATATACCACAAAAGAATGTTGTTCCACAGAGATATGAATGATGACTGATATTCAATTGTTTTTATTGTATTTTTTTTATTCAAGTTTACTTTACGCATTTACGCGACTCAGTGGTTTCAAAAATGAACCTTTAAATATTCGTTATGCATTACTGTGATGATAATTTTAATAATTAGAAAAAAAAAAAGTGATTTTGGACCCGTTTTATGAGTCGTGAACGTGGAAAATTTTTGACACACTCCTTTATATAATATTAAAAAATATCTGACATTGAACAAAAAGCATCTTCGTTAATATGAAATTAAGTATGTCAAATGATTAAAATAAAAAAGTTTTAATATTTCATTTGTTTCTGGTAAAAAAAAATAATAAATATAAACACAAATAATGTGAAACATTTATTTTCATTTCTGAATATTATTAAAAATTTGAGATATTATCAAAAAACAAAAAATCAAACGTCATCTATATTATTTTGTAACACAATTTATGATATAAGCTAAAAAAAAACCTTTTCACTTGTATAATATATTTTTAATCCAGAAAAGAGAAGCAGCTTCGCATGAATCCATATATAGCTATTACACAAATAAAACTATTTTCAACTGTGCTGTTTTCTGCTATAAATAAACAAAATATTGCCAATACATGTGATAATTTTAGAATAAACTTGGCTTCCATTACTTTTATAACCTAAATATCATTAAAAAAATATCCATTTATTATATTGTGTAGATTTTCTTTTCGAATTTCGACTGATTTTCGACGTTTTTGGTTTTCAAACCATAGCAGTCTTCAATTGATTCGCGACCTTTTTTTTTTTTTATTAATCTTCATACTGTTTTTAATTAACTTTAATTTGTATATATTAAACTTGTTATACGTTGCGTTATGAACTTGTTTTCTTTCTATTCGCAATTTATGTATTTTTTTTCTATTTATTCTCATTAAAATAGCACTGGAATATAACTAAATAATTAAATATATTAAAATCAATATTATGTTAACAGACTATGAAGTTATTAAATATTACTACGTCAGTTGTAATGATATTGGGGAACCGATAAAATTCTGTCGTATATTATGAATGATTATTATTGAACAAATTTACAAACATCGTTGTTTCTTTCAAAAAGCTACTGTCAATTTTTTTTCTATCGTCAATTTTAAAAATTGTATATAAAATTTGCGAAATAAAAATAACAGCCATTATTGTTGTGGCAGTTAAATAATGATGTTTGTTATTTTATCATAAGAGATTCATATACAATGAACGAGAGAATTTTCTTGGTTACCCAATAATGCATAATATAAAATAATATATATTTTATTTTTAATATAGGATTAAAAATAAAATATGAGTTATTTACATAATCCCTGTTTTATCACTTCTTTAGTACATAAAAACACATTATTTTCAATTGCAATAAAAATTATCAATATGCTGTGACCATTAAAACTTATGATAATGCAAAAATAGTTTATGTAACTTTAAAGATGTAATTCTTTAGACGAATAATTCTTGATAACGGATCGTCGTTTACTTTGTGAGAGTATTTTGTAATAAAATATTATCTACGTGTCTCTCATATTCATTGTGGCAAATAGCAGTTATATATAAACAAAAATAAATTTTAAAATCATATATTTTCTTACATCACAATATATTAATTGATATATTATATAAAATATTGAATTGACCTACTCTGACATATATTTCTGATAAATATTATAAAGCGTCTTCTTATAAAAGGTGTTCAATATATTTATAATTATGGTGACGTTGCGACAATTTGAGACATTAACAAACATTGTTCTTTTTTTCTATTTTTCTAATAACTAAAAAAAAATCTTTCTGTATTCTAGATTAAAATCATATTATATTATAAAACTAAAATTTTATTTCAACGCCAAAAAAAAATCTTTTTAAAAAAATGTGGAAAAAATATAGGTTAAAAAAATGATAAGATATGCTTTTATTTGAGGTTTTGTAATATTTGCTCTTCAAATCCATGTTTTACACGTTTAAACACGAGTTGTTTATTAAATTTTTTCATGTCATTAATTTATCTTTAACGGTGCAGTTAGGTAATTATGATAATTGTTACTTCAATTACTATATATTCAGATAAAAATTATTGAAAGAAAAAAATATATATATTATGCGTCTGAAAGTATTTGTTCATTATAATATCATATATTAATGAAAAATTATATAAATATTTATATATTGTTGTGTAAATATTTTTTCATGATTATTATCTTTATGACTTTTCAGTTAAGTTAAGATAAATGCATAACGTTTTGAATTTAAATATTTTCTTTCTTTAATCTAAATTATAAACTGTAGACTTGTATCAATATTAACATAAATTTCGTATATTGAGTTGCTAACTCAAAAATCTTTTTTCAAACATATAATATGTATTTTTTTTATATTATAAATCATAAATGAAAAGAATGCCATAGATATTTGACAAATAATTCTCAATATAAAGTACTATAATCTTTCTACAACAATTTAAATTAATGACCAAGTTCAATTTACTGAGATGAGTTATTAATTGTCATCAGTTTCTGCGTTGAATATTTAGCGTAAATTATTTCAATGCTTAGAATAATTAAAGACAAAATTCCGATTACGACCGGAATCAGAAGAGCGGGTACCATTCTTCCAAGTGTTACCGGCAACGTTCTTCCTTGACCGTCGCATTGAAGAATACTAACTAAAAATTTTCTTTTCGATTGATCGGTTAATCCCGTTTGCTCAAATTTCGTAAGTCTGAAAATATGATTATCTACATATCTAACGGATATTATTATTATTTTAATATACATTTATAATTACCCAATTCTGAAGGCTTCTGAAAATGGAGAATATTTTTGTACTATCATAAATATAGAGCATCTTATAGTAGTGTATGTACGTAAATCACAGATGTCGTCCATTGTGAATGTGTCTGATATTAGATAGTTTGCTGTTTCAACTTCTGTGTGATAAGCATATCCTGAAAATAAGTTTACAATTATTATTTATTTATTTATTTTTTTAATTTAATATTACAATGAACAAAATAATATTACCTCCTTTTCTAACGGATTCTATTCCAGTTTCAGGATCTACATAAATTGGTCTTTTGTGTTCTTCCGCTTCTTGTGTCACTTTTGCAACCATTTTTTTTTCAAGAACTTTTAAATGTTGCGTAAATGAATAATTCGGATTCTAAAACGTAAAAAGTTACTAATAAAAAGTATGAGATTGTTATTTTTTTATTTTTTTTTTTTGTGTAAAAATTTATTACCTCAAATAAAGATCTCGTATATCCGATACTTTCGAATATTAAAGTTAGCTTTCCATATACCAAATCCTCCAATTTGAGTTCCGGTTTAGCCGGTGGACTCAATAATGACGATACTATACTAGAAGTATAATAATTGAAAAGTAAAAGACTGCAAAAAAATAATGTTAGATAAGTGATTCGGACTGAAGTGTGCCGCGGTTCTTGAATGGTATCTGAAATTCAAATTAATTTTATTTTTTTTTATTTTGACATGATGTATATATAAATTTATATATTTATTAAAGCAATATTTTACCTTGTTGTTCAAATTCTTTCTTTGCCTCTTTTGATATGTTTTCTCTCCATCTTGACGGACCAACTTCCCACACTGAGTATACATAAAAATAAAATTATATTAAAATAATGATACATATATGTGTGTTTTTAAATATATTAAATATATAATGTCGATGAACCTTGTTGACAATATGCCGCTATAACATTTAATACAGAAAAAGTAAGTCCATACTCTTCTTCAAGCCAATTATGTCTTCGTTTTTGATATATAGAGACAATTGTTATTACGATGGCTGTAATCAGACCAACAATCGTGACACAATACCAACTTTTATAACTGAAAGGTTCCGCGAATTTACTTTGAATTGGACCGACGGCTTCTTCTACATCGATTTGAAAAAATTTCACTCTGAAATTAGACGAAATAATTTAAAGAATATTAAATGTATTCATATGTGTATTCGATTTTGAAGAATTTGAAACTTCAGATCCCAAGTTTGATAGAGATTATGAGTGATGGCTGTGCGCTCTTCAAGAAATCTATTGCCTAATCCGACGTCGACTAATTTCATTTGAAGGTTTCCTACCATTCCCTTCAAAAAATATATATGTATTATAAATATATAAATATTAAATATTATAAAAAATATATATTACGTTATGTCTTCCATCGGGTCTCATTCCACCCCATATTCTATCTTTTGTAAAATTTGTTCTAAAAATATATATATTGACTTATTCTAAATAAATATATTATATTTAATACAATTATATTAATGAATATTCGTACTTAAAATTATAAAAATTTGCCAACATTAAAAATAATACTGCCGTCTGTTTTGTCATAGCGTTGAGTCCCGATTTAAAGGATACATCTGTTATTGCTTGCCTCATTTCGATATCATTTCTAGCTGTCTATAATAATAAAATGTTTTTTTTTTTACTATACATGCTATTTAAAAAAATAAATAATATTACATAAATAATCAAAAATGTTTATATATTTGATATACATACTACTACTGACGCTCTTATAAGCAATTCCTGAAAATTTTTTCTTCTAATAAATTTCGATGGTCGTATAATACATTCTAATCCTGTTTTTTAATAGATAAATAAAATATTTCATATGAATATTTTTTTTTTTTGCTATTTATAATTATTTTATTACTGACCTCTTTTGTTATTCCAATTACCTTCATACTCAATATTAAATGTTCCATTTTGCAAAAAGTATGTATTGTATACATCATATAGAGAAAATTCAATAAGATTTTCATCAGAACTATCTGTAGATGTCATATATATATATATATATATATATATATATATATATATATATATATATATATATATATATATTATAAATGATTAAATCCATTTTATATAAATTATAATAATTTATATTAGAACTGATGACTCGATTTTCATAATAAATAGTTTTTAATAATATTTATCTTTATTAGATTTTTATGGGAACAATAATTTTTTTTCTAGTCGCAAATGCAATTTTCATATGACTTATGCATAAATATTCTTAAAGATTATTTATGTATTCTAATTATTGTAATGTATATAATAATTATTATTAAATATAACGTACTATGAATAGCAATCGTGATTTCACTGTCGACAGAAGTATTATAATTTTTCAATACTTCAATTATGTGCGGTTTTAAATCAGTTTCATCATTTGTATCTATTATAATCCACCTGTAAGAGGAATTGAATAGTTCTTTTCTGGAAGCCTGAAATGAAATATTTATTAATACACGTGTATATATATATATATATATATATATATATATATATATATATATATATACATATACATATATATATATATATATATATATATATATATATATATATATATATATATTGATTAATAATTGCATTTCATACATGCTCTAGAATTAAATCGCTTCCAGGACAATTGTAATCTAACAAAATTCCTATATTTGTGTATTCTAATTTTAATATTTCCAATATTATTTTCAATTGTTCATCGGTATCATTGAAAATCAAGTTATTTGGATTGAATATGATTGGCATCATATTATATTCTCCGAATGTTTCCATATAATATTTGTAGTCTACAAATGAATTACCATGTAAAATTACAATATTTCTAAATAAATTATAAAATTAATCAATTATATGTAATTTAAAATATTTTAAATGTTTTTAGATTACATATATAACTAATTTAAGTATATTTATATATTAATAATAGAAACGAAATTGTCAACATTGTCCAATTGAGAAATAATTTGGCAACATAAGACTTAAAATATTTATTTAAATAATATAAATATATAAAAAAAAAATACCTTTCGAATCAATGCATGCGATAGATGTGATTATATTATATCTATGAAAATTAAAATAGTCCACTGAAAACTTTATTAGCGTCTTATTTGTTTGATAATCATTTGTCAAATCATTTAATTCCAAAGTATTCACAGAATTGAACGATATAAACAACAGTATTATAATAATTTTCATATTAGAGTTGACTTTCATATTTGTTTTGAATATTTTTTTTTCATACAATTCAACCCTTATATATGGCATGAAATATGTGACAGTTTCTCAAACTTTTACAATTTAATTGTATTAACAAAAATACAAATTTTCATTACACAATGAAAATTGAATCGCTCATTCCCATTTTTAAACAATTTTATCATAATATATATAAAAATAAAATATAATATCAATATATTATGTACGAAATCTTTGAGAAATTATGAATTTTCATTATAACAAAACAAACACTATATTATTTAAAATATAATATCTTAATCAAATAATATCAATACAAGAAAATAACCATTGCATGTCACGTAAAAGAGAATTATCTATTAATCATACATTCTTCAATATTAAACTACTGATTCAAAGGGAAATTTTAATAAAGATGATTCGACAACCTCATTATGTGTATTTTTTTTTGTATGATCATTCAATTATATTATTATTATTATTATTAAATATTATAGTATTAATTAATTTAGTTTTAAATTGCCTCATAATTAATAACAATCTTTAAATAATGTTATATCTTTTACACCTCGATAACCACAATATTTTTTTTATGATAATTCAAGTCAAATTGAATAATTCAATTATCATAATAAATAGTTTTTAATTTATGCATTTACGAGTACGAATATTTTTTTTTATAGTCATAGATTCAATATTCGCATAAATAAATCATTATATTCTTAAAGATTACTCATTTATTCTAGTAGTAATGCATTTATTTATTATTATTCTTAAATATAACATTGTAAACTGAGAGAAATATTATAGTTATTGCATTATTGATATGAAATTATTCATCATTCTCAGTTTTAGTATAGATTATAATTGATTTATAAAAAGAATTGAAGAGTTTCATCTTAGAAACAGAAAATATTTTTTTTTTTGTAAATGTTTTGTTGTATTTTACTAATTGTATAAAAATACAACAAAAAACAACAAACTTTTTTGCAAAATCATTATTTTTTTCCATAAACAATTCCTGTTTTATTATTTATCCTGCAATTTCAATTGAAAACTTCAATTGTAAATAACATTTTCTTATTTAGTTACATCATTATTATTTTATAAAACACCAATATTTTATATAAATTTGTAATTTTATATAATTAATGATATTTATGAAACCAATTAATATCAAATACATGATGATTAATTGCCGTACAAAATATATCAGAAACTTTGTGAATTATATTAGAAAATCATAAATCTTAGAATAAGCAATTGTCAGACATAATGTCTCTGTCAAAATATAAATCAATTCATGTCATAGAAAATTGAATAATATACTTGTCAGAATTGTTTCAATAATTTCTTCTATTTTAGAAAGAAATTTTAAACATTTTATTTATAAATGTATTTTAATTTATCTGATAAGTATTTGTTATTTATTTAAAGTGCACATTTCATAAATCTGTGCATATAAAATTTTGCTTATCATATCTGATTTATGGTGATATATAATAAGACTGACTCTTTAAATTATCAAATAATCTTTGTTTTTTTGTTAATATTAAAATATTGTTTTAACTAATATAAAAATCTCGTTATTATATATAAATTCCATTGGATAAATATTATCTATGTATTTAATTCTGGAACAACATGTGTTTAAATTAATGCTGATTAAAAATTGATATCACAGTATAATATAAATTAATTTCTAATATATTTATTGTACTATATATGACAATCACGTAGCTGGGGATTACTAGATAAAAGATTTTCTTGCCTCCTTGCAAAGTTCTATGCCTCATCACTCATTCCTTGAAGTTGCAGTTTTTTTTTTCAGCTAACTTATGGACCAATATGTTTATTCAGAGGGTGTATATTTGATCAGTCTTATTCTCAATTTTATCGGGCATAGAGTTAGTAAAGCAACACGACAAAAGATGCAGTATCGGATCAGATCTTAATTCATTATTTCTTAGAAAGCACTTATTCAGATGACAGAGAGGAGAATGTTAGGGGATTGTATTATTAATGAATTCCTGTCATATTTTGTAAGAGAAACAGCCTAAAATTCATTTACATCATCCATATAAGCGCAAAAAAAAATAGATATCAATAAGCATTCTACCCACATCGGGTTTCTAAGGTCGAAAACAAGTATACGGTTTTATCTGTCGAATCTTTTGTTTCGCATGATCTAACAAATCATATGGACCTGCTGCTGTTGGATTGGAAATGGAAGTCAAAAGTTCAGTGGACACCAAAAAGCTTAATTAGCTAAACCTTAGCAAATCCGTAATTGTAACAGCAATCTCTCTTTAGAATAACCAGCTGGAAGATATTTCGTCATGTGAGTTAAAACAGTTAATTTGTTGCATCATCTCAGTAAGTCCCAGTGACTACTTTGTGAGTCGCCAGAATAGAAAACAAGGACAAGCACCCTCATACAAAAAGGTTAAGATCATAGCCCTTAACCAAAGACTATCAGAAGACTATTTTAAGGGTCTCACGCAACCTTATTCCTAAATTCTTTAGTCCCAAGTTGGCGCTCGTCTACTTGGGTGTATCGTTCTGAATATCAAGCTTTCTTCCTGTAGACTAATATAAATAAATACTACCTCTATCAAGCCTTCGCAATACCGCTGAAGTCACTTGTTGGGATATATAAAAGTTATATTATTGACAATGTCTGAATATTTTTTCATGTTGCTATCAACATCTATCGATTTCAAAATAAACTTTTTTTTTTATTAAAAATTATTATTATTTTTACTTTTGCGAACATTGATTATTTCACAAATTTATGTAAAAAAAATGCTTTTATCATACCAAAAGCTCTACAAAGATCGTTTGTATAAAAAAAATATTTCAAAACATTTTTTGATTTTCTAAAATTTCTTGAAATAATTTAAAAACTACATAAAATACACTGCAAGATTAATAAAACATATTTTTTATATGAAATACCGTGTAAATTTACATATTTTATGTTTATTTTGCATAAAAATCTTTCCAAACAAAAGATAGGATTTTCTGGATGTCACTTTAAAACTGTATAATTTATATTGTACAATCTTATTCAGTATATTTAAGAATATATGTGTAACAAAAATACATTTATATTTAAAAAGTTATATCATGTCGTCTGCTTGGAAGTTTATTAAACGAGGATTGTTTTATTAGTTTATTTTCATAAATAAGAATTGCTCCATATTTCAATTAATTAGTGTTTACAATTAATATTAATCATTAGTTTTATTTCATTGCTTATATCACATTATTCTCAATTCAATATTATAGAAAAAAAGACGTTTTCTTAGAACCGATAAAAATTAATATAAATAAAGTATTTCAAAAAAAAAAATAAGTTCACATTGCTTTTTATTTTACTGAAAATCGAACTGAATCTAAAATCAAAAACTAATGCAAGCAAATTCATTTCAAATATATTATTATTATTTTTAAATATTTTTATTGTTTTTTTTATAAACAATATATTTATTATATATATATATATATATATATATTTATATATGAAAATAATTTCTGAAATTGAATTTTAATGAGTTAATTAAAAATAAGTTCTCTCCATATATCCCTTATTGAGTTCATTATCAGTTCATGAATACGATGTACATTTATTGTTTCAGTTAGATTCAAACATTCATTACATTATTCACTTTTCAATTTTATTACACATTTTAGACAATTCGAATCTATTTACTATGTAAAGAAAAAGATACGATGCTTCTTAAATAGCATTGACACAAACGCACACATTACGAAAATATTTCATTTTGCATAAAAAATAAATTAACTATTTTCTACTGAATACTATATATATATATATATATATATATATATATATATATATATATATATATATATATATAATAATAATAATAAATAAAATCTATATAAAAAAATTAAAAATGACAGACGACATGCAACTTGAAAACGGAAATAGTGTTAGAAATCAATATATAGCTGCATTGGTTGGTAAGTAATCAATTTTTCTATTATTCATAAATATTAATAAAATCGATATTCAATAATGACATTATCGTGTTAAAACACATCATATGATACAATTAAATTGTGAATTGAGATTTTTTTCCTTTTTTTTTGTATGATTTAAAATATTTATAAATGTTACTCAAATACCATACATTAAATAACGTTTTATAAATTGATATAAAATAGGTAAATATTAGTTATTTTTTTCTAATTTATTTATATAAAAATCTTTTATATTAAAATTTTATTGAAAATTCTATTAAATAAATAAAGAAAAAAGTGGAATTGTTTTGTTTGATAAAATTTATATATATATATATATATATATATATATATATATATATATATATATATATATATATATATATATATATATATATATATATATATATATAAAATTTCTTTCTAAAATACATCTCTTGTAAATAATTGACTATTTTATCTATCTAAGAATATTTTTAATATGCTTAGAAACGTTTATTTAACATACGTAACTTCCTTATATAATAATAATACATGATTCGATTTTAAAATATCTCAACAAAAAAAAAATGATAAGTGTAAAATCAAACATCGATAAAAGACATTAGTAATAATAATTTTTTTTAATAATAATTCAAGGCAAAGAAAATGTATTAATGTATTCTTTTAATCATACATCTTAACATTGTTATTTTCGTAATGCATTATTGGAATTTTCAATAAATTATTTTCAATAAATCCTAAACAAACAATATTTAAAATAACTTATATGATATTAGAAATAAAAAAAAAACATAGAAAATTAAATATTACTGAAAATTATGACATTGATTGTAAATTTTTTGATAATAAAAAAAAACGTATATGTTATCAAATCATATTACATAAAAATATACAATTATTGTAAAATATTTTCATTGCGATGTCGTATATTGATATTTATCACTGAATAAAAATAGTTGGTGTTTCTTTTTAATAATTTTCTAATTAATACTAGAATAATATGCATCACATATAATTTAAATATTAATTGTAATAAGAATAATATGCGATAATACTTAATATAAATTGCTTTGTTTTGTGTTATTTTATTCATATGATAGATAAATTAGCATTAAATGATATAAAATATAATAATTGTGGCATCATGTTTATATATATATATATATATATATATATATATATATATATATATTCTTTTACAAAACTTGTATCTTTAATAATCATTTAAAATATTTTACTCTTTAGTTTTTTTTTTTAATATTGAAAGTATATATAGCTCTTCTAATGATTAGGTGGTAACGCATTTGTACTCTCATTTGTGTGTGAAATATCTCGAAATCGATTTCATAATCTAATCTGCATATTTTAAAAATACATTTTACATTTTTGAAACGCCTCCATATTTCAATTTTGAATATTATTTAAATAAAATATAGCGATATATCAATGACCTTTAGTAAAAAATAAAATTTAGAAATTGAATGTTGTAATTTAAAAAAGAAGATACTGCGATAATCTAAAGATTTGTAACGCAATTGTAATTGTAAAGATGACTTTTTTTGAGTGCTATCTGAAATGGGTGGACTAAAGTTCTTTTTTTTTTTGAGATATGAAAATTTTCTCTCATTTTCATATTTACTAATTTGCATTGTTTAATCTCGAAACTGTTATATAAATTTCTTTTTTTTTCTTATCTGACCAAGAGGTATAATCGAAGTTAACATTAACCTTAGTAAAATTTATTCAAGACAATTGCGTCATAGATTTTGTTGTTTTCCTTTATTCTTCTGGATGTCTACGAAAAATTTCGATGTTTACTTTATTTAAAGTAAAATTTACAACGCCATAAATTTTATTTAATATTTTATGACGGCTAAAATATTAAATAAAGTTTTATATAATTATTTTATATAAAATTGCGTGTTAAGACAAGTGTTAATTGAAATTTTCTAATGATTTATAAAACCATATATGTTATTCATATATGTGTATTAATGCATTCGCAAACGAGAAACTTAATGTTTACAATTTTCCTTGTATATATTATAAAAATATATATAAAAAATTTGCAATATAATAAAAATACTATTTGCAAAAGAATTTAATCTATTATTCTGAATTTTTAAATATATATATATATATATATATATATATATATAAATATATATATATATATGTATGTATATATAAATATATATATATATATATATATATATATATATATATATATATATAAATATATATATATATATATATATATATATATATATATATATATATATATGTATGTATATTAATAATAAATTATTTATTTTAGTAAATTTGATGTCGTTATGTCACGGTTGTGCTGTCGGATGGGTATCACCATTTTTACCCATAATGTCCAGCGAAGATACGCCTTTAAATTCACCATTAACTGATAATCAAGCCTCGCTGATCGCTTCTATAATGTGTATAGGGGGCTTAGTGGGCACTCCAGTTTATGGCAGCATATCTGATAAATTTGGAAGAAAAACTGCTTTAATGCTTTCAGCAATTCCTTATACGGTCAGTAACTAGTCATATAATTATATATATATATATATATATATATATATATATATATATATATATATATATATATATATATATATATATATTAATAATATTATATCTCATGAAAATTTTTTTTTAGATTTGCTGGATATGTAAATTAACTTGGAGAACGGGTACTGGGATTATAGTATCTAGATTTTTATCCGGTTTTGGCGGAGCAGGACCATTTGGAATTGGGCCTCTTTATTGTATTGAAATAGCCTCATTAGCAACCAGAGGCATATTAGGATCTTTTATGGTATTCGCTATCAACATTGGCATTTTAGTGATGTTTATATTAGGATATTATTGCAGTTACACAACGAGTGTGATTTTTGGCACTATTTGGCCAATTATATTTTTCATCCTTATGTGGAAGATGCCGGAAACTCCAGTATATTTAGTAAAACAAAATAGAGATAGTGTAAGAATATTGAAAAAATCTATATATTATACATATATGTTTTGATATTATTCAATTTATGAGAATATATTTCAGGAAGCAATCAAAGCTATATCTTGGTTAAGGAATGAACCAATCAATAATCACTCTGTAAAAATCGTTCTCTCAAGACTGAAACAAGAAAACGCCCTTTCATCTATCGAAAATAAATCAGGTAATATTTATTTTTGTATTATTATTGATTGTAACAAAATATATAATATGTTCACTTATCTCCAAACGTATATTTTCGAGTAAAAATATCATTTTCATGACATATATTTATTTTTAATTAAGAAAAATGTCCAAATATCAACTTTTCTTATATATATATATATATATATATATATATATATATATATATATATATATATATATATATATATATATATATATATATATATATCTAATTGTAATGATAATGAAATTTTGTTTTAAATTTCAGAGTTTCCCATAGATAAAATTGAACAAACAGATGAAGTGTCATCGTGGAAGTTTTTATGTAATTTAAAATATTTCTATATGTATATTAAATAATTTTCTTCATATATATATATATATATATATATATATATATATATATATATATATATATATATATATAAATATTTCTATTATAATTTTATTTTAGTCACATCAACACCAACAATTAGAGCGTTTTTGGCTTGTTTTAGTCTTTTGTCATGCCAATGCTTCACTGGTATATTTGCAGTAGTATCGTTTTCAACCAATATATTCAGCCAAGCTGGCAGCACTTTATCTCCGGGCATTAGTACCATAATAATTGGCATTCTTCAGTTAATAGGTTCGATCATTGGTTCATTCACAATTGAAAAGTTGGGTAGAAAGGTATATCATTTTTATTATATAACATTTTCGCCCAAAATAACAAATATTTACATTGAATTTATTTAAAAATTTATTACAGACTTTAATAATATCTTCGTGTACTGTTATTGCACTAAGTAATGCTCTTCTAGGAGCATATTTTTATGCGGTTTATTGTAATTATGATGTATCTAGTATAGGATGGATACCGGTTTTGGCTTTATCTGCGTTCGTGGCATTTTTCGCCATTGGTATAGGACCGGTTCCTTATGTTCTTCTATCTGAACTTATTATGGTTAAGGTAAAATTTATAGACGAAATCTTAATATTATTCTATTATCTCTGTGTGTATTTGAATAATACAATTAAAAATTATTATTCTTTTCAGGCAAGAGGAGTTGCAATTAGCATATTACTCTCTTGGGTTTGGTTAGCATCATTTACTATAGCGCAAACATTTAATTCAGCAGTAGAAACTTTAGGAAATTATACTACATTTTGGATTTTTGGCATATTTACAATTTTTTGTTTATTAATTACTGTATTTTTTGTACCAGAAACAAAAGGAGTTCCATTTGAGAAAATTGTAGCCTTTTATGAAGGTAAAGAATTGAACAAATCTTTAGATAAAGGAGAGTGCGAGAATGGGGAGCTTTTATAGTTATATATATATATATATATATATATATATATATATATATATATATATATCTTGTGGTACAAATAAGAGTTTATTTTGTGATATATTTTAAGTGTTTCATAATACTTGTTTATAAGTATATCAATCATATATATATATATATATATATATATATATATATATATATATATATATATATATATATATATATATATATATATATATATATATATATATATATATATATATATATATATATATATATATATATATATATATATATATGGTATATATACAGAAAATGTAAAATTTAACATAGAAAGAGTAGTTTAAGATCTGAATGAAAAGACTTGATAGATTCAAATAAAAATTGTCTTTTTCCATATTTTGCTGTAAAGTGATGCTATATATTTTTTTTAATTAATTCCTGTAATTACGCTTTCCTTATTTGTCTAACTTTAGTAAATAGATTAGAATATATTATAATACAATTAAAGTTGTTTTATTTATCGAATGTTGAATTTTTATGAATCGAAATAGAAAATTTGTTGATGTATATTTAATTTTATCAATAACATTATGGTGATCGTGCTATTGTTACTTTTATTGAATATATTTTTTCTTCAACTGATTATTATTTTGGCAAATTACTATGTTCTATCTGATCATAATAATTCATTTACCTTGTTTTTTTTCTTTCTGAACATAATAATTACGATTAGTCTTCTAGCAGAAACTGAAAGAAGGTCTTTTGAAAGTATTTTTGAACATTACAATGGCAAAAAACACAAATAATGTCTCAATATCAAATAATAAAAACACAAAGATTCTATGAGATAAATATGTAAATTTATACATAATTTTGAGAAAATTCAAATCCGTTATAAAAAACTGTTTATAAATTTATCCTATATTATCAATGTTAATAAATGAAAATGACATATTAAATTATGTGTTATTTTTTCAATGTTATTTGCGAGATAATATTCAAATCAGCGGAATTTATTTATGTTTATTAGAATTCTTGATGTTTTTCATTCGAATCATTATATAAAACGACAGATTTTTTATTTTAAATATGATTTAAGTTTCTTAATTGTCACTTTTTTAATTTTCTTTAAGACCGCAAAACGTTAATTTAGTATATATATAAATGATAAATAAATGTTAATAAAAAATGTAGTAAATTATGTGTATTATATGTGAAAATACATAAATAATTATGAAATTTCATTGTGTGTGACATTCTTATTTTTCTTACATTAGTTGTATTTATTTATAGTTAGAGACTAATAATTCTTCTATTTTTTATACTTCATGTCAAAATTACTATTAATAAAAGTGTATAAAAAACATATTGAAACATCCGCAATTAGTACTTAGAACGTAAACGAATTAATATTTTTCTAAACATTATCCTCATTTATACGATTATATTCATATAAAAAAAAACCTTTTTTTTTATTACAAGAAATGAGCAAAAATATGGTACAACTGAGAAGATATTTAACCCTTTTCAATAAGATTAAACATTTAATGGACAAATAAAATATTATTCTTTCTTAATTGAAAACATATTTTATTAATATTCTTAGTATAAGTTATTTATATTAAAATAATTCATTTTGGAAACAACGATGACTTAATAGTTAAGAACCACTAATTTAACACACACACATGTATGTGTGTGTGAAATAGATATAATGCAATTTTTAACAATAAATAGTATAATTTTGATTTTTTTTCTAATACATCAATGACATCTGAACTTCCTCAAAAAAAAAAAAAAAAAAGTCAATTCATCTAAAACGGAAACCTAAACCAAATGACGACTTTTTCTGATGCTGCATATATTATGTATCATAGTTTTTTTTTCACATGTGAAACGGGAAAATCCGTTATCCGGCAATTTCCATGTGCTTCAAACCTTCGAATAATTTGCTAGAATCGTGAGATAAACTTAATTTTTATTTTTGGATCTAAAAAATGAGGCATGTTTCACGATTCTATATAACTAATCATAATCGTGGATTACTTTCAATTACAATGGAGATTCCAATGATGAATTATCCACCTAATTTTGTTTATAACTTTTTACGATTGTATGGAAAAGCGTCATTATTTTATTTATTTTTTACTATATACGTAGTATTTTTTTTATGTATAGTTAAATCATTACTAATTTTTATCTTTAACGATGTAAAAATACATTATTATCATAAAAGTTCTTTCAATTATTATATTAAAATAAAATATCATATATCAGTTAAATTTATAACTATTCAATTATGAACTATGACCTATTTAAGAATGTTATGATGTTCAGTTATGCATAATATTACTGAGAAAATTTATATATATACAATAATAATAATGATAATGTCAATCATA
Source organism: Leptonema lineaticorne (assembly GCA_024500535.1). Classification (NCBI taxonomy): domain Eukaryota; kingdom Metazoa; phylum Arthropoda; class Insecta; order Trichoptera; family Hydropsychidae; genus Leptonema; species Leptonema lineaticorne. The sequence goes on along the minus strand of JANIJI010000016.1, from coordinate 2,837,388 downwards.
AGAAAATAAATGATAGAACTTTTTGAATAACCGAATAGAATTAATATATCGAATATTCTGAATGCGAATTTTGGATTTGCAAGGTTAAACGTTCATTAAATTATTTATTTACGCTCTGTTATTCACAATAAAAAGATGTTAGAGCACAATTTAAAGACAAATTATATATAAATGTCCCTTTTGAAATCAAGTAATGTTTATTTTCAATTAACAAAATTCTGCAGGTGTATGTATGTATGTATGTATATAATAAAAAACAAAAATCGACCTCCAAAATATTTTGTAACACTATTATTACAACACTTTCTACATCATTTAAATTGATGACGATCAATTTAGTGCCAATAAATAAATATCATTGTTTTAATATAAACGTATAGTTTTTTTTTTTTTTATGTAACACTTTAGTACCATGAATAATTATTTTTAAGAGAAATATTAAAAAAAAATGTTCACAAAGAACATCATCAAGGACACGAATGGCTAATATTGTTAACGATATTTTTTCGTCATTTAATGTCTGTATATTATTTATTAAAATAAAATAATAAAAAAAATACTTGAATCAAATGTTAATTTTATGGTGTTAGTTTTTAAATGGAAATAAAGTTAATGTTTTTTTTTTACTATTGAATTTAAAAACGTGATAATTTTCAATTATTTAAATGTTTCATACTTTAATGTGTTAAAAAAAATATAGAGAAAAATTGTGTGAAAAAAAAAGACTTAAATTATTGTAATTTTTTTTCACAATACAAAGAAATCTTCTTTACATATGAATATTTCTCTTTTCTTTCTAGTTTAACTATAATTGTTTTTTTATTTATTTTGTAAATAATTAATGATGATATAGATTATTTCATAAGCTGGTCATGAATGAACACTCCATAATTCAACTCGTGACATTTAGAAGAATTGCAACAAAATTTCTTTCTGTGGAAAATTTTAATATTGCTAAACAATTTTATAAATGATTTAATAATTTGTAAAAATTTTTTTTTGGACATCGAATGATAAAAACAAACCATAAACAGCGCCTTGTGATTTATTAAATAGCGTTCATAGTTTAATTAATTAACATATATATTAGTAATTTATGAATCCATTTAATTTTATAACGTTATTCTTCTTGATTAATTTAAGGCATTCATTTTAATGATATTTTTTGGAATCGGTTTTTTTTATATTTTCTAATAAAATTTATATTCTGGTCAGACATACGATGCTGACATATAAATGCGTTTTTTTTTGGGTATTTTAAAAATTTACATTTCTATTCCATGTATAGAAACTAAGAACTAGTATTTTTGTAAAGCAAAATATATTGTTGAAAAATAATGAAAATTTAAATTTAGTATGAAAAATTTCATCTTTATGCTTTTTATTTAAATATATGCGGGTAAATAATTGTGTCATCAGTTAATTTTACTTTCCAGAAGATTAAATAACAAAATGCATTCTCATCAAAACATTTATAAATTAAAAAAAAATAGAAAAACAAAAAGATTTTAATATTATACCTAATTCAAAAAAAACTTCAGTATAATACCAGATATCTACTAAAATATTGAAAACGAAGGAAAATTATAATATACTTGCTCAAATTTGATTATATTCTTTATGTTATGTTTTGAATTAGAAATATTGATACTTTTTTTTTTATTAAAAAATAAATAAATGGAATAATTATAAAATGTATAATTATATACATATTAATGCACAATGTAAAAAATATAACTTATACGTAATTTACATGAAATATATAACCAGTTATTAATTGACATTGTTTTAATTAAATTCATTATTATTCCGATCGAAAACATTATAAAAGACGTTTTTAATATAGTATTAAGAATATAAATTTAATATATATATATATATATATATATATATATATATATATATATATATATATATATTTATATATATATATTAATATTATATATGTTAAATACGAAATTGGAAAATTTAATTTTCATATGTGATCACAAATTTATTATATATTTATAATTTAGTTCAAATCAAAAGTAATAAATAACGATTTCAAATTAACGGATTTTATATCAACTCATCCACACCTAAATAATGAAATCGACCTATTTCACAAAATTTCTTCACAATCGATTCTCATAAAATAATATTTTCATTTATAGTCAGTCTCTTTCTTCTGATTTTCAATCTTTTTTTTTTGTTGAACAAAAGGTTCTTATAAGAGTTAAAAAAAACATTTCCATTTGTAAAAAAATCATGAATCTTTAGGATTTTTTTTGTTTTCTTATAAGTTTCTAGCAGGTATCCTTGAACCCTCATGTTTTCTTTTGAGGCCTCCTGTTGAGAAAATTTTTTTAGACGGCAATGAACTTACAAATTATAAAAATATTATTTTTCTTACAAATGAATATTATATATGAACATAGTTTAGCAATAATGAAATAAATTTATTTTATTTTATAATATAATATTCTGTATAGATTTTAATCACTTTGATAATGCTATTTAGCCAGTTTCTCTATTTCTAATAATTATAGTATGTAGTTATAATTAATAAGAAGTTCTTTTCTGAACACAATCACAAATAATTAACACATCCGTTCCTGTATTTCAAGAGTTTTTTTTTAATAATTATATGTTTAATACAATATACACATCTATAAATATATATTATGACTTTTAACATAAAAAAATATTTATTAAAATTATTCTCATAATACTGTTCTTAATATTGATATTTAAATTATCAAAATTTTCTTCAATGCAATAACTTAAAATAAAGTTCCAACTATATAATGATAGAAATATGTTAGTATCTTATGATAAAACTGATATATATATATATATATATATATATATATATATATATATATATATATATATATATATATATATATATATATATATATATATATATATATATATATATATGTTTTTATGACATGACCCTCGCGAGATCACCATCATTAACATAGGTTTAATCTTCAGAGTTATTTCAATCAGTGCGGTCGTGGGATCATCAAATTTTAACACACATGACCCTTTAACGATTAAAAATTTAAATAAAAACAAAATATAAAAAGATAACAAACAATTGAAAATAATTCATATGCTGTGATATAATTAACAAAAATGGCGGATGAAATTCAGGATGAAGAAAAAACCAAGACTTACAAGCAATATGTCGCAGCTATAATTGGTAAGTACTGTTTTTTTTTTTTATTTCTTTATAATCTCAATAATAATTTTCTTTCGCCTATTATTATATATAATGTTCTTTATTCGTTTCTGAATAGAAAAAAAAATCAAACAATAATAATAATATATACGACCGAAACATACATTATGATGATTATACAGTAGAAAGTTTGTTTCCATATAATTATGCATTTTTTTCATTCATTTGACATATTTTATTAATCTTGTGGCATATTGAATATCTTTATATAAATTAAATAATTGTCAAAGTAAACCATTTTTTATTTTATAATTTATGTTGATACTTAAATTTATTTCTTTTATATAGATAATTTTATTTATGATAAGAATTAGACTCAGAAATATATATGTTTTCAATTTTTTTTAATAATAATTATTTATTTTTTCTCTTCATATCTCTAATTTGAAAAAAAAATAAATAAAGATATTTTAATTATGTATTTTTCAATTTATTTAACTTTTACAAAATTTCATCTATTCATACATATAATTTGTGTGCATATCTTTAAATTTCAATATTATTATCCATAAAAGAATTCTACATCTGATTTGATCAATAATATATTTATTTATTATGCAATAAGTCGTAGGCTCGAGTTTCATAATATCGTTAGTATTTTCACTTTTCACTTACGAAATACTTCATTTCATACAAAGAATCATTAAAAATACAATGATATGCAAAATCTATCAGCCAAAATAAAAACGTAAAAGTTAGATATAGCCTAATTTTTGTCTCAAAACGAAAACTCAATAACATATTTTAAATATTGTCGTAGTGGAATATTATTAATATATATAATTTTAATCAATCTCTTTTTGTATTTTCTTCAGCAAACATCATAGGTCTATGTTATGGATGTGCTATCGGATGGATTTCTCCATTTCTTGGCAAACTTACTGATGAAAATCAAACAATATTGACATCGCCATTAACACCAGTTCAAGTATCTTTAGTAGCTTCCTTAATATGCGTAGGAGGTTTAATTTCTACTCCAATTTTTGGATATATATCAGATAAATATGGAAGAAAAACTGCATTACTGGCTTCAATAGTCCCTCTTTTAGTAAGTGAAAATGTGAAAAAAATATTTATAAAAAATTTAAAAATTTTATAATTTTATAATTAATATAAATATTTTAATTTCGCATCTAATATAAAAACAAAATAATTCTAACATGATTTTTATTACTTTGTTTAAATTTTATTAACAATTTCAATACATATGTTTCAAATATTTATGACATTAAATAAGACATTTATTATATTTCATGTATAATAAAATTATTACAATACTTAGAAAACTCTAAATATTGTTCTTAATCAGAAACAAATATTATATTTATTATATGATATATATTTTCAAGTTTTTTTTCTCAAAGTCATCAAGGTTGTTAATATATTTTATAATATGAAATGACGAATCTAATAAAAATCTCGTTTTCTTTTGGAAAAATATAAAATATTCAAATTAAAAAATAAAGGCAGTGAATAACTAGGAAGTTAACTTATTCAATTTTTTTTAATATTTATAAGAAGACATAAACGATTTCATTTTACAAAAAAAATATAAATATATTTTTATATATTCATTCATATATATAAAGAATGCGATTCAATTAAAGAAATTAACGATTTTTTTTTGTATATTATAAACAATTAATTATTAATCGTTGTGACCATTTAGAATATATTTTCATGTATATGGAAAAAAATGTTTAATAATTATTAGTAAATTTTGGTTTTGTTTTAATAACATTGCTCTTAACACTCCAACCACGCACCAAAGTTAAAATATGTATACTTATCGATGGAACGATTCAAAACTTAATGAATATTTGAGTTCATGGATTTACGCATAATATTCAAACCTGTATTGCGGCATATTTATACAATAAATTAATAATTGTTAAATTAACGAATGAATTACTTAATTTTTTTTCTTTTTTTGTATATTTAATCTTTTTTCTTTCTTTTGTGTAAATTTTATTTATATAAAAGTAATAAAATCTTTTATTTTCAGTTATGCTGGATATTAAAAATAAGCTGGTTAGCTCCTGAAGGAATTTGTATGGCCAGAGCGCTGGCAGGTTTTGGTGGAACAGCTGCTTTCTTAGTAGTTTCAAATTACTGTGTAGAAATTGCATCAACATCTACTAGAGGAATTTTGGGTTCACTTACAATTTTTAGCATAAATGGTGGAATTGTATTAATGTATATAATTGGTGCTTTTTTAAATTATATCACTGCCGTTAGCATCATGATTGTTTTATCTATAACAAGTATACTAATTTTCTTTATTCCTGAAACTCCAGTATATTTAGTAAAACACAAAAAATATGAGGTAATCATTTAAAAAACAATACTCATTTAAGTAATATTAGTGTTTAAAAATCAAATTTAAAATTTCAGGAAGCTGAAAAATCGATATCATGGTTGAACAGCGAAACTCCAGATAGCACAACAGTACAAAAAATACTTAAAAAACTCAAACATGAAAGCAGTATTAGTTCATCTTCCGGTATTTACTTTACTCCTTATCTTAATAAATATAAAAGAAATTAGCGATTACTTAAAGTAAAAAATTTCAGATGCAGAATCTGACCAAAACAAATTGGAAGATTCAAGTGCATTGAAATTTTTATGTAAGTATTGATTTATTAAGTTTTAGAAAACTGTCATATAAATGCATTAATTAAAAAATAATCACTATTTATATTTGTATAATATTTTTTATTTTAGTAAATTCTGCACCAACCAAGAAAGCTTTTTCAGTTTGTTTCCTTTTATTATTTATACAATGTCTTAGTGGGGTTTTTCCAATTTTAACATTTGCTAGTGATATTTTTGAAGAAAGTAAAAGTAATTTATCACCAAATACTAGCAGTATTATCATAGGTATAATACAACTTCTTGGATCTATTACAGCTTCAACTTTAATAGAAAGAACAGGCAGAAAAGTATGCAAAAACATATTCTACTTATAATTAATAATCACTTTTTAAACATATTTTACTTTTTTAATTTTAGATTTTACTTATAACTTCTTCTGCAATTATAAGTTTTAGTACCATTGTTTTGGGAATATACTTTTTACTTTCAGAAGAGAAATATGACCTTTCAGGTTTTGGAGTTATTCCCGTGATCGCATTATCATTAGTTGTTTTTGCTTATTCAGTTGGATTAGGACCAATTCCATTTATATTACCGTCTGAAATAATTGCAATTCAAGTAATTTTACATATTGAAATTCTATTTTTTTTTGTATTCTTATATCAAATAAATTTTATAAACTTGTTTATTTAATTTCAGAGTAGAGGTTTAGCATCTACAGTATTAATTATAAGTTTTTGGTTAAGTACTTTTATTTTAACGCAAGTGTTTCTTCCAATGATTAATGTTCTACATATTTACGGTGTGTTTTGGTTCTTTGCTTTGTTCTCTTTTTCTGGTGTATTAGTTACGATTTTTCTGCTACCAGAAACTAAAGGAAAATCTTTTGAAACTATTTTTGAATATTATGGTGGAAAAAAAACAGAAGATTCATTAATTTCAGACGATAAAGACAAAGAATATGTACAATTAGACTTATGAACGATATAACTGAAGGTACGTTAATTAATAAACGTACACAAAATTAAGTTAAAATTGCCTGTCCATTTATTTTTAATTATTATCTAAATTATAATATAATGTAATTTAAAATTCCATATATGTATTTAAATGTATAAAATATTGTAAATTTTAATTAATAAAAACTACATTAAAAAATTGTCATTACTTATACATCAGTTATACTTTTACTATTCATAACGAAACTTTTTATACTAATCTATACTTTTGTGACTCTTATTTTATAGTATTATGAATCTTCTCATTTACATAACAGTTTTCTTAAATTATAAAAATAATTGTATGTATAATGAAATGCCAAATAATTATCAATTTCAATGTTTATTAAACCAATTTTGCGTTTAGAGAGCATAAAATGGATTCATTTAATTGATGAAAACTATGTTATTCTAATATCGCTTAAAAATATATTTAAGTTTCTTTTTTAATATTTTCTTAAAATAAAAAGAGTATATGAAAAGTACAAAAAAAATATTGTAAAAAAATAAATTCTTAATACGATCCTCGTAAAATCACTATCAGTATTATAATCCGATCTTTACAATTATTACATTTCGTTCAGCGGTCTAATAAACACATTTTTATCTAAAAATTCATGTCTTGTAAACATATAATACATTTTGTGCACAAAAATATTTTAACCTAAAAAAAATGTCAGAAAATTCTTACGATGAAGAGAAGACGAAAGTTTATAAACAATTTATTGCTGCGATAATTGGTGAGTAATTTTCTTTAATATTTAAGTGTTTCTTATTTAATCTTTTGTTCTCTATTGCGATTCAGATTATTTTAATAAAAATTAAAGTATGTTAAAGTAATTACGATTAAGTACGATATACAAAAATCCATCTATTTAGTGTTTATTAAAAAGATAAGAATAAAATGTATTATAGTAAAATTAAAATGATACTTTATTATTTATATTGATTCTTAGTCTCATTCAATATAGTTTTGGTTAATACAACATTCTGTTTTAATAACATTTAATTATATAAAACAAAGAATTATATTTCTATTTTGAATAACTTAGTAATTGAAGAACTAATATTTTCATTACCAATTCTATATAATTAATAATACTATTTCAATAAAATATTGTTTTTACATCAATAAGATTTATCAATGTTTGTTTTTAATGACTTAATTGATTACATGAAGATAAAATTGACAATATCTTCGAAACGAAATTTCGTGAAATTTAATATGGCATAAATAAATAAATATTTTTCGTTGTTAAATTACTATAATTTTATTAATAAAATGCAAAGAAACTTAAATTATAAATATAAATTAACAATATAAAATATTACCATACAATAAGTATAATAAAATTTTATGATTAAATTTCACAACTAAAAATAATTTTATAATTAAGTTCAATACCAAATTTCTATGTTACTATTTCAAAAATAAATTTGTAATAATCGAAAATAATAAGAGAATTCAAAGATACGAGGTAAAATATTTTTATATTATTTTTTTCACAATAAAAGAATTATTGAAAATTAGTTTTTATTATTTTAACTTTTAATTAAATATCATAAACAATACTAATTAAAACAATATATTACAGAATACATATTATATCATGTAAAAGGTGACTCTTCTACAAAAATTTATAGAACTAAAAATATCTTTAAAATTTAAATTTACATCCTAAAAATAAAAATGTGGAATATATCGAAACAATATTAAAACTTAATATTTTTTTCAGCAAATATCTTAGGTCTGTGCTATGGATGTGCGGTTGGATGGGTATCGCCATTTCTAGGTCAACTGGCTGATGATGAACAGACAATATTAACATCACCATTAACATCCGTCCAAACATCATTGGTGGCATCGTTGTTATGTGTTGGAGGTCTGGTCAGCACTCCAATTTTTGGATATATATCTGATAGATTTGGAAGAAAAATTTCTTTGTTGTCATCGATAATACCTCTTTTAGTGAGTAGAAAAATATCGATTGAATTCTTATTAACACTTTGTTATAATACTATGATATAAATCAGTATATATATATATATATATATATATATATATATATATATATATATATATATCTTTATTGATATAATTAATCCCCCTTTTTATATGCATTAAATATTTGTAGTATAACTCATATTTATTTAATCACTGACATTTTTATAATCATTTAAATGAAAAACCAAAATGGTATCTTCTAAAACTTTTTTATGTAAACAAATTCTATTTTATGTAAATGTATTTTTCAACGTACAATCGCGTATTATATTTCTATATGTAATTATCACTTTTTATTTTTAATCTGTTTTTTATTAGTGTTATGTGGATTAAATTAATGTCGAAAATTCAACAATTTATTATTGAAATATTCTTTTTTTTATATTTCTTATTTAGTAACGTAATTGAATCTGTGAATCGCTGCAATTTTTTTTTATAAACTTTATTGTTCAAATTTACATTTTTAAAATACTTTAAAAATGTAAATTTGATAAAAATATTTTTTTATATATATTATAATTATTATATGAAAAAAAAAACTGATTTAACATTATCAGATTTGTTGGATAATAAAAATCAGCTGGTTAACACCGGAAGGAATATGTGTGGCCAGAGTATTTGCAGGATTCGGTGGTACAGCCGCGTTTCTGATCGTTTCCAACTATTGTGTCGAAATTGCATCAACATCCACTCGAGGAATAATGGGTTCGTTCGCCGTGTTCAGTGTCAACGGTGGTATTTTAGTGATGTACATTATCGGAGCCTACGTGGAATATTTCATCACAGCCGGCATTATGATAGCTTTATCAGTAATAAGTATGTTAATCTTTTTTATCCCGGAAACGCCGGTGTATTTGGTGAAACAAAATATGTATGAGGTATATATTATAATTGAAAAAAAAACGTGTGTCCTAAATACTTTACTTTATAAATTGAACATTATTTTTTTAAATTATAGAAAGCTGAAAAATCGATATCGTGGTTAACCAGCGAACCTTCAAATAGTGTAGCAGTACAAAAAATATTGGAAAAGTTAAAACAAGAAAATGATATAGCTACGTCGGCTAGTAATTATTGTTCTTTTCAATTTGTACGATTTATATATGCAATAAAACGATCATTATTAAATAGAATTCTTTAGATTCAGGTTTAAATCAAAATAACTTAGAAGACTCGAATAATATACCGGCATGGAAATTTCTATGTAAATATCGTACATTTATGAATTTTATTATGCAATATTTTTTTTTGTATTAAAATCTAATAAAACATTTCACTTTTTCCTCTTTCAGTAAGATCCACACCAACTAGAAAAGCTTTTGCGGTATGTTTTCTTCTTTTGACTATACAATGTCTCAGTGGAGTTTTCCAAATTTTAACATATTCAAATGAAATTTTCAAAGAAACTGGAAGTGACATATCACCAAATACCAGTAGTATTATAATAGGTGCTTTACAAATGCTTGGATCTATCACAGCTTCCGTTCTAATAGATAAAACAGGAAGAAAGGCAAGTAACAAGTCTATGTATATGTGTATGTGTGAAATCAATTAGATATATATATATATATATTTACATTCTTTCTTTAAAGGTTTTACTTATAACTTCTTGTTCAGTTATAAGTTTTAGTACAACTGTAATGGGAATATATTTTATACTTGCTGATCAAGAATATGATCTTTCAAGCGTTGGTTGGATTCCTGTAACTGCTTTATCTTTTGTTGTTTTCGCTTATTCAGTAGGCTTAGGGCCCATTCCTTTTATATTACCATCTGAAATAATCACAGTGCAAGTAAGTTTAGTACACAATAGCCTATTTTTTTAACTTAAATTTCATTAAAAGAATATAAAAACAAATCGTTCATATTTTATTTTAGGTGAGAGGATTAGCGTCTACTGTGCTAATTATATGGTTTTGGATTATTACTTTTATTTTAACACAAGTGTATACTCCATTAGTTGAAGCTGTAGGAATTTACGTGGTTTTTTGGATATTTGCCTTATTTGTTTTTTGCGGTATCATTGTCACAATTTTCCTCTTACCAGAAACTAAAGGAAAACCATTTGATAATATTTTTGAATATTATGGCGGTAAAAAAACAAATAATGATTTAATTTTAAATAAAAATGATATCAATCAATATATGTAATAAATATACAAATACTACTATTGGTATTATTATATAGTATTTTAATGATATTAATCATTAAAATACTATATAATTAGTACTTTATAAACGAACATTTTTTTTTGTATATATTGTAAATAATTAAAAATTGTATATATTTATTATATACATATACATTTTTTTTGCTATATATAAAATATTTTTAATTATTAACAATTACAACTTTTTTTGTATATGTAAATAAGTCACATAAAAAATTAAAAAATAAATATTTTAGTATTTTACTAGACATTTTTTTATTGTATTTAATGTAATATCAAATTGATTTAAATGCTCAATTTTATTCAAATACTTTTGAAGAAAACATTTCTCTTGAATTCGATATCGAAAAATATTAATGATATAGCAATTTTTATCTACCTACATATTTATCTATTGGTAACACTGAACAACCAGGATTTAGATTGCATTCTTCTTCTCTATTACACTGAAATATTCCATTTGATAAACATTATCTTCAATAAAACGGTATTTACACATATAAAATACACTATATACGAACGACTTTTTTGGAATCTAATCTTATTTGTTTATCAGTCTTTTGTTCTATATATTTTCTTAAAAATATATTACTTGTTAGAATCATAACTATTTCGTTAACTGAATGTGAATTACATTGCATATATAGAAATTTAGTACACATTTTTTTTAGTAAATTAAAAAAAAAATTTTTTTACAAATATTGATATTTATTTTAATAGAAACTAGTTCAAAATGAAAACGAGAAGTTCTAAACGCTTACTAGCTGAGACTAAAAACAAAAAAATTGACGTTGAAAGTGTTACAAAACGATTGGCGAAAAAATTGGAAGATCTCGAACGCGACAATCATATAGTTGTTGACGACAGCATTATGGAGGACATCAACAATATTAATTTTAACTATAGCGGTATCAACCGGCTCAACAATAAAAAAGTTAGAATGAAAAAAATGCAATTGAAAGAATACTTCAAGACCAGATTTAAAAAAACGTTTCGTCAGCTCGTCGAAGAGGACAGGAAGGAGAATGAAAATGTGCCAAATTACACAACAGCCGCAGCACCAAAATCAGTTCGGCCAAGAAGATATTTCTGCGACGTATGCGGTTTTCCAACCACTAACAATTGCGTTACATGTGCAGTGAAATTTTGTAGTTCAAAATGTTTTAAAATACATAAAGAAACACGTTGCAACAAATGGGTATCTTGAATATATTAAGTGAAATTAATTAATATTCACATCATTGTCATATGTATATTTTAATTATGATATTTTTTTTATATTACAAAATTTTCTTCTTTGTAAATATGTAATTGATAAAAATTCGAATAATATATAAGAAAAAAAAAATGATCATAATCTAAGTCTACCACATCTTAATATTTCATACGCCAAACAATGAAACAATTCTCTTTACTAAATATTAAGACTTCATATTTACTTAAAAAAACATTATACAATAAAAATATTTTATTCATATTAACTTAAAAAAATGAGTTATATTTGAAAAATAAGAATTAAAATATATTTTTAATTAATATAATACAAAATGTATTTTATTGTGGATGATTATAAATACGTGTTTTCCATTATAAATTTATATTAACGCTTACAAAAATCATAAAAAATTATTATAATTTATTTAATTTTTAGTAGTAATGGTAAAATATTATAATTTATCAATTGCGAAATTAAATTTAAATTCTTTATTCGAACCAAGATTCAATTTGGAAAGGTCGTTTTTTATAAGCGCAACATCGTCTTTTTTAATCGGTTCTGTTGTTTGCAAATCGTCAGTTTTTCCAATCTCATCTTCTACTTGTGGTTGAAAATTAAACTTAAAAGAATTATTTCCAGTAGAGAGTATTGCAGACTTTCTCAAAAATGTGGATTTATTACCTAAATTGTTATCAATTTTGAAAGAAATTTGATTTTGAACTAAAAAAAAAGCAAATTAACATAACTTATAATAATACAAAATTAAATGTATTCATGAATTAAAATTACCTTTTTTGGCCTTTTTTTCTTCGGCTACCATTTTAGATCTATAATCGCCGAAATACATTCTCATCAATTGTCTTTTTCTCACTAAAGGTTGCGTTTTACTTTTCAACGTTTTCAAAATATTCGTGGATTCTTGGGCTACAAATAAAACGTAGCATTGTCATATCTCAACATTAGAATTTTTTTTTCAGTTTTTTTGAATCTATATAAATTATTATTTGTATATTGAAACAAATTTATTAAATACATGAAGGGTGTTGTATACCTTGTTTTGGATTTAATTTATTGTTAGACAGAGACTCTTCTAATTGATGTATGCACCACAATAACTCGGCCTGCGATTGTTGATCTGAGTTATCAATGCTAGTTTCTGGAGCACTGCTGCTCGACGTGGAAGCCGACGAATGCAACGCCGGAGACGGAAGCGACGAACTCGTTTCAGAACCGCGTTGAAACGATTTTAGTTTTCCATGTTTCGAATGTAATTTCGCTTTAGGAGGCATCGTCTTGATTTCTTATAAATACGTGCGTTTTACATATATTAATTGGGATTCAAAATGATTTACTATTATGTAAAGAAATAAACACTTATGAGACAATTAATGAATTTAGTTTACATATAAAGTAAAACGACCATCGATTTCCGCTTACATCTGACATAAACTTATTGACAGTTACTGATCGAAAAAACCACCTGACAATGCACATAACCTATATTGTTGACGTTAACAACTGAAACTATAAAAATATTAATAAAATAAGCAAATTTTATTTTAAAGTAAAATAAGTAAATCTCAATATAAAAAAAACATTAAAAATATATAGTAAATCAGGAGTAATATATATATATATATATATATATATATATATATATATATATATATATATATATATATATATATATATAATAGTAAATAAGAACTATTTTTTCTTAATAATTATATTATAAAATCACTGAATTAAATAAATTATTTTTAAAGAAAAAATAGGGAAAATAATTGAATTATATAAACATGTTTCGTTTTAGGTCGTATTAATTTGTATTTAGAGTGACATCAGACAGCACCTTCGGACGGCAGTACCATGTGCGGGGCCAGTTTTTAGAGTCGTCAGATTTTATTGACAATTATGCCATTGGGAGTATTCCACAAAGTTCTGATATCTTGGTAATTAATAATTAAGTAAAAATATTTTTGATATAATCTAAAATGCATACGACCGACTGATTGACTTTTGGAGTATGATGTAATATGCATTTTTAGGTTATGCTAGAATAGCTAGCCATATTAAACGTTTCGTTGTTCAGGGGCTTCGCCGTCGCTGCCGGAATCAGCGGTTTTGCATATTCGAAAAATTCAGTCATTAAACGCCGAACAGAGGACATGAAAATTAGACAGCGCATTAGAGAAAGTAACGTCGGCTTATACGAGACTCTCAGTAAAAGATATTGAAATCGCTCGGGTACGTTCTTATATATTGATGACTTTTATTCTCACAGTTTATATCCTGTGACAGTTTTAATCAGTACTATTCACTGTTACAAATATATTTTTAGCGTGTTTACTTTCTAATACTTGTTATCTTATATGTGAAAGTCAATAATCTTTGTCATATTTGTATTAACATATTTTCTTAAAACCTTTGATATAATCGATATTTAAAAATTAAATACGCCTTTAATTTTTTAACCGTTTATATAAAAAATAAATACTTTACTTATAAAATTACATTGATAAGTACCGCTCAAGTCTAATTGAACAATAATTTGTAGCGATTTTTAGCAGATGAAAATAGTGATTTAATAAATATTCATAGAGCTATGTATTATATTTGAATTATGCCTGAACGATTAAGTCTCATATTTAATACATTTTCTTTCAGATTTTCAAGAAAATCACTTTGAAGCGATTAATTTTTTAACCTACAAATAAAAATTATTTAAAAAAAATATCATCATGGCAATGCCACAACTTGACCCTTCAAAAATGCAACTGGTACAAGAATTAGAAATCGAAATGATGTCAGACATGTATAACCGATTGACATCAGCTTGCCATAGGAAATGTATACCACCTAAATATCACGAAGTCGAGTTAGGTTAGTATTATTTGTCTTTATATATATATATATATATAATCAAATTCTCGGGTAATTAATTCACATATTATTCTAGGTAAAGGGGAATCAGTGTGTCTCGACAGATGTGTAGCCAAATATTTAGATATACATGAACGAATAGGAAAGAAACTTTCATCGATGTCGATGCAAGAAGATGAAGCAGCTAAGAAGATGGCAGAAAATATGATGAAATCATAATATTATAATATAAGCCTTGCTTAACGAGTTGCAAATTTAGTTAACCATATGTAGATGTTTCTTTTTAGGCGTTGTTGAGTTTTGACAAATATTATATTTGCAAAATGATTCGTGTACAATTTAGTAAATTTTTCTTTGACTTTTATTCTTCATAATTTCTATATATTTGTTAATTATATGATATAATTATTTTTAGTATGTAAAAAGGTTTGTGTTAAAATTAGGATGTCACAATTGCATTTATGGAATAAAGGATTAATTGAGAAATACTATGTGTATCAATAATATTCTTATTTAAAAATTGTTAGTTATTTATGAAATTTTATTGCAATAAAATAAATCATGTATGTTAATTAATTAAAATAACTTCAAAATTAAACAAATTTATTGAAAAATCTTAAACAATTTGACAAAAGCAAATACTAGAAATCTATACGCTGAAAACTGATTATGCTTTTCTCTTTACTATAACTACTAAATAACAAATTGCAATAAATGCACACTGCGCACTACAATAAAAACTCAAAGCATGGCCCTAATGCTTTTTTGACCAATTTCAAAATTTTAGTAATTTCGATTTATGGGATTTGGACCAATATTAAATTTGTCACTTTACACTCTTCAGTTGTAAAGTGACAAATATAATTGGATAATATAAACAAATATCTACATCAAAATGAAATTCCTAACAAACAATTCTAATTTAAAATTTATATTACCTACCAAAACATAAATTATAGTAACATGACATCGCAGCTTTCAATCTGCTTTTTTATCTAGCATAAAGTATGGATTATAATGTTGAATCATATTTTTAAGTAAATACACATTAGTAATGAAGAAAAATAAACTTGAACACCAAACGTAGAAAAATACATTTTTACCTTTGAATTCTAAAAGATAGGCAAAATATAACCAACACGCTTGCGAAGCCGCCCAAAGAAGACATAATAAGAAAGCTTTAGACTTTTTTATATTTAAGTCGGATATGCATAATGGCATCAATGATAAAAACCATACAAAATATTGAGAAGTTATTACAGAATTGTATGTAACTAGAACAATGGCTTGAGTAAATATAGCGAAGTTAAGAGTTTTCATTCGGCCATATCTTAAACCAAAATAAGTCACAAGAAGCATAAACGGTATAGCCTTGTGCCAATATTGCGTTTTGCTATCCGCTGTCAAATATTGTAAATAGAAAAAAAGGGAAAAATTATGACGAGTGTCTTTCCTTAACATGTGATATATATAGCTTTCGAATAAAAATTCATAACCATACAGCGAATAAAAAACAATCGTTAATAACATTAGACTAAACGCACATCCAAATACTAAACTCCATTGTTTTTTGTTTGGTATTAATTGATAAAGATCCGAAAATATGTTGGTACGCCTATTTATTTTGTATTCATTTAGCGCTATAAACATAGGAAGCGAAAATACAAGCGGATAAATTCTAAAATGTATTGCGATTCCGAGAAAAATTCCCGATATAAAATATTTCTTCAAACCTCTGACTATATTGGTTTCGTGAAATAGCAGCGATATTATTACAAGAAATGAGGCTAAACTATCGGCATTACCACGAGTAGCGATTACTATAGATAGCGGATTATATATCCAAAACAGGGCACTGCAAGAAGCTATCGTATTAATTGTTTTAAAATCGGCATTCTTATTTAACAATAATTTATTTTCACATACTAGCTTCTTAATAGCTACACCAACCAATATGTCGATTATTGAAAAAAGTATTTTGCCGAAGCTAGAATTAAATGCAATATTGGGAATCATAAGGATGGCTAGTAATGGAGAATATCGATAGGTGTGTCTTCTATATGGCGATTCATTATTTATCATGTGTCTAGCGGCATCCGTGAATACTTTATAATCAACATCTGTATATGGTACAGTATACATTTCATCATGAAACTTACCATATAATATAAGAAATAATCTAATGATCGTGCCAATTATTAGATGTGTGCCGAATGGCAAATTCACAAAATCTGTTAAAACAACCATTTTTAAAACGTTCATTTTTTTGGGTAATATTTCTTATAAAAAAATCACAATCTAGTTTTTAAGTTTTTCGCAGCATTGGCGAGACAAACCATGAAATTTTCAAATTCTTTTATACAATCATTCTTCTTTGGAGAATTGTTCTGAGCTACACATTTGGCATAAAAACTAGCACTTTCACTACACTTTGCTAACAGTTGTGGATATAATTTGTATCTTGCACGAGCTCTTTTTACAGATTCCATTTTGATCGATGAAAAAAAATTATTGATCTTTTGAAAATAAAGTAGTTGAAGATATTCTTGAATCTTCTATATATTTAATTGGATAACGTTTAGATAAATAAACGTCGTAAATTGGTTTAGAAAACATAATTGACACCATAAATGTAAAGGTTGTCACGACGAATATTCTTGGATAACGTTGAATAAAACTACGTTCCCCCAAAACTTGTTTTCTTTTTTTAAGCGGTTTATTCTTACCCCATTCTGGTTCCATAGCTAATTTATTTATTTAGTAAATGTTAATCGATTTTAGTTTCTTTATCCTTTTCCTTCAGATGTCGAGGTTCTAAACTAATTCCAGAGCAACATAAAGAAATCTTATGCCACTTTAGACAACACTGACGCATCTCTTCAAGGACATGGGCGCATTTTGACTCTTGAAAGTGGTTTTCTGAAAATTAATAAGACAATTATATGCAACAAATGCGATGGTATCAATATATATTTGAATTGAACATTAATCTTTAATCATTATTCGAAACTTAATGAAAAAATGAATACGAACTATACATACAAATAAAAATGACAAAAAGAACAATAGTTAAGTTTGCTTGCATATAATAGTCTTTTGAACTTTTACATAACATGAATCATATATCATGGAAAAATTTATATTTGATTTAAATAAAATTATAAACTACATAATCAATTTGAAGTATAATTATTATTATAGATTATGAAAACCAGTATAATTTGCTTTACTTAATAGTTTAATTTATGTTTATAAACGAATTCGATATAATTTAAGATTTTGGAATGAAAGTATGTGTATTAAAAAAATAAAGAGATAAAAAATATATATTTCAATAATTCATTATATATTTTTTATTCATATGCAATTTTCATTAATTATATAGTAAATAACAGTCAATGAACGATGTTCAAACAAGTTGGACATATTTGTACAAATATAATAAATCGTACACATATCCTCCATATATACATATATATGGCAAAACACACCCATTTTATAAACATTTTTATATATTTTGTAAACAAGATTTTAAAACAAAAATTATAAAAAGTGCGCACAGTACTTTATAAATGACTAAAAAGTGTAGATGCGCAAACATAATGGATATATTTATAGATTAAATATGCATATATATAATGATTAGGCAAACATTCAATAATCTATCGTTAAATGAATGATATATTTTAGTAGATGTTCACTTTTATAGTTTTAAACAAATATAAGGAACGATTTTACTACACAGGATTTTGAAGGTAAATATTTAATAGTTTTTAGTTATCAACCAAAAAATAAATTATTTGCCTACAATCAATAAACAAATTGGAAATAATTAAAGATCATTGTGATTATTAAATAGTAATAAATAATTCAGGGCTGTTAGATTGCACTTACTACAATAAGATTAATATTTTATATGCTAAGTATTAAATATACATACATATATACAACGTATAAAATCACATTTTTTGACATTTCATTATAGTCGTAATAGTGAGGGGATTCATGCAAATTAATATCAATTATTTGAATACATAAAAAGATTATATTTACAATATCTTAGTTTCAAAATGGAAATGGAAATGCAAAAAATGTATTATGTTTAACAAATATATTTATTATAAGACAAGCAAAAGAAAAAATAAAACAGTAAAATATAAATAATTTCCAATACAACAACGACTCTGAGGAATGTGCGCAATCATAGAATTAAAATACAAAAAAATCTTTGTAACAATTTAAAACTATGTTTTGTATACATATAAATGTATAAAAAAGGAAATCAACATTACATTTAAATTAAACATACATCTACACACATCCATATATATATATATATATATATATATATATATATATACACGCGCGCGTGTGTATGTATGTTATATAATATTTATTATAACTTATTTGTATATATGCATATATATGAATATTTACATATGGCTTTATTAATTGTGTGGATGTATAATAGACTAATAAAACAAGATAAAATACAAAAAATAAAGTGTGATATGTTCGACTTCAATTAATTCAAAATATTTTAGTTTTTCCATTTTATCAGTTCAAATTGAAATAAAATAGAAGCGATAAATTTATAACAAACATATTAACAAAAATACGAATCAAAAATTTATTTTATAGAGTACTGTATATTTTATTGCGCAGTATTATTTTTAAATTTCTGCAATTTATGTGGTTATATGAATTCAAAAATAAAAAATAAATATTAACCAAAAAATAAAGTAGGAATCAACATTACATTTGTAACTTAAACTATAATTTTATAGATCTTGTTGTTACCGGTTACAAAAAAAAAAATATTAATAAATTTTTAATCTCAAACGAGAAAATACTGGACACTGAATTAAAATTGAAATTCTGATCATCGATAAAACACTCCACTATAAGAAGCGTATAATTTGTTTTCTACGTTCTCATATAATATTATATATAAATTACAAAGGATAGTCGTTAAATTTCCTTGTTTCCTTTGATTACACAGATTCGACAATGATCGTCGCAAGAGTTAATCAATTATAATATGAATCATCCACACCTTTAACAAATACCGGTTCGCGTATACATAAAGTATACATTTAAAAAAGCACAGTTTTTATCACTATCTTTCTTCATAGTCACAAACGGAATCCCGTTGATAGACGATTACATGTTTCGCAATATTCTGTCTTGCACGGATGCGACACTGTGCGCGCAAACCTCACAATCCATATAGGCTCGCACGGTGGAAAGTAACGGCTATTGAGCCATATCCGTCTCCGGCTGAGGGCCAACTTTCGATTTATCCGGTCTGTCGCCTTTCGATTGCGCTTTCGTCTCGTCCGCGTTCGCGACGGCCGTCTTTTCGGTTTTTGTCTGAACGTCTACGGTCTTTTCCGCGAAGAGCGGATTATCGTTGGCGTTCTCCATCTGTTTGATGCCCTCTTTGCTTTCGACCGATCCGCGGCGTTCTCCTTCTTCGTCCGCGTCGGTACGACCGGCCAAAGGATCGGTCGAGCGTCGACGTTCCGTCGGAGACGTCGGCCGCGGTTGCAGCCCGATCAGCCGGGGCGGCCCGTCGATCTGAGCCGCGGAACCGACCGCGCGCACCCTGTCGCTCTTTCTCCAGAGCGTCACCTCCTGTTGCTTGAAATATCTGCGATCCTCGGTGTCCATCAGGACCAGATTGAGATAATACCTCACGGAGAACTTGTTGTTGATGTCCCTCATCGTCGGGGTGAGATCGTAGCCGGCCAGAAAGACTCTTATCGGAATGCTCTCGCCTTTGACGGGCGCGCCGTCCATAATCTCGTATTTGGCGACGGTCTCGTTTTCGGTGAAGGTGCTCGCGCCGGAGCCGGTAGTTTCGCGTTTGATGATAGAGATCTCCATGTGCTTGATCTTGATGCGAACCAGCAGGAAATATATCTTGCCGACGATTACGTCCCTGAGGTGGTAGCGCGACTTGTTGTATTCGAACTCGATGTGCAGACAGTCCTCGATGCCGACCTCCATTTTGATCGAGTTGTGGGTCTCCGGGTAGCTGCAGAGCGTGTGCACGGCGACGTCGACCTCCTTAACGAGGTCGGTGATCCTTCGGATGACGGTCGCGCGCACGAAGTACCTGAGGCGAACGTTGGAGCCCGAGTACACCTCGTACGGTTTCTCGACGTTCGCGAACTCGAAAGGATACGAGGTGTGCTGGATGAGATCGCCGGGCCGCGCGAGCTCCTTCACCAGCGAGATGAACTCGTGGTGGTTGCCCCTGTCGTAGAAGAGTTCGATCTGGCCGACGAGCTCGACCTTGATGCCCTGGTGCTCGAGCTTCGAACCGGGCTTCCTGACGGTGACGTTGACGCGGCCGGACACGGTCTCGCCGTCGTAGTACAGCAGCAGCTTCTCCTTCTTGCCGTCATCGGAGTTCTTCACCTCGACCACTTTGCGCTGGTCGGCCTCGTCGAACGCGATTTCGATGTCGGCCGACTGCCCGAACCCGAGGAAATTCATCGCGATCGAACGTTTTTTTTTTTTTTAAACAAACGCTTTCGTGCGAAACGATTAACGTTGCTCTCCGTCGGCCTTTGCGGCGACCAACATGGCGGCCGATCGCCGATAGCCGGTCGCCGAACGCCGAACGACGCTCGTCCGCGAAACGAGCCCCGCTACGACGGTTTACTCACCGCGAAGACACGCCTGAATCTTGCACGCCGTCTTCTTGCACGGATCCCGGTCCGGACCTTTGCCCTTCGAAGCCAGACCGCCGCTTTCGTAATCGAGTGCGACGTTCGCTCCCCCTCCCGACCGGATGTGTCTCGGACGTTTGTTTCGCCGCGTTGCACAACCTGCGCCTCTCCGCATTAATTTATTTTTTAACATAATTAATAAAAAAAGACATATAAATTATTATTTCAAAAGACAAAAATTAAGGTTCGGACGAAGTCGCAGTTTTTACGGAAGCTACGTTTTCTTCATTTTTCTCCTCGATTTTCATTTCCGCCTCGCGCACTCTATCCAAATGATATTTTCGCGTTTGGTGTTTCTAAAACGGACAACAATCGTGCATAATAAAAAGGTGAATCGCGCAAATAATAAGCGGCACAGATAAATAACGAAGCTCCATCAAAAATTCTTAAATTATTTTACCTACATCGTAACGATATTATTATTTTTTTAAACAATCGATCAAAGCTAATTTTTACGAAGACTCAATTAGCGATCGGTCATGTCGGAGAGAAAAAAATATTTATCGAAGATCCCGCGTAGCCGTCGAAACCAAAATTTTATTCACAAATTTCGTGCTCTTTCTCGGTATGATATTTAGTTTGCTTATGTCTCCGCAATAAATAACGTGCAATATTTCACAACCGTACTAGTTGTTATTTCATCTCATTTTTTAAAAATCATATATAAATTTCCGACTTGACCGAAATTATTCTAGTTAAATATTTAGATTTTTTATATATAAAAAAACAACAATGCCGTTTTCATATTAAAGTATATAATCTAAAAATTATTTTTTATCGTGTTAAATTTTAGCGTATCGCCCATATCGTGTATTAAAAGCTAGTACGCGTATATTTTTGAAAGAAATTTTGATGGCAATGATTAAAGACGAATTCGAGAAATACGAATATATTTTATAATACTAACTCTAAATTCTCCGTGTCTTGCAAATGATCGATTACAAATTTTGCATACGTATGGTCGTTCACCGCTATGACCGCGTCTGTGTTCTACCAAATCATAGTTTTTCGCAAATCGTTTTGAACATATTTCGCATTGGTACTCTTTAATGCCGGTGTGACTTATAAGATGAGATCGTAAGTGATCGGGTCTGTCAAAAACAAAATTAAGAATAAAAATGTAATACATTTTTCATATGCTATAAAATTAAGGAACGATTTCATAAATTAATTTTAATATTTATGAATATTTTACTAAATATAATATATACCTATAACATTTTTTACCACAAAAATGGCATTCGTATCGATTTTTATGAGTATGTTTTCGCATGTGAGACCATACAGAATTCATACTTTTAAACAAAGTTCCGCATACTTTACAGGGATATTTTCTAAAAAATATAAATATTTATTTATTATCTAATCTTTATCTTTAACAATGATAATCTAATAAAGATATTAATCAAATACACTAACAATAAATAAATAAATATTTTACAATATATCTTAATACCAAGAATGATTGATTTATATACTTAGTATGATCGTGTGTTCTTTTATGCTGTCGAAGATATTGACTTTCTGAAAAGCTCTTTTCACAAATATCGCATTGAAAATCTCTTGTATCACTATGAGAATGTAAGTGACGAGCTAATTTTCCTTTATCAACAAATGCTTTATTGCATATTTCACAAACAAATGGTTTAATGCCTAAAATACAATTATTATAAAGTATCAGACATAGAATTTGCAATTTGAAACTTAATAATTTATAATAAAAAAAAACCTTCGTGTCTTCTAATGTGAGCAAGTAAACTATATGCAGTTGTCATAGTTTTACCACAATAATGACATTTATGCAATTTCTCTTCGTGAAGTTTTTTATGTGAAAGAAGATTTTTTTTCTATAAAAAAACATATTTGTATAATATTTAAGAAAAATTATTTACTCAAATCTCAAGTAGTACTAAAAAATAAACCTGAAATGTCTTATGACATATATTACAGTCAACCAGAGCATATTTATATCCTAAATGAACATGCTTAGTATGGATACGTAAATATCTAAAATGTTTTTTTTTTTTCATTTATAAATTAATATATTATATTTCATGAAATCGAAATCAACTAATATTTAGAAAAATAAACCTGTCTGTTCGGAATGCTTTATTACAATATTCACAATGATGTCTATCACCACTATGACTTCGCATATGTGTAGTAAGATCATTTTTTAAGCCATAAGATTTGCCACATATCTCGCAGAAAAATCGTTTTTTAGCATGCCATCGTTTTCTATGAGACAACAGACTTTGATTATGATGATACATTTTCCCACAATCTTCACATTTATAATTACCAGTTTTAACATGACAAATCATATGTAGTCTGAAAATAAATAAAGAATCATATTTGTTAAAATAAAATAAATACTACAAATAGATTGATTAAATACTGCAGACCAAAAACATTTCCTAATACTCAAATAAAAAAAATAATTTAACTATTTTATAGCAATATATGTCAAATTAGAGAATAAAATATAAAAACTTTAAAATTAAATGCTAGTTTACTGTATAATAATTAGTAAATAATAATTGAAAACATATGGAAAATATTATAAAATTGGGTTTATGTTTTATTTAAAAACTATCCTTATATTTCTATTCAGAATATATATATATATATATATATATATATATATATATATATATATATATATATATATATAATATTCAAAATTATGAATTTCAATTATTATAATATGTAAAATAGAAATAGATTAATCACCTTAGATCTTTTATATTCTGATATACCCTATCACAAGTTTTACATAAATATGTTCCTTTTTGTTCATGAGTTGTGAGATGAGTTTGAAGATCATCAACGTTTGAAAATGGTTCTTGACACATCTGGCAAATAAATACAAATCTAGCATTTAATTCTGCTAGTTCCGCATCAGATATGTCTGTAACTAAAAATGTAACTTAAAGTTAGTATATTTTCAATCTCATAAACGGAAAAATTTTAATGTAAAGTACTTTTTTTGTTTTTAGGTGCAAATTCTATTTCAAGTTCAACTTTTACTTTAGGAGGATCTTCTATATCTTCTTCTGGAGGAGGGAGCTCTTCATCATCATTATATTCCTTCAATCCAGTGTATTAATTTAATTAAATAAATAAATTTATAAATTACATGTAGATATGAATGCAACTAACTTGTTTAATTGGTACTACAGAAATAGGTTCTCCAAAACCTTCGGGCATCATTATATCCGGTAATTTAATATCCGGTAGTTTCATATCTGATAGCTTGGGATGGTATTGTGGACCAAATTTGAAAGTTTTAAAATACTGATTACGATGCGTTACAGGTTCGCTTTGCATTTCAAAAACTTCCCCTTCGGTCTCACTGGAACTAACGTCAGACTGTACATCTTCGACTATGCTTTTTGCCTCATGCGATTTCTGTTTTCCTATATATATATAGAGAAAAAAATTTGGATAGAAATTTGAAATGAAAAGTTGAGATATTCGAAAGAAAAATATTGTAAATGACAAATGGTATACTATTTTAAACTAACAACCTCAAAATAAGTGAAAATTTACATGATAGTTATTTTGAGCTTTCCATTTTCAAATCCTAATAAAACTATTACGACTAATTTATCTAATATATATAATTATTTTTTATAACATTTTCAATGTAATTTATGACTTTGATACAACGTAAAGATTAGTTTTTCTTCAGATAATGAAAACTTTGAATGTCTAGATATTTCCATAGTCTTTGAAAATATTTAATTTTCTCAGTAAATTAAACGAAATATATTTAAAATTATTTTGTATATCTAAATAAATAATTAAAAAATATTATAATAAATTTCGCAAACACAATAATAATCTGTATACTTTTAACGGCTTTTTTCGTGATAAGCGGTCGACGTTCGTCATTTGTGTCATCGGCCATTTCGACGGTCATCTTCAAATCGACTCCGTCCATTTCTCGCTCCGAATCATTATTCGGGTCTGATTCAACATTATTTTCTAATTTGATTCTGAGCATTTTTACCGGGACATTATCTTCGGGATCGCTACTATCGGGAGAAATATCGCTGTGACTTTTGTTCGAAGTCATATTTGGAAACGTCCAAAAGCCGTTTTCAATAATAAATATGTGATAGACGATTTAATTTGAAAATTATTTTCGTCTGCGACGCGCACATAAATTATATCGCATCGAAAACGTAACGAAGCAAAAACTGAATTCAAAACGTCAAATGCGATTTTTCTAAACAAACATTTGGTAGTAACAATTGTAAATACGACTCGCTTTTAAAATGACATTTAATTCGCACGTATTTCAATATTAATGTCGACATATATTTAAATGTTAATAACGACAATTTAACGATCGGTATTATTTAGTTACGAGTTAAAATCTATTTATAAATTTATTATTTCAAATTTACTCGCGAAAAGACTTTTTTATTACAAAAACGATCATTTTTTCAACAACGAAACGAAAAATATTATGAAATATCGTTAAAAATCTGTTTCATTAATTTAAATAATCATACTTTTCAATTTAAAGTGATCGGATTAGATAATGATAAAGAGTTGTAAAATAAATGGAAAAAGATCGTTAAAATTGATCGCTCAAAAAAAATCGAAAAGGCTAACGGTCGATTACTATATTATCATTGTAAAAAACGCAAATATAATTTTAAAACGATTTTCGTATGGCGATTTAATAATTTTTAAGACGATGGCGGTATAAAGTCGCGTTATGAGAAAAAGGCTCGTCGCATCGGGTATGGTCGGTCGGGTGTCGGTCCGCGGGCGGGGGCGGCGGCGTAAGGCATGTCCGGGCCCTCACAACAACACTACCTGCACCCGCAAAGACACCAGCACCAGCAGCATCATCACCAGAACCATCTGCAGCAGCAACAGCAACAGCATCAACACCAGCATCTTCCCGCGGACATCTCGAGGCGCAACCCTCAGGATGAATATGAACTCGTGCAGCGCATCGGTTCCGGCACCTATGGGGACGTTTACAAGGTAGTTCGCATCCCTCGCTTGCCTTTTCACCGTTCGCCCCTCGCCCCCTCGCCCCTCGTCCATTTCGCTTCTCTCGGGGGCGTGGCTTGCGCACCTGTCAATGATCGTCACGTCTTCGAGCGTGAATTCATACGGACGACGTTTCCTTTGTTTATCAAAATATTCATATGAAACGTATGCCGTTGATAAAATATGGCGACCGACGACGGTTCGCTAAAATGACATTTTATTTTTTTAATTAATATTTAAAATGGTAATTGTTCGCTATCAAAAATGACCGAATCTTAATGTACGCGTATAAAACGTAAAACGGAAACGCTCGGAATTTTCCGTACGTAAAAATTCCTCGTTGCGCGCGTTCGTCGTTTAATTGATAAATTTCGTGCGACCGCCGCGCAATTTATTATTTAATAAAAAATTGCGCGCGATTTATCTATTGTCGTCATGTTAGTAAAATGTATTTTTTTTAGGTTACCGATTCATTATATAAACGTTTTATCGTTATCGAAATATGTGCATATATCGAACCGTAATCGTTGATAGGGCGCACCGATTGCGCGATTTTTAAACGAAAAAATATCCTTATGTAACGCGTTTTGAAAGAAGGCTTTACGCTTTTTTGTTTCGAACGTGCGATCGAATAAATTGCGTTATTAATATTTATTGTATCGTTCAAATATTTCCATTGTTAAATTTATAAAACGCCTTCGTTAAATACTATAGAAGCATAGATTTTCATATTTGAGAAAGATCGATTACGTTCGTCGTTTTGTTCCGAATTAACGAGTTTTATTTTTATTATAAATTTATATCGAGGACCCCCGGCGCGTTTTAAATGTAAACGATTCGACCATGACGAAGGATGACTAATAATGCGCTAATTATATATTTGTTATTTTTCGTAATTTCTATTTTTTTTATGTGTAAATGTCGGCGAACGTTATGTTATTATTTTTAATTTAGGTTTCTTTTTGATTTTACTATAAAAAGTGATCCCTTTATTTTTTAATAATTTTATTTAATATTTAATGCGTAGGTACTTATATCCTTTAGCGGTCAAGGCACCCGTTCTTCACAATCCAATGCGCGCGCGTATAACTTTTCTTTGTTGTGACGTTTAAAATTTATGATCTTTATTATATTGTTGATCTGGCATTTCTGCACTTAGTTTTTTTTTACTGTTTAAAAATACTTATTATATTTTTAGGCCAAAAGAATTGCAACTAATGAACTCGCTGCAATTAAGGTGATTAAATTAGAAGCCGGAGATGATTTCGGTATCATCCAGCAAGAAATTCTTATGATGAAAGATTGCCGCCACCCTAATATAATAGCATATTATGGATCATATTTACGTAGAGACAAATTATGGATATCTATGGAGTATTGCGGTGGCGGCAGTTTACAGGTAACGTATATATATATATATATATATATATATATATATATATATATATATATATATATATATATATATATATGTGTACATATTCATATACAATATTGTTATTTTTAGGATATATATCATATAACAGGACCATTATCTGAACTCCAAATAGCTTATATGTGTAGAGAAACATTGGTTGGCTTATCTTACCTTCATAGCATGGGAAAAATGCATAGGTATATGATCATAATTTGTAAATACACACACACACACACACACATATATATATATATATATATATATATATATATATATATATATATATTACAATACTATATTATTTTTTATTTCAGAGATATTAAAGGTGCCAACATATTATTGACAGAATATGGAGATGTTAAATTAGCTGATTTTGGTGTATCAGCACAAATTACAGCAACCATTAACAAAAGGAAGTCGTTTATTGGTACACCATATTGGATGGCACCTGAAGTAAAAATTATACAGCAGTAATTATTTTGAGTGTGTATGTTATTTGTTATAATGATATTATTATTGTTTACTTTTAGGTAGCAGCTGTTGAACGAAAAGGTGGATATAACCAATTATGTGATATATGGGCTTGCGGTATAACAGCTATTGGTATGTATTAATACATTATTTTTTATTTAATTCCTTTTTTGTATTCTATATTCACTATTTTCTATTGTATTAAATTACAGAATTAGCTGAATTACAGCCTCCAATGTTTGATTTACATCCTATGAGAGCATTGTTTCTTATGTCAAAATCTGGTTTTAAACCACCAACATTGCGCGATAAAGAACGATGGAGTCCTACATTTCATTCTTTCGTTAAGACAGCTTTAACGAAAAATCCTAAAAAACGACCAACTGCTGATAAGTTACTGCAACATGCATTTTTCCAATCTGATATGTCTAAACGACTGGCAATAGAATTGCTTCAGAAAGTCGCAAATCCTTCTAGTCTTTATAATTATAATGCTGATCCTGATGATGATGGAGTGCGTTGCATTTTTATATTCATACAATTTTTATAATAATTATTATAGAGTAATAAATTATCTATTTTCAGGCTGTGTCAAATGTGCCACATCGAATTGCTTCTAAACACACAGTGAGAAGTCGACGGCCTATTGTTTCAAATCCCATTGATGTTGGTATTAATTCTAGTTCAAATAGAGCTCGACCTAGTAGTCTCTTAGCAGACGATAGTCAATCATTAGCTTCTCCACCAAAGAGAAGATCTGGTGTTTTCGATGACTCTCCAATTGTCGATCTTGATGCTGACGATGATTTGGAAGGTTTAGAAGGACCAAGTATTAGCGATCATTTTGCTAATCGTCGAACAGGCGATGGTGAAGATTCAGATACAATGAGACGAGTTGGTAAGTATTTTTTAACATTTTTACTATTTTATTACTAACTCGAAATCATGTAGTGTGAATAAATTATTTTGGTTACACATAATTTATCTATGTATTTTTATATTCTTTTGAGATAGATAGAATATGTTTCAACAATTACAAATTGATTTGCAATACTCAATAACTTTTTTTTTTTTAATTCACTTTTTACACATTAAAAGTAAATGACCTTTGATATATATATATTTTCTTAGGAAACAATAATTGTTGCTCAAGACGGGTTCAAGATGTGAACCATCATCCTTCTAATTGGGACATGCTGGACTTGTTAAGTGATGTGAAAGCCGGCATACAGTTACACGAGAATCCAGTATCTCCAATGAATTCTTCTATCGATGCGCCTCTTCCATATGATACATTACCTAGCGAAAAGTTAGTATATTACGTTCTTTCTTTATTTTTTTTTTATTTTAAATCCATTTATACGAATATATTTTCGATGGATTTGCTTTCAATTTCTTTGTCTGGTTAACATCATTAGCATGCCTTTGTTATTATTTACACGTTATTTTATACCCTTGTTTATCGACCTGTTTTTATTACGTCCTTTCAATATTAATATAGAGTAGTGTTTTATTATATATATATATATATATATATATATATATATATATATATATATATATATATATATATATATATATATATATATATATATTCATTTCCACATATCTAGGTGTCTGAAACGTAGATATGCATAATCTTTTCAATTCATAATTACATCGTCAGTTATGAATTTCTTCCCTGTTGAAATATATTTTAAGTGTCTTTTTATTGTTATCGAAAATCATATCAATATGTGTCTTAAATATTATTTTATTTTTCATTGGTAATCAAATGTATTAGATTTTTATTATTTCATTTTAAAAATACACTGTAAATCTTAAACTCAGTATTTTTAATTATATAATTAAAAATATTGTTATGTGGATTTATAACGATTGTATTTCTTGTTTAAAGTGCATATATTTTTGTGATAAATTTGTACGATAATTGCATTTTTTTATTTTCATTACTATATGTTGTTCTTTACATGAACATATCAATATGATATCACAATGTCATTCAAGTGTTTTTCAAATGTTTGGGGATTTAATTAATATATATATATATACATAAATATATTTTATACTGTCATTTAAATCATAACATATCTTATGTGGTTTATAGAGTGAAACATCGCATAAGAGAGTGTGCTATAACCGGTGAACAAATTATGAAAATGAGTCTAAGGTATTTCTGAATTACATGGCTAAAAGCCACTTCAAAAAATTTGCGTGATGTGTTTGATTTATTTTTAATATGTTACGTATTAATATTATAAAAAAACCAAGCATGCTCCATACATTTCTTCGAAATATTTTTTTTTTCATAAATATACATATTAATTAACTAATGTATCATTATGTTTATAAAATGTATATATTATTTTATGAGATGAGTAATCATTTGACTTTGTTATGTTTTAAAAAGTAAACAATGGTAGTTGAAATTCACAATTTTGCAATTGAGTCATTTTCATTTTTTTATACACATTATTTTTTCTTCATTTTACAATTAACTATTCTTTCATATATCATATTTATTTTTTGTTTTTTTTTTCTAACAAATTTTCTTTCTTCTTTATTTTTAATATTTTTATTACAGTTACATTGATTGTCTATATATTTTATATAATTTACCATCAAAATGTTATTTTCATTCTAATCTTTTATTTTTATTAAATTTTCTGTATATTTTATTTTGCTCTACGTTAATCAAACTTCTACTATCTTAAGTTATCTACGATTTATTATTGGCCATTATAAGATTATTTTATAGTAAGAAAACTAATAAATAAAAAGAACAGTCTTACAAATATATAAGGAAGGTAAATTTTATTTTTTTCTTAATTTGCCTCTTAGAGGATAAAACATATCCAAGATATTCAGAAATTATAAAACAAAATTATAAAAGATATTTATTAGTATAATTATTATTTACAATCATTGTAACTGCAATTTATAAATGTAAATAGTTTTTTAACGGATCAACAACTGGTAAGTTTTTAGGGTTTAAGTAAAATATTTAACACACAAAGTATAGAGTGTTGACACAAAAGTGATCAAGTGTGGTAATAATATTTTAGAAATTTGTCTGTTTGGGAATGATTGATTTACTTTTTAATTTCGTTTTATTTATGTTTTCTTTTTACGCTTTGAACACATATTTTATTTATATTTATGAAAATATTTGTCTATTATAATTTTAATTTTAAGTTTCATATACCAAATGAAGAAAGATGTTTTTAATATAGTTCTCATTAGACAAATTAATAACAAAAGAAACGATGAGTTTATTTATCAAAATATATTTTTGCCAAAAAATCTAACGCGTTATAATATGCAATTCAATCATAATTAAAATTAACTTCATTATTTTTCTTCCTAAAATACATGCTAATCAGTTAAATTTTATATAAACTATTTTATTATTAACTTCTTAATATTTTTAATATACACACAATTTTTAATATATTAAGCACCAAATATATATATATATATATATATATATATATATATATATATATATATATATATATTTGGTGCTTAATATATTAAAAATTATGTGTATATTAAAAATATTAAGAAGTTAATAATAAAATAGTTTATATAAAATTTAACTGATTAGCATGTTTTTTAGTATATTTAAATATTTATATTTATATATGTATATATATATATATATATATATATATATATATATATATATACCGTTTAGTTACTAGTTGTCAAATGGCGTAAATCTCTTAATCTTATGTCGACAATATAGTATTTACGTGCCAACTTTTAACAATTTTTTATTGTTGATACTTACTATTTCTTATCTTTACTGCTGAGATTTAAGAGATTGCTCTCTTCCCAATGGTCTAAATAAGATACTCAAGTAAATATACATATATATTCTTCATACTAATTTCTTTGACAAAATATACAGAATACATATTACAAGAAATTTTATTTAACAAATGGAAAATAAATGAATATGTTTTACTATTTAGCCTATATAGACAAGAACCTTGCTTTCGAATTTTAGAACGTTGATTATTTTTTCATAGAATGAAATTGTCCATATCCAAATTTCAGATATATGTATTAAAACATAAATATCTCGTTTAAATTAATATAATAATTAATTAAAAAAAATGATTAATTTAAAGAATAACGATTATAAAACTTTTTAAGTGATTAATTTAAGAAATTTTTGTGGTAAGTACTCAGTCTTTAAACAACATTGCGTTTCGAAGTGTCAACTTAAGGATTAATATTACATGAATGCAAGCTTTATTATGTATTATACTATTTTACTTATTGTGCATTTTTATAACCCATTCGTATTTATATGAAAAAAATGCGTTAAGATGTTTAACACCAAAAAAATGTAAATTTAATTGAATAGAATTAAACCTCAAAACTTTTATTATTAATGGTTGACAATATTTCATTTTATTTATTACAAAATTTTATTTAAATTCAAAAAAATGTTTATATATATATATATATATATATATATATATATATATATCATTAATTTTAAAGGAAATTGAATTGATGTCACATTGTTTTGAATTGTTTCGCATTGTATATAGTTAAAAAATGGGACCCTACACCGATGTATATTTATGTATTTTTTTACACGTGACGAGTTTTAAAAGTAGTATTTTCAGTATGCTTTTATATGATGTGGCTGATTGTCATCTATGGTTTTTTGTATTTTGTTTTAGGAGTCTCTTGCAATATATAGATGAAGAATTAATGCTAAGGTAAACAATTTTTACCAGCATGTTAGAAATTTTGCGTGTACATTTGTTTTAATACATTTTTTTTAATCTTTTTTATTTAAATAGTTTATATTTGTATGCATGAATTATTTGTTGATTGCACGCTATATGCTAGTTTATATATATATATATATATATATATATATATATATATATATATATATATATATATATATATATATATATATATTAGTTTGATATACATATTTTTTGTGATTGCTTTTTTGCTTCACTAATTTTGTTATTAATATTTTTATTAAAATGTTTCAGGTTTTACACTTGTGCAAACATTTTAAATGAAAATTGATATTTTCATGATTTTCTTAATATTTCTATAATTTACATTGAACAATATCCCTATTTTATTTGAATATGATTTATTAACTTATTTGTGGTGATGACTTTTTTTCAATTAACTATGGATTTTTTTTGTTTAAATAAGACTAATATAAAATTTGTTATTAATTTATAAAAATTGAAAAAAAAGTTTAAATTTGCTAATTATTTATATATTTTATTATTCAATTAGTATTCTGTACTATTTATTACATATTGTTTAGCTTAGTCCTTTTTTCATAAAACCATTTTACATTTATTTTAAACTCTACACATCCAATTATTCCAATTTATATTATCAAAATATATTGTTAAAATAATTAATTTGATGTATTTTTTCTTAATCTTTCATTTACACGCTCATATTTTTTAACTCAATGCAAATAAATATCTTCATTATTTAATTTATATATTATCACCATTTTATTACAGTAAAATTAAAATTTGTAATATTTCTTTCTTATATTATGTACTCTAGAGTTAATGATTTTATTTTTTTTACAGAGCAACACTCCCACTTACGAACAACGATGGAACATCAAGTAGTCAAAAAAGCGATCAGCATATTACCAATTTATATGATAGACATCTTTCTCAATGCATCAAATTGAAACACGATTATCTTCACTCGCAAAGCACAAGCAAAGATTTATCAGTTATACCTGGAGAATCCAATAATAAAATTAGACATACGAATGGTTGTCAGGAAAAAACTAACGATCCTTCAGTATTGCCGAGAGATTCTTCCAAAACATCATTATCCAGTGGTGATCATTTGTGTTCGCGTATGGCTGGATATGGTAGTGATATAATATTTGCAGATCAACCTGGCAGTGATGTTATAGTAAATTCTCCTATTGTTAATCAATTGCCATCGAGCAGTTCTGACAATACATGTCCATGTGGTCTATGTCCAAGTCAAAGCAGTTCTAATATATCAAGACGTAGTAATTCAGGTGTGCTTAGTGATTTGCAACAATCTGTCTCGGCATCAAACAAAAAATGTTTGTGTAATGGATGTTATAGAGAAAATGTCATTAGTCAATCAAATAGAAGTAATAATGCGAATGAAACGTTACAAGAATCTCCTTCTTCAGGAATAGTATTTTGTGATCATTGTAAGAAACAAAAAATATCTGTTTCCAATTTTAGAGCATTGCAAATTGCGAATAGATTACATTTAGCTGACCAAGATTTAAATAGTGTAGATCAAAATCATCCCAATAATAATTATTTCGATGATGATTTATGTAAAAGAATAGATTTATCATTAAACATGGATGCAGATATTGAAACTAAAATGAAAAGTGCTTATTCTATTGCTGGACTAAACAGCAATAACGATAGTAATAATAAACAAATTGTTAAAACTCATGGGCGACATAGTTCAGATTCAGCTTTTGATCATAATAGAAGTCATCAATCATTTGATTCAGTGTTAAGTCCTATAAATAATCACTCTGATAATAATAGTGGAGGTATTGATCTCAGTCAATTTTGTGTTTGCGAATTAATGGAATCTGAAGCAGAAGCACGTAGAAAAACCTCTTCATCTGTGGATGAAATATTTAATATTTCTGGAACAGAAGGAAGCGTGAAAGTTTCTAGGAATTCTAATCCAGTAGAATTACATAGTAGAGATAGGGAACGATTGGATAGTAGTAGTCAACGACAACGAAGTTTATCTGATAGTCAAAGAGACAAAGCTAAAATGGAAAATACAAGTAAGTTTTCGCTAAAAGTAAAATACTTTAAATTTATCTTTTTTTTATATTTTTATAATATTTTAATTAAATTATAATTTATACATTTTAGACGTCACTGCTACTCCTGATGTAGTTGGCGGAGGTGGAACACCACCTGTTCCTCCAAGACGGACACATAGAAATCATCGTGTGCGTGCTCTTACTCCACCTCGACCAAATACAAATGGACTTCCACCAACTCCAAAAGTTCATATGGGAGCTTGTTTTTCTAAAGTAATTTTTTATAACTTAATTTTATTTTTGTTCCTATTTTTAGTATTTAAAATCTGTATTGAGGGTTTAAAATGACAATCCTTTATTTTTTAGGTTTTTAATGGCTGTCCTCTCAGAATCAATTGTACAGCATCTTGGATTCATCCAGATACAAGAGATCAACATATACTTATTGGTGCAGAAGAAGGCATTTATACATTGAATTTAAATGAACTACATGAAACAGCAATGGAACAACTTTGCCCAAGAAGAACTGTTTGGATGCACGTTATAAAAGATGTCCTTATGTCTTTGTCTGGTAAATTTAATTCAATATAATTTATTGTATATTGTATATTTGTGTAATTTTTTTCGTTTTTGTTTTTCAAAGGAAAAAGTCAACAGTTATATAGACACGATTTATTAGCTTTACAAGGAAGACAAGCAAATCGATTTTCGTTGCGCGTGCAAAGAATGCCTGAAAAGTTGGTACCCAGAAAGTTTGCTTTAACTACTAGAGTGCCTGATACAAAAGGTTTTATTTTAATTATATTGTAGTAAAATAAAACTAGTGTTCTTGTTAAATTATTAATCGGATCTACCATTTATGTAGGTTGTATAAAATGTGCTGTTGGAAGAAATCCATATAATGGATATAAATACCTTTGTGGCGCAACTGCACAAGGACTATTCTTAATGCAGTGGTATGATCCATTGCACAAATTTATGTTGCTCAAGGTATGAAATAGATATTTTTTTATATCATATTTTAATTAAAATTAAAATCAAACCATTATTTTTTAATTTACTTTTTTAATATTTATATTTTATTTAGCATTTAGAATGTGTTTTGCCTTCTCCACTGAGGGTGTTTGAAATGATAATAACTCCTGAACAAGAATATCCATTAGTTTGTATAGGCGCAAATCGAAAACCTCTTAAATTGGATCTACTCAATATGAATACAGGTAATATTATACGTGACCGCTATTTTTAACATATTTTAAACTAAATAAAAAATGCTAATTTTAAAACTGTAGTTAATTCTTCGTTATGATGATAAATATTTTTCTTCTTATTTGCATTTTGTATGATAGGTCTAGTTTTAAAAACATATTATATATAATGTGATTGAACTAAATAAAGCATTTTTTTAATTTAAAAGTCAAAAGTTAATCGAGAACAATTATCAGCAGTACTATTTTTAAGAAAAATCGTTTTGCTTTTTTTATATTTTTCATTATACATTGATTTTTATTTAGGAGCCAGTTGGTTTCATTCTGACGAGTTGGATCCAAATATGAGTGGTACTTCAACTGTGATACCTCGTACGGATAAATTACATAGTATAATTGGTATCAAGCAACTTGAAAAAGATGCGGTTCGATTTTTATTTTTTAGATATACTTCTTTTAACGTCGTGCAATGTTTATTGTTCCATTTTATTATATTTCAGGTTTTAGTTTGTCACGACAGCTTAGTTGAAATTATAAATCCCCTACCACCTGCTGATGCTAATCGTTCTCAACCAACAGCAGATTTAATTATTGGTAGTGGAAAATCTAAAAAACAAAAGCAATTGGTTACCAGATTTGAATTTCCGTTTAATATTGAAAATATAGGTATTTTTAGTCATTTGTTTGTATATAAGTATATACATTTATATATATACTTATATACAAACTGGATGTATATTTTGTATATAAGTATATACATTTATATATACATTTTTTTATATTACAGTCGTTTTGCCAGATAGTATTTTGGCATTCCATCTTCATGGAGTTCAAGGAAGATCTTTGCGTGATGGTTCTATTACTCAAGAAATTTGTGATCCTTCTAAAAATTATCGACTTTTGGGACATGATAAGTAAATATAAATTTATATGTATTGGATTTTGGATAAATTTAAATCTAATGTATTTTTTTATGTATTTTTATTCTTAAATGGAATTTAAAAATATTGAAACTTTTTTTTCAGAATTGTAGTTTTGGAGTCACATGTCCTTCGTACAGGTACACTAACTGGAGAAGATGGCAATGATCTCTATATATTAGCTGGACATGAAGCATCTTATTAAAAATATATATTATCTAGGTTTCCTTCGCTCCAGGCATTTTACCTACATTAATGTATGCTTGAATAATAGATATTGTAGATATTAATTGAAAAGTTTAGAAATTTCATATTATAGCATTGCTCTATGTAACTAGATAATGAATTAAGTGAAAAAAGTATTTACTTATATCATCGAGAAAAGCAGTTGCCATTTCCTTTCATAAGAAGTTGATATGTTAAATGTAGATAGAAAATCGCAGATAGAATAGGAAAGATATTCGTACGTGAAATGACAAGCGGATTATTAAATTAAATGTAAGATTAATATTATTTTGGTGCGAAGGTTTATGGAAACGAAATGTACATGTTGTGTGTCGTGATGTTTCTATAAATTTTTATTATTAGTGGGTAAATTCGGATAACAGTAAACAAGGTAGTAATTGAATGATATATGGTTTCAAAACGCAATAATAATCTTTAACGATATAATTTTATGATTAAAAAGAAAATAACACGCTAAATATAATGTAATACAATAAATTTACTAATATTTAATCTGAATTGTAGTAGCGCGGTTATTAATATATCGGTTGAATTCCATTTCTGTTGTACAGTGAGATCGTGACTGACATTTTTATGTGATCAAATATTAATATATTTTAATCAAGTTTATTTTTTCTTTTGATGTAATCAGTCTTATATCGAAATATTGCTGTATATTGTACCTGATTGTGTTAAAATATGTAGCAATATATAGCGAAACACTGTAAAAAGAAAATGAATTTATGACGATTTTTTGAAGAAATCATCTTAGATTTATGTGTAATATTGATTCGTTTGGTAATTGCTCGTTGATATAATTAATGTGGCACGTAAATTTGCGTTTATATATTATAAAAAAAAGAAATATGTATAATATTGTTAATTAGCAATTGGAATTTTCCATATATCAGATGTACCTAATTAGGTGTGTATACATAAAACATACATACATACATATATATTTGAGATATAGTTATTTTTTGGAATATATAGAAGATATTAAAAGAAGAGTTATATTATACAAGAAAAAAAATGGAATTAAAATTGTATTTTTTGATTATCGAAATGAATTATGTGCCGAATTGTGCACTACGAGAATTATATGAATAATTATGCATATTGTACGATCACAGTAAAAATATTCACGTGATTTATTCAAATATATGTATTTTAACAATCTTTCTGATGGAGAAAGAATGTTTTATTTTTCAATTTTATTTTTTCATGATTTTACTGTGACCTGTGCATTATTTGTTTCAATAATTTTTCTTAGTAATTGTTTTTTAAAATTACTGAGTGGAGAATTTCGTAAATGTATCGTATTTAAGAACGGCGTCGTCTTGGAAAGTAATTATTAATAATATTTAACAAATAACTTAAAATTAATATATGTGTATGTTTCCAATTTGCGGAATGTTACAGATGTGTTTTAAAAATATTAAAAAGAAGAGTAATCGCGATCTTTTTCGTATTAAAAATAAATTAACATGTAGATGTCATGAATGTAGTGATTAAAGATTTGCGTCTATTTCAAAATTTTCCATCAATACGTGAAAATTATTTAAAAAAAATAATAATAATAATGATAATGATGATACGGTAATTAAATCTATTAATAATTAACTTACTCTTGCAATACTATGAAGGTGTAATTGGTCGACTGCTCATGTTTGTAAATATAATCCGCAAACGCGATGGATTAATTTGAGTGATGCATTTTTTATTTGTTCTCTGATCGATAATTACGTGTATAATGTACTATTGCTGTTATTAGTTACTATTACAAAATATTAATTGTCAATTATTATAACGGAATAAAGTGATAAACACGAACAATGGCATGTAAGTGTAATCACAATCGATGAAACAGGTCACAATTATAATAATATGAGAAATAGAATATATTGATATTTTATTTCTAAAATATTTTGTACTCTTAAAATTTGAACTAGTCTATTATTATAAAAAGAAAATAATAAGATGCACGAAATTGATACAAAAACTGAACGTTTAAAATTTATGATTTAAATTGTTTTGTTCTGTTATGCATGAGAATGTTTCGTTTTATTGCTATTTTTATAAGTTTATAATGAGTTTAAAAATTGTTAAACTGTTAATGTATGAAACCTACCGTTCGTTTCAATGTGGCCATGTTTCGAAGGTTGATGTTATCCTGTATTTCAGCTCAATTATTCACAAATACAAGTCTCATATGTATCCTTTATTTTTTTTTAGTGGACCACATTTTATGCTTAATATTTTTAATTTATATTTTAAGTTATATATACCGTTATTATTGAACAAATTGCAATTCGATATTTGTATGGGCATATTAATTATTTATATTTAATCATTTTTTAACATTCAATCAATAACGAAATTATCGTTAAACAAAAATTTTAGTCGATTCCTCCAATACTTTTTCATTAACGTGCTCTTAAAATTTATTTCCATAGTATTTCAAGTAAGAAATGACTATAACCGTGATATCGATTTTATGTATAATATATAGTATATATTTGATTAAGCGTGGCAAAAAAATTAAATCAATAGGCACTCGATTAATAAATCATTTATTGTTTATCTATAGTCCGTTATCACCTATGTATTGAAATCGTCAATTTCTCGTGATTTTTTATTATTATTATTTTTTCGATGGAATAATTTAAAGATCAAATTTCCACCGTATTCTTTACTTCTCCATCATAACTCCACTTCAATGAATGTTTCAACATATTATAATATTGCTGATAAGATTGTTGCACAACATATTGGCTATTGGACTAGTTCAAATATTGAGAACATTGCGCGTATTTAACGTTGTCTTTATTCTTATATCACATTACATTAATTGGCACATTATTTTAATATTTCGATTATTAAAAGTACGTACTTTATATTCTTTATTTTGCACTTACAATAAATTTAACATCGTGCAATTTTTTTCCTATTGAAGATAGTAATATTCTGTAATTTATGAATCGTGGAGTTATTTTTAATCTCAATAAATACTAAATAAAAATGTGAATGTATACGTTTTCAATATAATAGACTCGTTTATATTATTTCTGTTTATAAAATGACATTTAAAAAAAAAACATTCTAAGTGTCGTTGAGATTACAAAATTTTGCATGCACGAGTAATTTTTAATCGTGTGTATGATTCTGAATAAATTATTTATAAGTCAACACTGACCATAAATAGAACGAGATTAAATATTAAACTTATTTTAAAGTTTAATCGTGTCCACGAGGATTGATATATATATTTTATTTATTAACTTGACTCATTTAACAAATACAACCAAATTACTATTTATTTTTTTTATTTTTGTATTATTATCATTATAATATTATTTGTATTATATATTTTATTATTCTAGTTATGTTTTATTTTTCTGTATATAATGTATGATTCAAATAAATAAATAAAAATTCATTTAATTTGTGTTCTTTTTTCATAATAATTACTTCTATTGAATTTAATTCTATTTAGTAGGTTAAAATATTAAAACTGAAAATTAATAGAAATACAACATTTATTTACTGAGTTTTTGAGACTTTATGTACTTTCTTTTAGATAAGTTTTAGATTATTTTCCATTTTAAAAATAGAAAAATTTAATAAAAATTGTGAAAAAAAACAAATTAAAAATTTTGAAATATTACTAAACAGTTGGTAAAATGAATAAAAATTACACAAAAGTTTCAATAAACGTATATGTATTTACTTAAAAACGAAGATGAATATCTTACAATAAAATTGGAGAATTATATATCATATAATCATAATGGAAGTAATAATTAATGAAGTAAAAATTATTTTGTATAGAAATAATTTTTATAGAATGGTTAAAAAACATTGACTGTTAAAAATTTATTAACTATTGTAATTTTCAAACTTTTTATTCATTTGTTTTATTCTATTAATAATTTTTAATATTATTTATATAGACAAAAATAATAATTAATAATATATTTAATTTACATATATGATAATAATCTTCATTATTCTAGTTTTTAGCCTTTATGCACATTATCAATTAAAAATTAAAAAATGTGTTAATTCTATATTTTTATTTTTATTTTTTTGTTACAACATATTTTTTTCATATGGAAACATTATTAATTCATTTTTGAATAATGGCAATATTTAACATATAATAAGGTAACGGAAACATTCGAATAACTTGACAGGTGGATGAATAAAGTTTAAAAGGTATTTGCCTGTTTTGATTTATATTATATGTATTAGATTTCAAATACTATATTAAAATATTCATTATCTTATTGTGAAAAAGTATTTTAACAAAAATTAAAAAAAAATTATAACAGCTGTCAATTTGATATTATTCTAAAAATAAAATCCATTTATATATTTTTTTCTTTCAATCAATAAAATATTTATTTTTGTGTTTAAATTAATTTAGATGAACACTACAATAAATAACAAAACGATTGCTAGAACACCGATCGCAAGAAATCGTAAGCTGTAATTTACTTTGATTTGTGAATTTTTTTCCTTCAATTCATTTAACTATTAATTTTAATTTTAGGTTTTCAAAAACTTAGTTTAAAGAAAACCGCCTATAGTTGTCCGCCTAAATCCAAAATAACCGGGAAAAATGACTCGCAATCGTTAGATAATGTAAGACTCAGTCTATCTACAGAAAAAGATTCTAATTATGAAACTCCGCCATTCGTGGTAAATTTTACAATTCATGTTTGTTTTTTTAATAAAATGAAGACAAAATTATGTTTTTATTTTATTTTATTTTATATAGACCAAACGACAAATTGCATCAAGAAAAATGTATATATCGTTAAATAGTGA
This sequence comes from Leptonema lineaticorne, assembly GCA_024500535.1. Lineage (NCBI taxonomy): Eukaryota > Metazoa > Arthropoda > Insecta > Trichoptera > Hydropsychidae > Leptonema > Leptonema lineaticorne. Next base: position 2,794,662 of record JANIJI010000016.1, on the reverse strand, counting down.
TACTGATAGTAGTAATTCAGATCCATCAGATATGAAATTATTTCAAAATGAAATAGTACCTAGTTCTTTTTCTACTCCAATAGTAAAAAATAATAAGAATAATACTGATAATTCTGAAACCTCTAGTGATACTTCAAAAAATAATGTTTTATCAGTTGATGTTAATAGTTCTACAGATAATAGTAATAGCTTTAATGAAAATTCGAAAAGTTGCAGTTTTACAGACCCAAATGTTACTCCAGAAACTGCAAATATAATGGACGATCTTTATGGAAATGTTTGGAGATCTACTCCCGGTTTATTTAAGAAGAAAAAAAATAAAATTTTAGAAAATTTCGATAACAATGATGATATAGTGGAAGGCATAAAATCGTTGAATATATCAAACAAAATTCATTTAAATTTAAGTGACAATACGGAAAATTTGAATATTAATAATGATGATCAATTGAATAATGATGATATTAAACATGAAAATATTTTAAATGATCATAATGATGTTGTTTTACACCACAATAACAGTGTTAATGAAAAAACTTTAGACGATTCTGATATTTTATTTCTATCTAGAAAATTTATTCATGGTAAAAATCCATTGACAGATTCTTCAAACAGTAGTGTTGAAGTTGACTTAAAAGATAATTCAATTTCTAAAGTTAATCACATTCAATTTGATGAGGACTTGTTGAAGAAGGAAAAGAGATCTTTAACTGAAAATATTAATTCCAAAATAAATACTGAAATTTTTAAGAAATTTGAGAAACCTATTAAGAAAAATATTTTTTCTGAAAATGACGATACTAAAACTAGGGATAATCTGACAAATAAAGAAAATATTGATAAAAATGTACCTGTTAAAACAACCAAAGTTATGAAAAAACAAGAAAAAACTGACATGAAAGACTCTAAAATTCCAATCAAAACTAATGTAGATATAGATAACATTAAATTGTATAGTTTTATGGCATCTTTAGCAGGTAATGTAATTTAAAATACTTTCTTTAATTTCGAATTTAATAAATTAACAATATTTATTTTATAGAAAATATACCCTTTTGGAGAAGAGAACATAAAGCAAAAGACTATCGAGATAATTTCAAAACAAAAAAGGAAGAATTATCTAGAATTTTGTTTAAAATGTTTAATAAAAATGTATTCGAATCCAAAATTCATTCCGATCTCCGTATTTTATGGAGTACTACCCTTAATAAAACTGCAGGGTAAATTATATATATTTATATATATATATATATATATATATATATATATATATATATATATATATATATATAAATTATGAAAGAAATGTAATTTTTATTTGTAGCGTTCATTTAAATATTTCTCGTTTCATTATATTTCAGATGTGCTCATAATAAAATGGTGAAAACTAAAGATATAGACGGAAATTCAACTGTTATAAGAAAATCTCACATAGAATTATCTATCAAAGTATTGGACACTCCTCAAAAGCTTCGCGATACATTAGCGCACGAGCTTTGTCACGTGGCTACATGGCTGATTGATGGACAATTAAAGGATAATCATGGACCATATTGGAAATCATGGTTATAATAACACATAATAATTAAAAATACCTTAATTATCTTTATGTCAATTTTATTTTATTTTTTCAGGGTTTCAAAAATGTTGAATCGTTACCCGGAATTAGGCGCAATTCCTATTTATCATTCTTATGAAATTCATTTTAAATATTCATATAAATGCATCAGATGTGGCTATAAGTATGATTTGTGCAATATATATATATACATACATATATATATATATATATATATATATATATATATATATATTTATTATAAAATGTTTTATATAAATGTTTCTTTTAATTCTTCAGAATCGGCAGACACTCGAAATCGATAGATGTAATGAAAAAGAGATGCGGTTATTGTTATGGTACTCTAGAATGTCTGCTAAATAAGAAAACGAAAGACGGTTTAATTGTGTCGACGCCTATAAAACAGAAAAAGGAAGCGACCGGATTCGCTTTATACGTGAAAGAAAACTACGGTAACGTTAGAAGCGGTAATACTCCACACAAACAAGCAATGAAATACCTTGGATTGCAATATTCTAAAATTAAATCTCAATTAAAAAATATTAACAACGATTAACATATCAAAAATATTCATAATTATAAATTTTAATGATTTTTATAATTATTTTTTTATGTTTTAATATATTGAGACTGATTTATTATTGTATTTAAGAAAAAAAAATTTCTATACGATATTTTTATATAAATATATTGTTTTATTGTTAAATATAATTTATTTATATAATACAATGTTGAACGAATGAAAAAGTCAAAAGGAATTTGATGATGAATTAAAATATGCAGTTTTATATATTTGTATCAAAATATGACACGGCGTAAAATATAATATTTTGCACTAAAATAATTTTAATATTTTTTTTACGTTTTAATAAAAATATTTATCGATACTATTTCGCTGTTTCACTTATAGAATTAGTAAGGTAACACAAGAAGCGTTTTTCCTTTTATTTGTAATGTAATGAATATTAATATATCTTGATAAATATTCATTAAGTAGGTCTTTGATACATAATGTCACATTACTGTTTTATATCTAATTTTATTATTATATTTTAATTAGGTAAAGAATGAAATCATTTTCTAATTTAATTTTAGTAATATAAAAATATTAGTGTATACAACAGTTTATTATTTATATCAATTAGTAAATTAAATTTACTTTTATGCGATTATATATATATCGTTAATGGATTTATATAATGTAACGTTTCTTTATTATAATTTAACCCATTAACCCTTTGCATTATGGCTTAATTCACGACTATTAAACTAAAAACTATTACAAAAATTTTTCACACGCCAATTTTAATTTCAACAAACGATGTTTGTTCTTATGAGTGAGAATTATATTGATTCATCACGAATATTTAAGTTAATCTTATTTTTTAAAAATCTACTATGCAATGTGCAAGTAGTCATATGACATAACTTAATGTTATTTTTTTTGTAAAATTAAAATAATTTAGATATTATAGAAGCGAAACATAAAAAAGAAACTTAGTTAAGTTAATTCATAGTATATTTTGCATATATTAAATTTTTAAGAATATATATAACAAATATTTACAATTGATCGTTATATAATTTCGTCGATAGTAACTCTATATTGTAAAAATTGATATTTTTGGATCATCATCCAATATGATATCTTGTGAGAAAATAACAACAGATTCAACTTTTTATTTTATATTTTTCAACAATCATAATTTTAAATTGTACACATTATTATCACAATTTACTTAATTCCCGATTCAATTATAATTTAACAATCGATATTTTTACTTAAATAAAACTATAGCACTCAACAATATTATATTAATATTTTTATAAGAATTTATACGACATCGGCACTAAACGTGTGCATATATTAGTTGGATTAATTTGGCTCTAAAACCAGATACACACACGCGAATGTGGCAATACTAAATTGCGCCATTTTACCGGTCAGTCTTTAGCTTGCTCTTGCGATTGTCTGTCGTCTGTCACTTCTAACCCGTAATTATCTATTAATATATTTATGTATATATAAATAAATATTTTAATATTATATTAAATACATTTTTATATATAAAATATATTATTCGTATTAAATAATGTATATTATATATGTATATATAGTGTGAACGTTCACTTCCGTTTGTCTTAACCGGTTTTTCTTTTTGTGCAAATTTGAGGTTATGTACGATGGCGTCCTCCATTGTTTTCGCTTCTATCGCATTCTCACCAAATAAAATATCCTATTAAATAACCGTGTATTATTATTATTATTATTATTGACTTTTATATCTATTATGGATGCGAATTATTTTCTCAATTTACATGTCGCATTGTGTAATTATTGCGAGCACATTGTCGAGCTTTCTACGCTTGCAATGTATCACAATTTTTTTTTCTTCCATACAATTTCGCCAGTAACCAGTCGAGTCTTTTTTACGTTTTAATATTTTTTAACAGTCGATTAGCATTTCTCGTCAGAAAATTGCGCAATCTTACTATGTGAATAATAAAATATATAAATTACTCATTAATAATACTTTAAACGACCACGTCAAATATTTCTGTAGATTTTGAACGTCAAAACGAAGAAAAAATATTTTATCTTCTCGATACTATTTATTTATGAAATATTTGTTACAATCTTGGATACATATTATTATGTAGATTGAAATTTTAATTTAAAAATATAGTTATAAAACGTCAATAAAATATTAACTCAGTGAGATTGCTTTGGATTATTCGCATTGAATACAAATTATGTTAAAAATAATAAAGTGAACGTTTTTCTCGAAATGACTAACTAGATATTTTTCCTCGTCATGTTAGAAAAACAGGAAACCGCGTTGATCGGTCATTATTTTGTATATCCTTGATTCCATCATAGTTACATGTGTGTTGTAAATTTAACAAGTCTCAAGTTTATAAGATGTTTTTTATTTATTAAATTACAAGACAATTCTTTTTATGATGTAATATATTAGTATATATATATATATATATATATATATATATATATATATATATATATATATATATTGTGTGTGTGTGTTCATATGGAAATCCTCGTTTATATATTAAAAGTTGTATTTGAAATACATTAAATACGCTGTACATAAGTTAATAATTTCTAGGTCTCGTTTGCAATGCCGTTTTATTCCTTCTACAAATCGATACGTCGTTGTTTTGTTCCACTTTTATGCATAGTAATTCTCACATGATATTAATGTGTATATATATATATATATATATATATATATATATATATATATATATATATATATATATATATATATATATATATATATATATATAAACGGCTAACTGGGTCGCATATTTCCTTTTGCTTTTTCTTTGTCTATTTTTTTAAATGAAGTATAATATATAAATACCATGATTTTATTTTTATAGCTAATTATTGTGTTTTAATATATTTTTTTAAATGCATTCTAATCAAAATGCGCAATCATACATATTAGTAATGAAGAATTATCGGTTGTAAGTTTTCCTTTAATAGAATTGTTTACCATATTATTTATAATGAGAAGGACATTCTGTATCAAGATTCAAATCTTAGTAAAAACAATATTCATCGTGATTATATTAATTTACGTTTCACACAATTACATCATCATAACTTAATTTATAATTATTTATTTTTATAATTGTTATGTTGTGTAAGTTTCTTCGTATTTTTCATTAAATGAATTATTTCTATGGATGTTTTTATTTATTTAAGTTTTATTTTAATTTCAAACTTTTACAGTAATCGTTTACATTTGTTTGTTAATAATAATTATTATTATAAAATATTCGTTGACGTTAGTTTGTTTAGCAACTAAAATTAGAAGTCTATTAAACTCTTCACTTAAAAAGACGGTTCTCTTTCTTCACATATTATGATCAACTTCACGAACGAAAACTAAATATAATAATGCGTCATCCAATAGAAACGTGTGAATTAAAATATTTGTATGAAGATGATGAGTGTTTGTCGAAAATATGTATATCGATTTTCTCCCTCCCCCCCCCCTCTCACAAAATACTCTTTTAGTTTAATGCATATATTTAATAATTTTTATTTTATTTTTTTGTTTTGAATGTGGTCGTATTGATGATTACAGCGTCATCGCTGATCTAAAGGAATGACATCATTTTCGATGTAATCTTATTCATTGAGATTTTGTATTACTTACTAGCTGTGTTCGTAGACTTGTTTTAGTAAATTAGAAGAACTATGTTGTTCGAATTTTGGATATACATATAAAAAAACAAATATAAAAATATAAAAATATTATATATATATATATATATATATATATATATATATATATATATATATATATATATATATATAAATTCCGCGTTTAATTCCATAATTTTTTGGCAATATATATATATTAACAAATTGTGAATAAACCGTTTACCATTTAATTGTAAATATAAAATATATAATTGGTTTAAAAACACTGATTTAATGTATTTTTTTTTACACTTGGCAATGAGTAACATTTTTTCAATTATCTTTTTTTATACATGTGACCTTCATATGTTTTCTATTACAAATGGTAGTCGTTTTTCGTGCAAATTATATCAAATAAAAAAAAATACACACACTTATGGATGTGTGTAAGAGGGAAAAAGAGAGATGGAATCGCTTACATTTTCCTTAAATTCTGATAGTCTCAACATATTGATACTTCGGTAATTATGATTCATAATATATATATATATATATATATATATATATATATATATATATATATATATATATATATATATATATATATATATATATATATATATATATATATATATAGAGTCGTTTCGTAATGACGTAATTGTATTTTTCATCTTGGGGTTCTTCGAACGATTTAGAACTTTTGGTCTCATGCCATAGAAAAAACGAACCAGAACGCGATTTCACTTGTTAAATTACTCATTCACACTCGAAAGCATTTCAAATTGTATTTAAAAAAATAAGTAAGACTCACTTGTAATGATTTTGATTAAATAAAGTTTTTTTACTAAGTAATTATATCATATATGAATTTTAAATAGAAATAATCGATGATGATTTGCCTTATTGTTAGGAAATTCGTCATATTTTTATGTAAAAATCGCAATTAAAATTAATACTAAATTGACATGTTCACACTTTATATTATAATATATTTATCAAGTTGCAATTATATTTATTCATAACTTTTTGTTTAGAATTTGCAAATTATTATTATTATTTCCACCATTATCGTAAATATTACATTATAACACACTTTATTTATATAAATACTGTAGTTAATAATTTTTCCTTTGTATCAAATTTGGATCAATAACTAACTATACCTGTAATGATATAAATATGCAATCTCATTCTCACAGCTTTTAATATCGTAAAAATGGAATCTGGTTTCGACGAATTACATGGCGATAATTTTTATTGCTTGTTTTATTATACACATTTTATGTTTTATACTATTTTATTTTATTGTTTGTTTTAAAATTTTGAATTCATTTTCAACATTCGGCAGTTAGTAATTTATTAAACATCTTCTATTAAACTGACGAAAAGATTCTTTTTTAAATGCGCGTTTAATTATTTCGCATTGAAGATGTTATAATTATGATGAAAATGTAATTATAATTGGCATAAGTTTTTCTGTCCATCCGTAACTTGTTAAAAATATATCTATAATTATTATAATTAATTTAAGGTTTTACATTAACAATAGGTCAAATAATATGTTTTTATTTTCTAAAACAAACATTGTTCAATTTTCACACCACTTTCGACAATTCTTCCAGATAGCAATAACATTATACCAAGGCCGCATTAATACTAATATTAATTATTAAATATTATTACTGTTTCTGTCGCTAAGAATAATTAATTCTTTAGTAATATATATATATATATATATATATATATATATATATATATATATATATATATATATATATATATATATATTTACTAGATTAATAAAGTGGTGCTAAGTAATAGCGATTCTCATTTCCAACATTTCTTTTTAAAATTATGTCATGCTAATAGATGTAGTTGTTATTTTATGAGTCATCAAGTTTATAGAGAAAAATATACGTATATTTGAATAGCGTTTAGTGTATTTTATATAAGTACATATTACACACACACACACACATATATAACTTGAAACATTTCAACTAATCAATAAAAATGAATACTGACCTTCATTATCAGTCGAAAACCTGTGTGTTTATCTTCCATAAATCACAAAAAAATACAAATCCAAGGTAACACGTTTTTTATTGTGATTTATATTGAACAGAGATACTTAACCTTTTTTACACCATGGAGTACTTTAAACATATTAAAATTAGTGGTTGATCATAATTATATTTTTGTCAAAATAAACGAAAATTTTTCTTAAGTTTCTGTTTGTTAATCATGTCCCACATTATAATATATAAAAATATATATATTTATACTGCATTTGAATTTTCAACAATAACTAAGTGTTTTTATTTAATTTAATAAAAAGTTGAAACAAATAATTATGTGTGTATATATATATATATATATATATATATATATATATATATATATATATATATATATATATACATACACATATGTGTGTGTGTGTGTGCGCGCGCGTGCGGTATTAGGTTTTTATATCTAGGAAGGTAAAAGTAGTAACCACAAAATACAGTTTTATTAGTTTAAAACTTATTGTTATATTCAATTATTTAATTTTATTCTTCTATAAGAAGCGAAAATACTCTTATTAAATTTATTATATATTCCTTTCAATTTTGTTACAGCGTTAAAGTATATAAATATTTTTTTTCAGTCAACATGCAAATTAAATCGAAGGACGAATTCACCACTGCCCTCAGTGATGCTGGCTCAAAATTAGTCGTCATCGATTTTTTTGCCACCTGGTGTGGTCCATGCCGTAATATCGCACCCATCCTGGAGGAAATTGCTAAAGAGCAAGCGGACTCTGTTGTTGTTATTAAGGTATGCTTTTATCATATTTATTTGAAAAGTATTAATCTATTTATAATGATTTAAATGTAGGAATTAACTTTTTCTACTTATCATTAACATATAAATATTTATATTATTCCTAAGATATCTTCATAAAATGATGCTCTCAAATAAATTTAAAATACTTTTTGTATGAATAAAATTATCAATTTCGTAGAACTATCAATGTTCTTATTTTTTATTCGCAAAATTTGATTATATTGGAATTTGTGATGCTTATTTTAAATATTGTTACAGATTTTCTTCACAATATTGGTAGTTTTTGATAATATTTTGTTTTTTTAGGTTGATGTTGACGAATTACAAGAGTTAGCTGAGGAATATAATGTATCATCATTACCCACTTTTGTTTTTGTCAAGAATGGCGAGAAGATTGATGAATTTAGCGGGGCCAACAGTGACAAACTCAAATCCACCATTGACAAACATAAGTGAATGATTCTGAAGATCAAAATGCTTATTCCATTTACACGTTTTTTTTTTTAAATCGTTATAATTTTATAAAAGTATTGAAAACACCGTAGATTTGTCTTAATTTTTATCGTTATACTTTTTCTTATATTGTTTATTTGAATACCTTACTAAATATTGTTTTCTAAATTTGTAATTTTTACGCATTTCATAAATCTTATACAAGAGTTTTCATAAAACAATAATTTAATATTGTTTATTTATATGCTATTGCAATTTTAAGATTCACTTTTATCAATACATTCTTGTTGCACTCATTGACGTGAATTCTAGAAAATGTTTTCTTCTATTTTTATTTCAAATGAAACTGTGATTTCCTATATTTTCAGTGCACGTAATAAATGTGGCCTATATATATATATATATATCTATTTGAATAAAATTTACAAGTGCATTATAAGCAAAGTTTTTATAGATGTGTAAATGTATTATATTCATATTTATTATTTACTATTGTAATGAACAATGAATCAATAAATCGATTATACGCTGTTAAATTAATTTTTTAGTTTTGATTCTATCTGATAATTTTTATCATTTAAAATTACCAGATAATTTTATTTTTAAATTATCTGGTAAATTTTTAATGATTAAATTAAAAAAAATAAGGTATCATTATATAGAAATGATTTGTTAATGTATGAAATTTGTGGAATTAATACCCAAAATACACGTTTAACTTACTAACTTCAATATTGTAGATGTAAGAGTATTGAAAAAATTCGTCGATAGTTAATTTATAAAAGAAACATACGTTTTTAAAGTGAAATCTCAATTAGCCGAGTCAGCATGAAAAATATGATATTTCGTCGAAGTCTGAAGAATTCGTAATATATAATATATTATCACAATAATTTAGAATATTAATATTACAATATTTTCTCATTATCTAGTTCATTTTATATTACATTACTGCTAGTAGGTTTATTAAAACTTGAATATAATATGAAATAAACAAAAAATACCATAGGGTATGTACATAAAAAAAAACATTTATTGTTACACTAGTTCTTAAAATATAATCTGATGGAATATTATTATATTAACAATGTAAAACGATGACAATATAAGGCATTAATCTCGCCTACTTTTCTTATTAGAACTATGCGAGTCTTGATAATGATCTCTCTTACGATTTGACGAAGACGATGATGATGGAACAGGTGGAGCATTTAAGGTTTTATCAGATCTTTTTACAGTTGACAAGAAACGATCCAAGCCAAATGGATCAAAGTCTGCATCAGTATTTCGGGTATTTCCCTAGCAAAAAAAAAAAACATTTATTTTCATTGTTTTATGTTAGAATCTATTGAAGAATAATATAAAAATAATTTTACTTGATCAGGTTGTTCTCTTTGCCCTCCATCTTTTTCAAATTGTACTGGTCCAGATCTTGCTTGCTGGCCAGACCATTTTTCAGTACCAGAAAATTCTTTATCTGGTACAAAGCTATAAAAAAATATTTAAATATAGAAAACAAAACATAAATACTAAATCAACATTAACAATAAGTTTACCGATTAGTTTTTATTATGGTTTCAAGATCACCCCCATAATTATCTTTATCAATGTTTTTAGTTGGACGATATAAATGATTGCCTAAAGAATTTTGGTCACGCCATGGTTTGTCATATACATTATAAGCTTCATCATCACCAAAACCAGAATCCATTCCTTTGGATGTATTGAATAAACGTTGATCGAACATTCCATCTCCCGTGAGATTAGTTTTAGTTGGTAAACCAAGAGCAATTTGTTCTGAAATATCTCTTTCTCTTTCTTTAGCAAGTTTTGACCTAAAAAGTGATTAAAAATTTTCTTAAATGTAGATTCAAAATAGAAAAACAGCACTATTATTCTTTTAATACCTCTTATCTGGAGCAGCGCGAGCCATATTTCGATCACGTTGTCTTTCTTTATGCCTCTCAATACGTAATCGATCGCGTTCTTCTTCAGCAGTATCGGGTGCTTCAACTGAAGCACCCGGTAAAGGTACATTATCTAAATCTCCATCGCCATGGGTTCGAATTCCTATAGAAAAATTCAAAAATATAAAATTTTATATCTTATATAAAATAGTTATTACTTTAGAAATATACCGTTTCGTTGATCACGAGCTTTTTGAGCCATTATTCTTAAATGATCTTCTTTCTTTTCCTTTTCTCTTTGTGCCAATTTCCTCTCTAGTTGAGCTCTTGCTTCTACAGCTTCTCTGGCTTTTCTATAATTATAAAAAGATAAATTAAAAAAATACTAATAAAAGAACATTTAAGATAAATTGAAAAATGTATAAAAAATAAAATATACCTATCAGCAATATAAAGCGCTTCAGCAAGTTTGGAAAAATTTTCATTAATATGAACTTGTTGTAGACCCCTACCGTCAGCTGCTAACCTTTTATCGAGTGGAATAGTGTATCCTAAAAACGTAATAATATGTCATAAAAACGAACCTTAACACGTGTAAAATAATTACAATGTATAAATATACCCTTTGCGTTTTTCCAATGACTAACACATGGAGGCACTTTCCAGTCTCTTTGTTGACGAACGGATACACGCCTTGGGGGCGAATGTAACACGGGAGCCGGTGGTGATGGCGCTCCTCGAGGTATTTTACGACTGATAGCGAATTTTGGTGGTTCCATGGGATCAACTTGAGCTTCGACCATCCTAAATATTATATAAAAATATTTATTTTTTTTAAGTCAAAGCGAATTAATATGAATTTATTTTATTAATAGTTTCACAAATTTACCTAATAACTCTTTGTTTTGCTCCAGAATTATAAGCGGCACCTTGTTGAGCCGGCGTATATCTTATATATTGTGCCAGAGGCTATGAACGAAAACAATATCGATAACAATTAAATATGAAACGAAAACAAAATATAATCATATAAACTTACGGCTTTTTCCGCACATCTAACGGGCATAGCGGCAGATATTTTAGAGCTGGTAATTTTTTCCAAAGCGCGTTTAGTTTTTTCTGTCGTATCTTGTATTTCTTCTTCATCGGGTTTTTGAAGTGAAGGGTCATCGTCGATTACAACTTCCGAAGGTAATAGATCACTGAGTTTGGAATAGATGATCTACAAATAATGAAAATGAATTTAAAAAAATATAGATTTGAAAACAATTATATATATGGTATATATAGACATTAAATAACGCAACGAAAAAGATATCATTAAAAAATGTTTTGAAATATTTATACGTTAAATGCACAAGAAATATTTTCTATAGTAAATATTCGACATATATCAAAACTTACCTTATCTTTTGAATGTCCTTGCCTAACGATCGCGTCATATTTGATTTTTCCGGTTTCGTCTAATCTGACCGATAGCACTCCTCCTTTTGCGGACGCGGCGGGCGTTTCGCGGGTGTAAACTCCCATTCCGAGAGGATGTTGTGCGACGTGAATTTCTGGAAAAGCTCCGCCATCTAGAAACGTGAAATAAACGTAGATACATAAATGTAATTAACTCTAATAATCTATAGTTTATGAAAAACGTATATTAATTACGTACCTCCGAAATCGCTTTCCTGCCTCGGCACCCAACCTTTTCTTTGTCCATAAGGAGGTACGCTGGATTGCGTTACGACTATGGCTGTGGTGGCCCTTTGGGCGGCTTGCGCTCTTCGCTCGTCGTCCCGATCCCAAACCGCCTGAGTCGGCGCAGGCAAAATGCTGCAACAAATATGCACATATCCGTCTAGATACTAATACTTTAAATCGAAATGTAAAGAAACGGTTAGGGGGCCGGATTTGACATATGAAGTATGACGCCTTAACAACGCATGCACGCGATCGTTCACTCTAATAAATGACGAATTGCCGCAAAGAACGACATCATTTTTATACTAATATAAAACGCACGGATAAAGAATAAACGGATTGAGGGGAAAAAACCGCTTAAAAAATACCTGGACAGCGCCATTTTAGACGAGAACGCGTCAAACGACACCGCCCGCGACCCCTCGCCGCCGCAAAACAATAACACGATTTATTACGTCTATACCAACACTGTTGCCAACTGCAAAATATTTTTTCGGTTGCTACTCTTCTTAATTGCAATTAATAATTATTTAAGTTATCTCATAAATTGTCAATTTGAATTTCAGTATAAACAAGAGCACACGTGAAAAAACATTTTTTAAACTCAATTTAATTTTTCCAAATATATATTTCCATACAATTTTTTTTTCATTTTATATATTTATATAATATAACACTATTTGAAATTTATATTTTAAATTATTGTTATATAAAATTTTATTATTGCTTATATACAAACGAAACAATTTTTATTTATTTGAAATTAATTATCGCTTTCATATTTTATAATTTTTCAATCATTTTATAATTATATAAAATCTAAATTAATTTGAAAAAATATTATCGTACGTTTTTATTATATATTGATACGATAAAAATATATATAATTTCGAAATTATCTTTTTAAAAAAAAAAGATTATATAAAAACGTTAAGATTATCATTATTTTTTTGCATACATTAATATTAATTATAAACGAAATGTGAAATGTATAATTATCATTTATAGAAACATGTCGATATATATATTTTTTATAATATTTTCTTTATCTGAGATAAATGGCCGTCAAAAAAAGGATATTATGTCGATTGTCGAACCTATGCGTGTGTCATATGCGATTCAAGGTGTTCGTTTGTGCGGTGCGCATACAAAAAAATAGGACACACAATGTTGGGAGCTATTCGTGATTTTTTCAAATACTGGGGCTTCAGATTTCTTGTTGTGACCGAACTTTATATGGTGGAACCGTGGGAACAGATTTTAATGCGTATCCTTTTTAATAAATTTATCGCATACCCGCATTTTTTATTTTTTTATTTCAAAGGTTGCCATTTAATGTTCTCAATTATATTCATATCGTTCACCTTTATATATATATATATATATATATATATATATATATATATATATATATATATATATATATATATAATCAATTTTTGAAATATTCTCTTTTTGCTAATTATTTATTCTAAAGTTCCTACAAAAAAAGTCCGTTCAATTCAATATTTGTTTCTAGTGCTTTTTTATTATTATTTTATAGTCAATTTCATGTTGATAAAATACATCTTGAAACAATTTTTCCTCTGATATTGCTTCTATGTAAGTAATAAAAATTTCTAAAATTAAATATTTGATAAAAAAATATATCACACTAAATTTGTTTTTTTTTTTGAACTTAGTTCATTCTCTTTTTATTCAAGATCCGAAATAACTTTAAAGTCTAGGCAAAAATCATTGTTTAATTATTTTCAATTTGAGGAAATGACTGAATATTTTTACCGAAAATATTTTATTTTTATTTTAGAGCATTTATATTCTACGTGTAATATTTGTTAAAGTATGTACATCGAATTTGGTTAATGTTTTTATTTTACGTAGTTTTAAAAATTTATCGTCAATACTTATCATTGATTTACAATATTATGAACTTTAACATGAATATGATAACTGTTATAAAAAATAATAATTTAAAGTTTAAACTTTACCCTACGTTTAATATTTTGAAATATATTTTCTTACTTATATATATATATATATATATATATATATATATATATATATATATATATATATATATATATATATATATATATATATATATATATATATATATATATATATATATATATATATATATATATATATATATATATATATATATATATATATATATATATATATATATATATATATATATATATATATATATATATATATATATATATATATATATATATATATATATATATATATATATATATATATATATATATATATATATATATATATATATATATATATATATATATATATATATATATATATATATATATATATATATATATATATATATATATATATATATATATATATATATATATATATATATATATATATATATATATATATATATATATATATATATATATATATATATATATATATATATATATATATATATATATATATATATATATATATATATATATATATATATATATATATATATATATATATATATATATATATATATATATATATATATATATATATATATATATATATATATATATATATATATATATATATATATATATATATATATATATATATATATATATATATATATATATATATATATATATATATATATATATATATATATATATATATATATATATATATATATATATATATATATATATATATATATATATATATATATATATATATATATATATATATATATATATATATATATATATATATATATATATATATATATATATATATATATATATATATATATATATATATATATATATATATATATATATATATATATATATATATATATATATATATATATATATATATATATATATATATATATATATATATATATATATATATATATATATATATATATATATATATATATATATATATATATATATATATATATATATATATATATATATATATATATATATATATATATATATATATATATATATATATATATATATATATATATATATATATATATATATATATATATATATATATATATATATATATATATATATATATATATATATATATATATATATATATATATATATATATATATATATTTTAACATAGAATTCTCTTGTCTTCTATTGCCATACATAATGTCAAAGTACGATGTATTTTTGTATGTTTTCCCACAATCTATTGTATAATTCATAATGTGTTGATTTTTATATATATGTTAATGAGTAATTGAAACGTACTATGAAATTTTTGTACAATTCAATAATCGCTAGGAAAAAATAAACATTTATAGTGAGCGAGAACCTTGAAACATATTGATACACTATTTTAAAATTAATTGTTCTATATTTATTTTCATGACTAAAAACTTTTTTTACCGTAAACCTATGACTTAATTTAACAGCGTATATATTTTATTATTTAAATTTATTTCATATATATATATATATATATATATATATATATATATATATATATATATATATAATATAATCATCTACCATATTGTATATATAATCTACCATTGTTTTCAAAAATATCAGTAGTACGTTTTCGATTACTATTTTTATTCTCAATATGTAATATATTTTTATCTAACACACATACGAATATATATATATGATGAAGTTTCAGTTTTTTAGAGAAATAGTAAATATTTTTCCTTAATTTATTTTATATATATATGTATAGTAATTCTTCTTGGAATTCCAGCATTCGGAGTTTGTTATTTTATTTTTATAATATTAAGCGACATAACGAGTCTCACCGCATTAACAAAAATTACACACATGCAGCACATGAACGCCTTACTTAGATATTCACCTTAAATACTCATCATTCTAGAATAATATTTTATATAATTGTAAAGATATTTAGAAATCGTGTGTTTGTTTTTTTTTATCAAGAAACCTTTTTTTTACAAGTAAAGGTTTTTGTCATAATATTTTCTTCGAAATTTTTTTTTATATATCTCGCACTGTTATTAGAAATTACGTCATTTTTTTAATTTAATTTGATCGTTTTGAATTTATTTTATTTTTTTATATTTAAAAATTGTATTATGTATGAAAATATGAATTTTGTACTTTTTTTTTCTTATTAACACAAGATTATATATATATATATATATATATATATATATATATATATATATTTTTTTTTTTTTTCAATAATTCAATTATTTACTGTTAATATTATGTTGAATTTCATATTGTTTTCAGTGAACATTATAATAAATTTTAATATTTTGAAAGATATTCTTAACGATAAATTATATCGTTATTTTTTTCTTATAATGTGTACATATATTTGTAATTCTCTTTTTGTGCATTATGAAAAATAAAAAATAATGGACATAAAATAACAGACAGGTATTTGATTATCAAATATGTTCAATATATTAGGTATAGTCCAAAGTTCTTTTGTCTATCGTTTACTACTACTATCAAAAACACTTAGTTAAAACAGGGAGAATTTTAATCTTTAATATATTTATTGTATATAATTTATTAATAATTCTACTACTCTATTTTGATTTTTTGTTTTTTTTTTATATAAAAACTTTCATCGTTATTAATAAATCTGTTTGCTTGTAGAATATAGAAGGCGAAGTAGATTTATCTTTCAATTTTTTTCCATTCCAAGCTTCCACATCAACACTTATTGTGTGACCTTTAATGGAGGTTGAAATTTCTACCATTTTTTTTTTGTGATGTGCCAAATTTGAATTATTTTTAATAAAATTATTCACCATTTCTATATATACTTTATTTATATTTCTTATTTAAATATTTAATGGGTTGACACTTATTAAATTTGTATAATCTCAAACATTGAAAATTAAACTATAATGGGGAGTATTATCTCAATTTTCAAATAATTTTTAAAATATATATGACTTTATACATTGCTCACTAAGCTGTTATTATTTTAAACAAAACCATATCAGAAAAAAATATTGTAACTTTTATGTAAAAATCAAACGAACTTTGGACTACATTTTTTTTTATACCAAGTGTTGATGCGTTACAGTTTTAAATTTAAGAAAATTTCAATATATATGTAACAGCAATTGCTGTACTTTATTTAATAGATTGTATAATTTCTAATATTTTAGATTCCGAATTCGAATCCACTTGAATATATATGGATATTCAAGTGGATTCCGAATTATCCACTTGAATATATATGGATATTTTTTGAAGAAATAAATTAGTTCATACCAAATGTAATTTTTAAAAACCTTAAAACTATAAAAAATTAGCACTAATTATTATCTACGCCATTGTTTGCACACGATTATATAAATATAATCAAAACTTTTTTATAATGCAATCGTATTTTAATAAAATTGGATCCATATTATCTATTTATTTAATTATAAGTTCAAATATGTTGATTATATTTTTTTTATGAGGATTTAAAATTTATTTATTTTTTCTTTCTCGTTAATTTTCATATTTTGATTAAATAATCTCATTAGATATGAATTTTATATTGATATTTAAAAATAATAATTTTCAACCTATTTTTGCGAACTTTATTCTAAAATTACAATTTTAGTTTCAGTACTTATAGATAAAATATGTTTACATGTTGTATTCTGCGAATCTTTTATATCCTATTATAAATAATATTTAAGTTTACATTTTTATGGCCTGTAAAAGTTCGATAAAATTATATATATATATATATATATATATATATATATATATATATATATATATATATATATATATATATATATATTGATAAATGATCTTGTTGATTTTAAATATTGTTATCAAAATTTATATTACATATTTATTAAATAAATTATTATGAGCCTCATCAATATGTTTTTTTTTTATTAAAATTTGTTTATACCACATTAAATGAATCTGTGAACGAGTTCATGCACAAGTGTACTTATTATTCTAATTGAATATTGGATTTTTATCCAATTAGAATTCCTGAGCACACATATATAACATTCTTTAATATAATACAATACTTATTGTATTGAAGATTCACTTTCTTGCCAGCTATATAATTAATTATGAACAGATAATTGAATCTGATATAGACGTCTGATTGATGAAGATTGAATTAAAAAAAAAGACAAAAATTATAAAATTTTGTACTATTTTAATAATAATAAATATGAGAACGTTATTTATTGGTAATTAAACTTTTTTTGAAATCAATTATAAATTATTTTTTTTATAAAATGATATAATTTAAGATATGTAGCATTAAAAAAAGCTATTATGTGAGTGTTATATATATTTTTTTGTATAAAAATTATCTCGTTTTTAGATATGATATTGATAATTGATATAGTTTTTTTTAAACAGAATTGATTATCAGTTACATGTTGGTAAGCTATAAAGCATGACACAAATATCATCAAAATTTGGTAAGTTTTATTGAAATATTTCTAAAAATAATTTATTTTGAATTGTAAAAAAATTAATGTTCATCGATAAGAATTAATGAAATGTAGCATTTATAGTTTGATTAATCATTATTTTCAGATGTATTATTCGTTATTGTACTATTTACCATATATAGAGGAAAATAATGTTATCTAAAGGGGTTTGCTTACAATTAAATATTTTCTGTTAATCATATAGAATTATTGTGTAATATATTGATTAGATTTGACAGAAAATTTTGTTTGGTTTCTAACTATTTTTTTTACATTATTTTTTGAATGAAAAAAAAAATGCTTTCTTATAGCAATTTCTCTATGTAAATTATAAAATACTCTGACTGATATTAATCCTCATATTAGTTTCAATCGCAATTTGGCTTTGAGTAATTTCAATTTTTATTGAAAAAAAAAGTATTAAAAAATACTTGCAATATTGTTGAAAATTTTAGTTTAATGTTCATTTTTGTTTATCGTAAATTAATATCTGAAGGTTGCGAGATTTTAGTGACTCGAATCATTTAAAAGTGAGTCACTACCGGTTTATTCACTATAAGATTATAAATATATATATATATATATATATATATATATATATATTCTGTTGAAATTATTTTATTATATTATGTACAGAGGAATTCAAGACATGTTTGGAAACATTTTTCTTCTATAAAGTACTGATGCCGGCAGGAATAACAATATTTGACTACAATGAACGTGTATTCTTAGGTATCTTTTTAATTGAATATATATATATATATATATATATATATATATATATATATATATATATATATATAATTGGAATATGGAAACTATATATATTTTTTTAACCATTGTTGACAGTTATTGTTTACTTAATATCTATATTTGGATTTGGTTACTATGGATATATGTTCTTCAATTATGTCTATTCAGTAATTTTGGATTTCAAAGAAGAATTACACCTGGTGAAAATAATCGATAAGTGATATTCATCGATGATTTCAGGTGTCTATTATGAAGTGATAATACCAATACTAATAATAAAGGACTTAATATCATGAAGATTTGCTATTTTTATTGTAAAAAAAATTTATGTGTCGATGTATTCGTTGTGTGTGTGTATGTTTGTGTATATGTTAATTTATTTAGTTGACATTTTTTGTATTTCTATGAAAAAAATACATTTATAAAACTTTTTTACTGGTTTAGCTAATTTTAAAAAATCACAAACTTATTTCTAAATATTACAATATTGAATCAACTTATTTGTTCATAATTATCTTTGCAAAAAAATCCTTGAATGTTTACATTTTTTTCTAACGCATATGAAAGAAATATATACATATGCGTATATTAGAAAATTTGTTAAAAAAATATTAGTTGTCACGAGAAATGTATAATTTTCTAGGAAACTTATAAATATTGAAATATTATTTTACAAAAAATTGAACTTTTTCATTAGAAAATATTATGAAAAGTTAAAAGTTATTAATAAAATATATTTTGAAATTAAAATATATTAATAAATCACTTTTTTACGCATATTAAAAATATATAGCAATCAAAAACTAATAATTACATTGTTATTACAAAGAATTAAAGTCATAGGGCATTTCCTAAATAATTTTGATTAAACTTTATTCTTATATATATATATATATATATATATATATATATATATATATATAATATATATATATATATATATATATATATATATATATATAATATATATATATATATATATATATATATATATATAATATATATATATATATATATATATATATATATATATATATATATATATATATTAAATAATAAATGAAATTGAAAAATTCGTTTTATATATTCACAAAGAAAATGCTTACTGATGAAATACCATGAAGGAGGTCAAGCTTATACTTTTTGATCGTGATATTAATATGTATGATTTTTTTTTATGAACGGATTCAACTTTTCAATCGGTTATATGCTGTTATACAATATTTATGTTGCTCAACAAAACAACAATTAATATTCATCTTCTATTACATTATATATATATATATATATATATATATATATATATATATATATATATATATATATATATATATATATTTATATTTATATGAAGGTCTTTACCAGACGCGACCACTTCCTGTTTATATATTAGAAAAAAATTAAACCAGGTCAAAATTTGCAATATGGTTCAATTATGCGTTTAGAGAGGTCTCAAAAATGGCATTGTTCACTTATCAATGTTATTGAATAACGAAAAATATATTAAGATATTAAATTATTTTAAAGACTGCAATGAAGCAGTATGGACGTTTATAGAAGGTAACGTGAAACGAATTTTCGTTATTTTTATTTAGGTCAATATCATTAATAGTCGTCATTGACATATAAACACCTTCATATATATATATATATATATGGTTCTTGTTCGAATGAATCAACAGATCTTGCAAGGACATAATAAGGATCGAGAGAAATATGCAAAAAGTCACGTTACATGTTTAAAATATTTAATATAATATTTTTGTATTATTTCTTTCGACTGATCAAAATCCATTTGATTTAATGACTTTCATATTGTTTTTATTCGTCAAAAAAAAAAAAAAATTTAACATGTAAGAAAAAGTAGTACACAATAATTTTATGTAAATTGGTGAAGAAAAAAAGAATTAAAGAACAAAGTTTCATCGCGTTATTCTTTTTATAACGAATATTTATTTATTTATTTTTGTCATTTAATTGTATAACTTTAATAAATCCGTCGTTTGGTAAGTAAAACGAGTACTCTGTAAATATTATTAAATACTATATAAAATCATATAGACTTCATATTAAAATGAAGAAAACAGGAAATTTATATTTTTATCCGTGACTAATTTATAATTTATTTAAGAATCGTTAAAAATAAAGAGAGTTTATTGCATTTTAAATTGAATATATTTCAAGAAAAAACGATGAAAATCGAAGGATTTTTGTTTTTTTTTCTTTCTTTTTTTTGGAATATGATAAAATATTTAATTTTGTTGATTTTCCGTAAAAATATACACATATATAATATTACGGATTATTTTTTTTTTGTAATTAATTATACGCTTACATATTTATATATGCAAATATTTTTAAAAAAATGGCGTAATAATAATATTTAAAAAACTCATTTTAGGAATTTATAATAATAAGCCTTTTTTTTGGTTGAAATATTTTAAAAAATAATATAAACAAAAAAATAATAATAAGTAATAATGATAAATTCTTAATAACCAAATATTTTAATTTGTTTCGACCAAAAATTTATTACTGTATGTAAGGACAAAATTGGTTACCAATGCCAAATCAACTAAATGCAGGGATTTTTAATCGACGGGTCGTCATAGCTAACGGATTCGAACGCTCAGAAATTTTTAATTGAAAATATTGAAATAAAGTATTGAGTAAAAGAAACTCAATAATGTATAATGTTTGAAAACGATTAGTAAAAACTGAAAAAAAATGATAGAAAAACGAAAAAATATCATTAAATATTAAAAATATAATGGGTAATTTTATAATTTTAATTCAGAAGTAAATCATTTTATTTTAAAGAATTAGTTTACTTGACATTATATGATTTTCTTCGGATATTGTTTATCCATAAGAGACGAAAGTTTTTTCAAAGATTCGCGAAGAAATCATACTCATTTTGGATAAAATTAAAGAAAAAAACAAACATATTAATCAATAAAGTTAGGATAACGTTATTTCTGTTTTTGATATGAAATGTTTTTAAAACATGTTCCTGAATAAAAAAAACATTTTTTTCCTTATAGGTAAATCTTCTATTTTTCTAAATAGATGAACCTTTTAAATGAGATCTTGATATCGTTGGAATCTATCTTTATTATATTAAAGTAAATTTATTCAATTGGAATTAATACATAATTCACTATTATTACTAGAATTTCAATCTGGTTTTACATCTTTAATATCAAAAAAAAATTGCAAAATTACAATATTACCATATTGTGTTGTAAATATATATTTAATTTTAATTTATAAATATATTACTCGAGTAATTATATATATATATATATATATATATATATATATATATATATATATATATATATATATATATATATTAAAACGAGTATTGTGCTCATATCTTAATGATCCACATAATTCTACTGTTGCAGTTATTATGAAATTACAAATTATTATTATTTTATATATAAATACTTTCAATACTAAATTTCAGCGATTAAACAAATAATCTTTTTTTTTTAAATATCAATAATGATTATTTTTTATATACATTCAGATTACTATAATTTCAGTTAAAAAGCGTATTTATTTATTTTTTTTAATTGATAAAATTATAAAACATTAATATCAATGTTGTTGTCTTGTGAATTATTTTTATTACTATAATTCACAATTGTACTCTTCAATAACAATGTATAAAAATTCAATATTAACATATTAAAAGGTAACGCAACATACACACAAAATAAATATATAAATAAATAAAACGACAGATTATTGACATTCAATCGTAATGGATTATTATTATTTTTTTAAATCATTATTTCCCCCCCTCCCTCTCTCGCAAAAATAAAAATTACATATAAACGTTTAATGCGACGTAATATATCCAAGTATTAAGACACATATATATATAAACGAAGAACCAAATTCGTTCAGTGTCAGAAACATGGTGGACGGGTTTTAATACACAAGGTGGGTGATATAAACTGTGAACTCGCTTTATATATATATATATATAAAACAGTGAACCGTAAGCAAAAATTAATATATGATCGTACAATTAAAAAATAAATTATAATTAATCGAAATGTATTTGTTTGTTTGTTTTAGTTCGAAATGTTCAAGCGCGTTTACAATTTTGTATATTACAAAGTTTTCATACCGATGGGTATAATAGGTATAACCACATGGGAGAGTATTTTAATATTTTGTATCCTTTGACATAATATTGTATCTTTTATTTTTTTTTTTCTATTTACAGTTTATCATATAAGCGTATTTTCTTTAATTTCAATAATAACAGTTTTGATGGTGGCAGTGCCCGGATTCAGTTTGATGTATCATGGATGTAAATATTTGATCAGTTCTTTGATAAGTTGACAAGCTGTTAAAAGATTTAATTCGGTTAAGTATTATATTTATGAAAACGCTATATGGTAATAAAGAAATGTACAATATAAATTAAACTCTGTTTATTATAGCAAATACGTTATAATTTATAATAATTAATAAATATTATTATTTGGTATTGCTAATTTAACCATTTTATGCCGTTATAATGTTTCTAAATTATGGTTATATTAAACAAGAGTAATAGTATAAAATGATATATTTATAATGTAAATATAGATTATATAGAATTATGATTATGCTACGAAAAATATAAAACTTAAAACAAGCATAAAAATATGCAGCGTATTATAAAAAAAATATATTAATTATTAAATTAATAGTTTTCAATTTGTAAATTTATACATATAAAGTATATATAGTAAAATCAAAATAACTATTTAATAGTTTGAGATACCTGTGAAAGTCGTAGAAAAAAATAACCTTCAATTTATTAATTATTCTTCGACTGAATATTGAATTAGATAGTTATTAAGTCAGAAATATAACAATGTTTATTAAAAAAATAAACATTTCTTGTTAAAACAATTTTTTCCTCAAATATTTTACGCGATACAACACAAAATGTGATTAAAATAAATTAATATTATTGCACATAAAAAAAAGATTGAGAACTGCCGAATTGGGCAAAGTTAATTTACTGGCGGAAAATAAATTAAAATTAAATATATTTTTGTATTTTTTGTACTTCTAGTCATTTTTCGCAAATTCGTTTTGAATATTATATAGAAAAATACTGATTCATTTTGAAAAACACTTTTTTTTTCATTTCATAAAAACGTTTTTATTAGAATATAATGGCAAAATCACTGTTGTGTATAAATGAAAAAAAAAACAATCCTTTCACTAAAACTCGATAATATATTTTTTTTTACGAAGGTAGGCTAAAAAATGAAGGTCAATACTTTAAGAAGTTGACCACATTGGACCAATTTCACTCTTATCTAATTAATTCTATATGCACATATAGTTATAGTATTTAAAAACTAGTATTGAGATATTTATAATAAACATTGGATATACAAACACACGTACATAATATAATTTTAATCGATTTAAATATACTAGAATTTAAGGGGAGTCGCCCACGGGAATCAGTCTTTAAAAATGATTTGCAATGAAATAATTTATTCGTTGTTCTCTGAAAATCGTTTACGTTTCATATCAGGTGTATCAGTCATTGATTCTATCAATTTCATTATTGTCTTGCTTAAAAGCTGAACGTTCATTTGAAAACCTTTTTGATCAGAATTTGAGAATTTTTCTTCATTTTGGCACGTTTCCGCATATGTTCGTTTTTTACCTTGACTCGATCTATCAGCATTTATATTCGAAACAGACGTAGATTGAGCACTGTTATTATTTTCTTCCAGTGAAACAATTTTGGACGTGCTCGGTACTGGTGATTCTTCTCGTCTAGACGTATCTCGTTGTGATTCTAACATTTTTCTCACTAACGGATAATTTTTTAAGAAATCAAAATCGTCATTAGGTGCATCATCTGAAGTTGTTTTCGATATTGACACATCGGACGGTTCATTCAATATATTCGTTAACTTGGACAAAACATTTTGAACGTTATTAACAGGATTAATCTGTTTCGATTTCACACCGATCGGTCGAGTAATACCGGAAAAGTAACTTTTATTCTGAATTTCATCAGTGGGCGCATTACATAATGGTGTTTTTAAAGTTTCAGATATGCCAGAGTTGTCTGGTGATTTAAAAGATGGAATACTTATACTGGCTCTTCTAGGTTTTATTATGGGACTACCTGTATTAAAATATAAATAAATATTTTTATTTTTATATAAATACAAAATACTTTATTACACACGTTAAATTTACCACGTCCACCCTTATTTGGACCGATGCGTAAGGGAGATGGATCCAATTTAATTTGACTGCCAAAATTTCTCAACCTCATTTTAAGATTTAGCATTCTGTTCGTTTTAGCGATCATATTGGCAATTCTACTACGTGTATCTGTTTCTAAAACAAAAAATAATGAATACTTATCTAATATATATATATATATATATATATATATATATATATATATATATATGTATTATGTATAAAAATACACAAAACAATAAAAACAAACTAATATTTTCACCTTTGATACATGTTTTATAACCAACGTATTGACTTAAAGAGAGTTCATTAAATTTAACTTCGTATTCTTCGACTTTGCGCTTTAATTCGGCTTAAATTGTAAAAAAAAATATTTTAAAAACATTAAATTTTATATTTCAAAATAAGTGATTACGAATACAAAATTTTATAAACCTATTTTGCGATCTTGTTCGAGTTGTTTATGAAGCATTTGGCGTTTATTTAAAGTCAAAAGTCTTTTATACAAATCAATCTATAAATCAAATATATACATATAATATTATATTTAATAGTAAAAAGTTTTGGTTATAAATTAATAAGAAAGATTGTAGTACCTTTCTAGAAAGTTTAGTACATCTTTTTTCTAGTTTCAAAGTATTTTTATTGTTTTTCAAACAAGCTTCTCTTAATAAAGTCATTTCAAATATAGGGGCAGATGCTGGTTTTGAAACTGTAAATATAAAATATTTGTTATCATTAATAATAATATTTAATTAACTGTAAATATTGAAGGTTATATATATTATTTATTATATGAATATACATTAATTTGGGAATATTAAGATGTAATTTTAATAGAATAATTTAAAATTAATAAAAAATCATCAAAATAATATACGTTTTATAAATAAATAATATTATATTTTATTAATTATGATTAATATACATAATTAAAAAAATCTTTGGAAAGAAAACATTCTGAATATACACATTTACACACATTTGACTTCGCAGAATGTTGAAAAAAAAACTTTGTATGAACTATTTTTTTTTGAAATAGTGAAAAATAGGTCAGTATTTCCTTTGAAACGAATGTTTAAAATTACATTGAGAGAAAATAACGTCATTGACGAATTTTGATTTTCTTACCACGTGCAATAAATTTATTCTAAAACTGACCTTATTTTATTTTGTTAAATTTTTAGTTTTTGTAAATGAACAAAAACAGCCTTCGTATATTACTTCTTTCGCAATCGAATATAAAAAGGGGGTCTAAAAAAGATTTAGCCGCTTTTAAAATATCTAACTATTTTTTTTATTTTAATCTATTATTATATTATATTAAATATGTGAAAAAAATATATTTGTTTACAAAAAAGGAAATAATATTAAAAATTAAATAGTTTTCTGAATATTAAAAAAAACAGTGATTATGTTCATTTTTATATTTATAATTTAATGATGATTTTTAATTAATAAAAATTATGAATCTTTTTAAGACAAGTAAGTTAAAATAAAATCTCTTTAATAGTAAGATTAATAATAAACAATTTTGATTTTAATTAAGATTTTTTTTAATTGAATTCGGGAAAACCAATCTTAAATGTATTGTTTATATTGAATCTTTTATTTTAAGAATATTTTACTTTACATTTTTAAGACCCCCACCCCCAGTTTTTGAACTCTCAATAAATGTCAATTTGCTAAAATAACTAAAAATAATTTTATAAAATTTGAAATTACAACAAAAGATGTCATGATTATTAAAATTCAATGTACATTTGTAAATATAAAATTTAAATAATGTACATAACTTAATTTCATAATTCTCCTAATGACTATAAATCATTAAAAGAATTATGTATTTTTTTTAAATGTGTATATTTTGTAGATCGTTTAAATCAGAGGTTAAAAAGTAAAAATATTATTAAATATTTTTTTTTAAATAAATATTCGTCACAGCATAACCATACACATAACTTTTAAATATGAATGGTCCAAAATATATATACACTTTAACATATATATATATATATATATATATATATATATATATATATATATATATGTGTGTGTGTGTGTGTGTGTGTGTGTGTATGTATATATATATATATATATATATATATATATATATATATAAATATATATATATATATATATACACATGTTGTACAATAATAGAATTATTGAATCTATTTTCTTAAAAATAAATTGGCATCAAAATATCAAGATGCAAAATTTCTGAATTACAATATTAATATATCCATTTTCTGTAAATATTTTTTTTGTATAAAAAGACCTTTTCAATTTCTTTGTTAAAATACAAACACATTTTAACAATAATTTGTTATAAATATTATAACGCAAGTGTTATAGTATAATTATGTTTTCAAAAAGTCTTTAATTGGACCCTTCATACTTTCAAGTATTGTGTACCTGTCTTATTTGGATTATATTAAATTGATATCTTTACTGTTGGTAAAGATAACGTACCAACAGCGTGTTCTTGCATTTTTTGCCTTAAGAATGGCGCAATGACATCTTCAAAATGCTCGATTGCCATTCCGGATATATCCCGAAGTTCTTGAAGGATTTCAAAAGCCATCGGAAGTTGCTTTGATTCGTCGATAATACTCATGACGTGTCTCAGTTCGTCCAACACCTGAAAATGAATAAAATTTATACTTTACAGTTAGAAAAAACATACAAATAAATTATATTTATAAAATATAATCGTACCTTTCCAGGAATAAAACAGCACATTCCTTGCTCAATAAAGCGATTATAAGCCATACTTAACATAGAAAATCGTGTCTCTATCGATGTTAATATGTCGCAATGCCTGGATAACGGATGAAAACTGTAATAAAAAATTATACAATTAAAATACAATAAATTTAAATAAAAAAATATCTCTAATTAAACATATATTATCAATTACCGTCGTTCACTTTCGCGTCTTGGAAGTTGGAGTTTAAGCACTCTCAAATTGGTAGTCAGACGTCTTTCCATCATTTGAAATCCACGATTTAAAACACGTTGGCATATTATGTTAAAATCTTTACACACCTATAATTAAATATAGATTAATTACATTATGATAAAATTATCATCGCTTGAACTATTATTTAATTTGATCACAACGCAGTTGTTGTTAACATAAATATATAAAACTTTTATTATATATATTCAAATTATTTTAAAAGTTATAGTTCTTTATATATAATCTAATTATTTTTTTTACAGCAAGACCTGAAAAAATATTGCATTATTAAATAAATAATCATACTTTTAAACTAAATAAATCATAGTTTTCATTAGGTTAAGTAAGATTAGAACAAAAATGGAAATTAAATTATTATATTGCATTATTTTTTTTCACTCTTGATATTAGTGAAATATATCAAATTTAACCTAAAATTTTTAGATTATAATGATTATATACATATATATATATATATATATATATATATATATATATATATATATATATATATATATATATATATATATATATATACATAGTAAGAATACAATGTACTCAATGTTTATTTTAAAATATACTTAATTAATTACGATGCGATAAAAATGAAAACGGCGACGACGAGGCCTAACAATGACCACGTTATTTACAAACGAATAAAGAAGAAAACTCAAAATTACAATTCTCTTTTTGGCGACTTGATCATAGGTGAGGAACGAGAATATATGCTCGAGAACGACGCTCGGCAACGAGAGCAGACGCATCGTCGTCTACCCGAATGTCGACGTTTCGTCGGAAAAAAACGTCGACACGATCGACGTTCTAGCGACAAAGCGAAAACGCGACGAAACCACTGACAGACACAAAACAGATGACAGCGCGACGGCGACACTTTCGTCGCGACCGTTTCAACGCCGCCGATTCGACGCGGCGACATTTTTTTTTCTCTCCTGCATCTCGATCAATGGCGGGAATTACGAATATTTATTCCGAATATACAATATATATATATATATATATATATATATATATATATATTATTTATAAATAAACTTGTGTACGCTAATAATTTTCATTTTATTTTTTTAATTATATAATTAATAATTATTATTTTTTTAATTTTTCAATTATAAATTTTTTTAATATTATATCATTTTTTAATTGTATATTATGATAAATTAAAAAATGATTATTAACTACTATTTAAAAAAGATTAATAGGAATATATATATAAAAAAATAATTTAAACAATAAATCTTAATATTTTATTCATTAACGATTAACAATAAACAACTTATAATAATAAATAATATATATATATATATATATATATATATATATATATATATATATATATATATATATATATATATATATATATATATATATATATATATATTAAAAAAAACAAAATATTGCACATAATAAATTTGGCCTCATGCACATCCATCATTACAATAGTTTAAATACTGAATTTTTACATATAAAATTTATAATAAAATATTGCACATTTTAGTGGCACATTATAATAATATAAGTGTAATTCTTAAATTTCAATGTGTATATAATAGATATTGAGAGCGATATATAGTAAATTTGGAAAATGTACGCATATATTAACGCGGCAATTAATTAATGTTTGAAATTAAGAATTTAATTATTAAGTTTGAATTAATAATTTCCGCGAAAGTAATAAATAAGACTTTTTCTAATTAAACGAGATCGGTTAATTGATATTAATGAACGATTATTATAAATTTTATCAGGCTGTATCAAAATATTAATTAATAATATAGGTTTGTTTTTTCTTTGCCATTTAATATTTCCGTTTGTTAAGCATAATTTGTATAATTTATTTTTACGATTTTTATAATATAAAGTATGGTAATATATTTCGAACGTTTTAAATTGATTTTAAAGTTATATATGTATATTAAAAATATTAATATCAGTTTAAATATTTTGATTCTTATTGATTTAAAACGAATAGAAAATTTATTATTTCATAGATAAAATTTATAGTATGATTAATATGAAAATATACTGGGATTTTTTTTTAATATGTAAACATTATGAAAGTGAAGATTTATAGATTCAAGTTAAAATTATAAAAGAATTATAATTATGGAACAAGAAAGAATAACGATGAATAAATTTATCTAGGATACGAAGCGAGATCGATAAACTTTCAACGAAAATATTATTATTAGGAAATCAAAATAAAACCGTAAATATGTTCTTTTTACGTTTTCAAATAATTTCTATCGGATTTAATGCATCAGCTGGTACCGAATTTCACAAAATTTACATGACAATCGCTTCTTAGAACCAGTGAATGTGTTTTTACATTTCGGTCGTCAGTTCTTGTTTAAACACATTCCGAGTATCACGTATGCTAATAAAAATAGTATATATTTTTTATTCGAATAACATAAAAATTTATATTAAAAATATAAATAATCGCGATCAATTATATTTATTTATATTTCAATAATATAAAAACGAATTAAAATAAAAAACGATAAGCAAGAATTACGGATTCGAAAATACGATACAGGTACGTAGATCAGTTTCGATCTTAATCTATATATAATAAATATATATATATTGTGTAATAAATTAACAAAGTTCTTAATTACAGAATAAAAGTTATAATTCGGTTAAGTTTTTTTTTTTACTTTAAGATCGTTCTTCATCATCATTGATAAGAAACTCGTGCATGATAACCTGTCGGTCCTGCGATATAGCTGACTTTTTGAAGTCTTCCATCCGGTAAAAGCACGTGATAATTGCCCTTCGCTGACTTTCCATCAGAGACTTCCTCGTGGCCGAAGTCGTTTCCCGAATGAGGATCTCTCACACGATATCCGAATTCATATTTTGACGCATAATGTAACTAAAAATAATATCAATTGTTTTTATATATAATAAATTATAACAACAGAACATGGTCGGAAATTTCACTCTTTATGCTAATATATAATTGTTGACAGTTAAATGACACAAAATGCTGAAATTTACAACCAAGGTCTGATGAGTATTTAAACATTAGTATATGTTATAAATATTTATTTAAAATGAAATATTTATAAAATATGAAAAATTACAAAATAAATAATTATATAATACTGTGTTTTATTTTTTTTTTTACAAATATTATATTAATATTTCTAAAACAATTAAATGTATTTAAAAATAATAAATATTTTTAACACATATAAATAAAAATTTGTACAATTATAATATAAAATATATAGCGTGTAATTAATTTAATTTTCGTATTTTGTTCAGAAAGAAAAAATACGTGTTATTTTTTCTTTTACTTCCTAGTTAATATTTTTAAATTTAAGAATAAAAATATAGTCTTATTTATTATAAAATTCATGAAAGCTCATGTACCCAAATATATAAATAGAAAAATAAATATAATAAATAATTTAAAGCCACGTATCACTTTATGATGTAATTGATATTCTATCATACGAATAATATTCTCGAATATAAATCTATTTTGACAATCGATCAAAATCAAATAATTGAAGCTTAACGAATAAACAATGGCGATTCATTTTTAATTTCAAAAGCTTTCGATTAGTAACTGTCCGTTGTAAAACTTTCCACTTTCATATTCTTCAAAAATGAAGTCGTACATGTAATATATATATATATATATATATATATATATATATATATATATTGAAATTTTGAGAAAGGAACACGAAGCCTCCAATATCATTATCGCACTTTCGGGCAACGACCGATTTCACCAATTCATTACCAGTCATGATGATGTACGGTATTCGTTCGAAGGTCAATGTCGTCGTCACGTACGTTTCTTTCAAAATTTTTCACCGATATCATTGTCAATTCACAGTTTCTGAGTCAAATAAAAAAAATCTTTTTTTTTTTCAGTAAAAATTCGATTTAATTTATTTATATGTAAATTATTCAAGAACAGTTAAATTGTCTAAATATGTTGTAATTTTGCTGTCAATTTGTCAATATTGTGCGATAAATGCAATATATGCTGTTTCCTTTGTGATCTTGTTTTGTGTAATTTAATCGGTCTTCTGTGCCATTTGTGTGGTTTTTTTCTAGTTTTTTTCTGTAAAGGCTGCCAGTGATGATGATGATGATGACCGTGTTTTTCTAGTTTTTCCTGATAAATGTTTAATTTATCGATGTGTATGTCACTTCCATCTTTACCATTATCCAATATGTATGGTTCATACCAACCGGGACTTTCATGTCTGTGGACATTGAAATCTAATCGATGTTTACCTCGTGTTTTATATCTGAAGTTATTTTTGAATCTACGTTTTATAATTTGTGGTCTTTCATATATATAATCGTCTCCATATGCCGAAGCATATTGAGGAAACTCATCCAAATTTGATTTATAATAATTATACTCATCGTCATTTTCATCATAATCGTCCTTTATAAATAAAGGACGATGATTTTTATACCTAGATCCGTATGATATATCTGGATCAACATAATCATCATAATTATTGTAACGAGAAGCATATCTATGATGAATATTTGATCCAGAATCCACTAAGTCTTCATATTCTGATGGTTCCTCTTCGTTGAATTCCTCATATGGATCATCATATTCGCGAGGAGTATCATCATAATCTTCAGATTCTTCGTAACTATGCTTACTCAAGAACGGATTTCTTTTCAAATGTCTATCATAATCGTCTTCTTCGCTATACATATAATGATGACGCTTTGGTTTCTTTGTTAGAAATTTTCTAAACCTCCATTCTTTTGGTCTATGTACCCTCGTTCTAACCCCTTTATATACTCTATAAAGTGGTCTTCTAATTCTTCCAATTTTAATTAAAGATTCATAGTGTGGCACAGAATTAGATGAATTATTGGATATTGACAAATTTGCTGTACCATAAATACCATCGATATTTAATGTATCATTAGAATTATCGAAGAATTCATAATCGATATCATACTTTTCCGTAGTATTATCGGAATTACCATCATCATCGTAATAATAAAATTCTTCTTCATCATCGTTTGATGTTTTATTCGAAGTTACATTGGGATCATCAAAATCTTTTGCAGTTATAAAAATATCAGTTTCTAATTTAAGACTGGGTTTAGTAGTGTTACTAATATCATCAGTGCTTACCGATCTTTTGTTACGAACCGTCTTTTTTAGTTTTAATTTGGAATATTTTGTATTAAAAACAGTTTTATTCATACTTACATTATCCGTATCTGAAACAGTATATGGCAGGCTATCTTGGTGTCCGCTGATTACATGATTGGCAACTTCTACTTTGTAATAATTCGTTGCTGACGTATGACTTAATGGTGCTTCAGTGGCATAAACATATTTAATTTGTTGTTCTTTGACATCTGCTATATCGTTGACATTTTCTGTAATCGGAGTATGATCTTTGTAGCTGTAAGCATATTGTTGATATTGCTGGTTGTTCTGTTGTTCTGCTTCATCGGCTTCGTATGAAGTTTGATAGACGTATCTGGGTTGTTCAGCTGCTTGAGCATCCAAAGAAGACGCTTTCAAATTGATGTTTGAATTATTTATATCGTTAAAATTGAGTTTGTGGTTTCTTTGTAGTAGCTGATTGAATTCTTTCAATTGCTCATTGGGATCTTTTCCCAACAGGGAACTAAGTGAACGTATATCGTCGCTCGTTTTATAATATTCATATTGTGCTGGTTGAGAATTCTGACCATAATAATTTGCAGTTAAAGCATTGTAACCATGATTTTTGGTTTCTGGTAGGAACGATGCGTATAGATTTTGATTGTTGGAAGACGTGAAATAATTCGGACTCAATACATATGGAGTATTTCCGATATAATTGTGAGAGATGGCTCTTTTCTCGGTATTGGCTTTATTTAAATTTTCATTATTCTTCGCCTTATTTGATTCCACCACGTTGATTCTCTTGTTTCTGGTCTGTCTGAAGTTTTTCCACCATTCTGAATTGGGAAAATCTTTTATGCTCAATCCTCGCTCTTTGAATTCGGTTTCTAAACTAATTTTTCTTTCGATATCTCTTTGATAATCGTCGTGTTGTTCTCGATATGCTCTTAAATAACTATCCAAGGGTTGATTCTTTGCGTGTTCCATGAGTGCTTTGTGTTTTCTCGATTTTTCCATATTGTATCGCCTTTGCTGATTCTCAACGTGGATTTGAGCTCTTTTATTCATGTCTGTTTTACTTTCCGATATCGAAGAATTTGTTTTGCTGACTTCTGATGTTTCACTAGATTTTTCATATACAGGTTTCAACTGTAGTTTTGCAGTCTCAACAATCGATATAAATAAAAAACACAATACGGCTATCGAAGTTATCGATGAAGTCATTTTGAACGATGTTAATTCTGAAGCAAAATAAAAATATCTAATGTTATTTTAATTTATCATATATATAATATAATTCAAAATGATGATAGAAGATTTTAATTAAAAATTTTCAACCGTTCACTTCTGATTTGACAAGAGGGGAAAATTGCTTTTATTCGTATATCTCAAATCGCAATCATTATTTTAATTAAATATCAAATTTACAATGCAATTACGACGAATCACCGTAATTAACGTCGTTATAAAAGCTAAAACTCGATTTCTGTCACGCGGTACGTTGACCTTAACCGATTTGTATTGACAATGAAATCTCGATCGAGACTCGAGAATTTTCTCCGATTTTTCTCGAAATGTTCACCGCCGAAGGGTTAATTTCTTTGTTGTGCAATTATTGAATTCGAACGTGAAATTAAATTCGAAATGTGAAAGCGCATAACTGATAGTTAGTCAAATAAATTTGAAAACCGGTCGCACTTGGTGTCATATAGAAATGACATCTTGGTGTCATCTCGACGTAACACTAAACATGGATGAAAATAAAGATTTTCTATATATGGAATTAATATTTGCATTTTACAAGTTAATATATATTGTCTTTCATTTATTATTCAAGTTATTTTCTTTGCAACATTTAACTCGTTATTATAAAATCGAGATTGTACGGGTTTTTTATCATTAAATTTCTATAATATAATATAAACAGAAATTGATAAAAATATTATATATATATATATATATATATATATATATATATATAAATAATCAAAAATAATTATTTTGGTATTGAATAGAATTTGATTCAATACCAAAAAAAGCTTACAGAATAAATTGTGATCCGAAAAGAATCCGAAATAAATATTTTAATGTATACAAATAATTACATTCTCAGAATTTATGAATACGAAAAATATTATTAGAATTAATATATTAAAGCAAAAATTTAGTTCAAAATTTTTAAATTATCGGTTCTATATATAATTATTGATTTCTCTATACACATTCTTTATGTTAATAAATTTGAAGCATTAGATTAAACTATAATTTAAAAATCACGAAACAATCTTATCATTCTGATTCAAATCTTTAAATACAATATCATCATAATTTTAATTTATATAATATATTTTTTTATCACATCGTAGAGATAAAATCGAATTATATTAACGGTCAATTTAACATCAAAGAGTAGGACGCATTAATAGCGATCGGTATTTAATCGTTATTTGTATTAAAAATGATAATGAATCCGAAAATTAAACGCGGAACGAAATGGACGAATTAAATTGCAATGAAAAATAAAAAAAAATGATCACTTGTAATTTATTGAAATTAAATCTAATTGCGCCAGGTGAAAATGTAAAATAACTGATGATTTTCAGAATTATTCATATGTTTACACGTATTAAATTATATATGTACGCTTCTATTAACAATTATGACAGTAATTTGTATACGTAATGTAATGCTTTTATTAATTAATAGCCGTACTAAATCAATATTAATAATTCGATGTTAATAGTGAAGAAATATATAATTATTAAAAATATATAAAAAATAATATAATTTAGATAAATTTTGAAACATGCAATAAAAATCATTTTTTTCAATTATATATTATTTTAATGTATATATATATTATAAAGAATGAAATGGAAAATTATCCTTATATTTTTATTTATATAATTACATATTAACATATGTAATTTTATGCATTTTTAT
This sequence comes from Leptonema lineaticorne, assembly GCA_024500535.1. Taxonomy (NCBI): domain Eukaryota; kingdom Metazoa; phylum Arthropoda; class Insecta; order Trichoptera; family Hydropsychidae; genus Leptonema; species Leptonema lineaticorne. The sequence goes on along the minus strand of JANIJI010000016.1, from coordinate 2,757,524 downwards.
ATAGTATTAATCTTTAGTTTCATATAGAAATTAAAGATTGAGGACAATATCATTTACAATATAATAAATAAACAATAGATTAAAATTAATTATAATAAATTTAGTGTTCTATATGTATTTACTTTACAAAAAAATGTTTTATGAAATAAAAAATACATGAAATACATTAAAAAAAATACATTAAAAATATTTTTCAAAATTAGAATTACTTGATAAATAATAAAAATAGTTCTAAAACAAATTTACTTATTAAAAAAATATATTTTAAAAGTATAATGCATCAAAAATTATCGGAATTTTAATATACGAATTTGGCAATAGAAAATCACTATACGACCATAATAGTCTATCTTTATTTATTTATATTTAGTATGAAATAGGTTAGTTTTTTTTTCATATATAAAAATGATTTTAGTTTATTATAATAAGTATTAACATGCGATTTAATATATATATATATATATATATTTAATTTACTTTTTGAACACTCAAAAATAAATCAAAACGGTTCTCTGTCCGAAATGCAAACCACAACTGTTTCACTTTCATTCGACGCCGCCATATTTGTATATTTTCCACGCACTGTCCAGTAAAGGATCAGCAGTTCTCAAAATTTTCACCATTTCACATTTTCATTTTTATTCGCTGTCGTTTATACGCTCGTTTAATATCAGATAACATTTACGATTTGGAAGTTCAATTTTTCATTTTCGCACATTTAAATTTATTGGCGTGAAAAATATTAAATAAATTATTTTAACATACGTATATATATATATATATATATATATATATATATATATATATATATATATATATATATATATAATTGATGTAATTTTATAATCGTGAAATTTTATTTATATAATATTATTGATCAGATAAAACTATTTTATCTATGTGAAAAAGTAAATTATTTAAATTTCTAAAAAATTTAAAAATCTGTATGATGTATATGTATATAAAAATCTAAAAATCTGTATAAATGCATAAATATTTGAGAAAGTACGATTGTTCAGAGCGAGAGTAAATCTGCAACAAGTTGTACATACAATGCATGAAGAAAAAAAATTACAAGATGAAGGTGAAAGACTTGAATGCCAAGGTTTTTGGTCCACGCCTCGTCGTGGTTACGGATGATAAAGAAGAAATTCTGTCTCCATTGTCAGAGGTGACTCTGAACAGAATCTTCGCGATTCTTGATCAGTACTTGGTTTTAGCGCCTTTTTTTAACAAAAAAAAAAAGAATTCGTCGTTGTCAATTTTTTTGAATCGCGATGAACCGGAATCGTAATGGCGACTTTCGCCATATGTTATTTGTCATGGTCGTCATTTCGGCTCTCGATATATTGTCGACTATTTAACACATTATAAAAAAGTCATGATCTATTAAGTGTATTATATTATTTTTTCGTTCATAATGAAGATGATTTTCTATTTAATAGTATTATATCTAAAAATTAATTCACTATTTATTTTTTTTAGAAATTTATAATATATCTGCAAAATGAATTATAAATAAAATTAATGAATATTAAAAAAATAAAAATATTTTTTTAATAATTTATAAATATAATCAGAAATCAAATAAGTTTTTTTAATTTCAAAACATTTTTTTAAATAAATATTTATTATATCTATATTACACAATTATTAAAAACCTTTAGTTCACAGTTTAAATATATATATATATAATTTTTTTTTTAATTTTAATTAAAATTATAATTTTCTAACATTCAAAAGTTTAACGGTAAACGGTAAAGAAATTGAAATATCAACATTAATATATTATTATAATTTTTACATTATACATACATTAGATATGCATCTCTATATTCATACATAATCAAAATATACATTTAAGGTAATTTTTTATTCTTTTTTTACTTCTTTCAAACATATTTAAAATATTTTTTTTGAATGATTTATATTAAAAGTTAATCAGCAAAAAATAATTAAATTTAGATAAATTGGTATATTTAAATTTTACTGTATATTATTATAACGAAAGATTTTAATTCAAAAAAAAAATAGAAATTTCCATAAATCAATTTAATAGTTAATAAACTGTTTTTATTAGATACTTAAAGAAATAATATGAAAGACAATATATATTATTCATTAAATCTGTTTAAAATAATAGAAATTATATTTATTTTTTACGTACAACAATAAATATTATTTTACTCTAGAAATTTTAAATCACATTATAAAATGTATATAAATAAATAATTTCTTGTATAACGTATTTGTTAAAAAAAGCTCAAAAATTTTGAATTTAATTCCCAAAATAATGAAAATGTCGTTATAAAAAATAATGAGGTATTGGAAAATAATCAGAAATTCATCGGTTTCAAATTTTATCATTTTATATCCAATGTTATTCAACAAAATCAAAAGTTTGAATATTCTTCTTTTATATAAATAAAATAATCCAACGTACCAACAGATAAATTAATAATAATTATAAAGATTAATTGCCATTTTTTATTATGAAAAATTATAAAATAGTGGTGAGAATGTTTATAATTGTTAAACAAATAATAAGATCTAATTCTTTTCTTAGATTTTTATTTTTTAATTATACTTTTTCAGTTTTCTACTTTAATTGACATAAAAGTGCAATATTTCATTAATTTATTTTACAATAATCATCATAATAAAATGCTTATTATGTAAATAGATTTTGAAAGTTGCTCATAATATATATATATATATATATATATATATATATATATATATATATATATATATATATATATATATATAAATAAATATTAAAATAAAATGATCTTCGTTAAAATTTACTTAAACTCAACATTCCGTCGAGCTTATAGGAAAAACTTTCGGTTTTATTTGTTTATTTATTTATTTATCAATATAGATGGATCAGTTCGTTTATTTACTTCCAAATATATATATATATATATATATATATATATATATATATATATATATATATATATATATATATATATATATTTAAAGAGTCTCAATCACGCAATATAACCGAGAGAAAGTCGAACGGGTAAAAAAATCTCGAAATTAAAACGGCGCATAAATTGACCTGTGGAGAGTTTTTAATAAGACGATTTACGAATCGATATTTTCGACGTTGACGATATGAAATTGTCTATGTCAGTGGCGTCGCTAGGATCTATTTTATTTTATTTTCATCACAGAACTCTCAGTCTCAACTTGTATATATAATTGATTCAAAAATATATACACGTTTTTTTTAAAAAAAAAAACTATATTATCTTGTAAATATTATGAAATAAATCAGATGTCATATTGTATAGATTTAAATTGTAATAAATATATTGTTATGAATATTAATAATGAATAATAATATCTTTATATTATATAAAATTATTTAGTAACGCCACTGAAATTTTATTATACGAAAAACATATTTTTATAATGTCATTATCGTCTCTTAATGAAGTGAAATGGAACTTTTAAAAGCTCTTAATTTTTACGATATATAAATTAAAAAAAACATTATTTAATATTAAAAATTCAGCATAAAAATATTTTCTTTATAAATATTAGAAACGTCCTAAGTCTTGAAAATGAAATAATATTTTTAATTCATATATTATTTTATAAAAAAAAAAATATATATATGTGTTGGTCATAATTATAACTCTTAATGTTATTTTCAAAAATATAACCACTTTCCTCTCGATAATATTCCGTAATAATTTCGATAAATAAAACATATGGAGAATACGTGAAAGAGATATAATTTATTATTTTAATAAATTGCACAATTATTTATAATATATTGCGATATTATTAATAATAACTAACGATGATATTGCACATACATAGAAGTTCTATAGTTGTTACGCGATATTTGAATTGACAGTTGCGCGAGTGTCATAAGACGATATAATTCGACCTTATGCGATACAAATCATATTTACAGTTTTAATTAGTATTATATTATGATATATTTAATTTTAATAATTTTCATTCTGCAAGTGAACAAATATAATTAATATAATAATTAAAAAAATAATTTTTGAAATTTAAAATAAGATATAAAAATGAAGGGAAACTATTTATTATGTTAATCAAATATATATATATATATATATATATATATATATATATATATATATATATATATATAAACATTGAATGTATGAAAATCCATTAAAACCGACGTAGTTGAAATAACGGTAATTATATTACCGTAATAACTTTCTTTTTAAGAGTTAAATCGTTACATCGACGCACGTCGGTCATTTGATTTCGTTTTTTTTTCCATTTTAACTTTTATTATGTTTCACATAGTTAGAAATTTTCACATGTTCATCAGCCGAAATGTGAACTTCTGTATATTATAACGAAGAAAAAAAAATGTCGTTTAGTGTTTTCGCACCAGTTGAACAACTTTCTAATTGGCACATGATTGCTAACGAATCTTTATTATTATATTTCCGTTTTCTCAAACGCAAAAGCTCCGAATTGTGAGGTGGTTTTAAAAACAAGATCATTTTTTTTTTTGTTGTTTGTTGTCTATAAAACTGTTGATATATGATGAATATACAATTCAAACATTTATACAAAAATTTGAAGTACAAAAAGAATTCAGAAATCACAGAAAAAATATACTGAATAAAGGATTGTTAATAAAATTATATAATTAATTTTAATATTTAATATTAAAATTAATACTTATCATTGTTTATCCAATCTAATAAATAAATATGAATTTGATACATTATAAAAAATATTGATAAATAATAATTATTAATAATATTATTATGAAATATTGGATTATAAAATAAAAATAAATAATAATTGTGTCGATTAATTCACAACAACACTAACTTCGAGTCTCGCAATACATATAAACATTGCATGGTAAGCGATAAATTTGTTCTAATTGAAATTTATCTTATTTGTCATTAAAATACTGCGTCGTTTCAAAATGACGATTTGTTAATTGATTGTCCTCTTATCATTGGTTTGTTTACGATGATTTTTTTAATCTCGGCAACGAATATGAAAAATACAAGTGTTATAAATAACAGGAGACTGCGAGAATAGAAAACTGACTTGTGTTGTGATATATGTAATATTATGTTATATATAATATATATTCAAAAAAAAAAAATTTACTTCCATGTAGAATTATATTAATTTACTTTTAAAATTGTTATAATATAGTGAAAGTTTTTTTTTTTTATTATTAATAGTGAAACATATATATGCAAATTGTTACATATAATATTTGTATAGTGATATTAATATTAATTAAATACGACGAAAAAAATCTGAATGCAACAATAATATTAGATTTTTATGTTTTATATTGTATTTAAATAATTCATATTTGTATATCACACGATGAAAAATTAATAATAACTTTGAATAATAGTTATTTTTTTAATGATGTAATAAAATACATAAAATTATAATAAAGTATAAGACAAGTCATAAGTTTTTATGTTGTTTCATATTCAACATTTTTTTTATTTTTTAATAAAACTAAATAAAAAAAAAGGAAATTATTTGCATGAATTGAAATTATTTTGACATTTTTTTATTGAGAATTATTATTGAATGTTCATTTGGAAATCTTAATTAATATTGTAAAAATATATTTTTCTCATATATTGAAATATTTTTCATATGTAATAAATACTGTCAAATTCAAATATATTTATATTTTTTTTTATTAATAGTTATAGAATCCAAAATGGTTCAAAAGAAAATAACACAGATAATTGAAGAGAGTCGCATGTTAAAGACACCGATTCTATCGTATGAAGTATATCCGGAACCCAAATTGGATGTGGAGAATTTCAAGTATAACAATGCTCCACCGTCATTTATATCAGTCGTGTGGCACATTTCTTCAAAGACTCTATTGAAGAATATCAACAGTCAGAACGTGGATACAATTCCGCCTGTTAAATTGGCCTATTTGATTTCCAAAGCCAATTATAATGTGTTACTGCATTTATCGTGCACAAATATGAATAAGTCTACGTTGAAATGTATATTGGATTATTTGAAACAAAATTCGATAAAGAATATACTTTTGCTTCAAGGAGGTATGTGTTGTAAATATTTTATATTTATTTACTTATTTTTTTTTGTATTATTTAAAGAATTGTTGAACTTTTATATAAAAATTAATTCTGTGTCTTCAAAGCTATTAGAACGCCATCTAGTTTTCAATCATCATATTATTTTATATACATCTATATAAAGTAATATTTATTATATATATTTTATATATAAAAATAATTTTCAAACTTTTTAAAAGTTAATATAAATTAATAATTAAATTTTATTTTTATTATTTTTTTTATATAAAATTAATAAAAAGTGAACTAGTAAGAATTTCCATATATTATATCAATTGATATTCATCAATAGATATCTGTTTACTCATATGCTACAAAAAATTACAAAATTAAGTATAATTTCTGTTAAATTTAATTTTTAAATAATTTTCGACTTAAATTTTTATGCTTGATATTATTTTTTACTTTCCTTTAATATTTATATTTTATTCAATTTTTGAAGTAAAGGGAGAATATATTAAAATTTAATATATATATTTTCTTTTATAATAAAAATATTTAATTTAATTTTTATATATTTAAGTTCTGTTTGATGGAATAATCATAATTATAATTTTTATTAAATGAAATTTATAAATTTCATATTTCAAATGTTTTAATATTGTACTGTTGTGGGTTTCAGACGAATTTGTTTCAGCTGACAATGATGATTTTAAATATGCTGGTGAAATGATTAAATTTGTACGCCGTTTCTACAATGATTATTTCTGTATTGGAATAGTTGGGTTTCCGACTGGTCATCCCAAAGGACCCAGTTTCAATCAATATATAAATATAATGAAAACGAAAGTGAACGATGGCGCTGAATTTATAATAACTCAAATATTCTACGAGTCCTCTCATTATTTGGATTTTGTGAATACATGCAGACAAAATAATATACAAGTGCCAATTTTGCCAGGATTCTGCGTATTTCCAGCATTTAATGTATTGCAGAAAATGGCCAATTTGACCAAAATCACAATACCGAAAGAATTATTTCACAATTTACTCGAAAACGAAAATAATAATATTAAATTTTTAAGAATTCTAAACAATCATATATTGAAAGTAATCAACGAGCTTATCGAAAAAGAACCAGAATTTCCTGGTCTCCATTGGTTTTCATTGAACAAATCAGAACAAATACATAATATTATTAAAAATATTCCAATTTTCAATAGCATACCAATACTAAATATATAAATTATAATTATAATAATGTAGAAATGAAATTGAATTTTTATAAAATATTAAAGGTAACTTTATTAAGCAAATTTATTCTTAACAAATACAATAGTCTTAATACTGAAATAAGTGCACAAATAATGCTATATTAAAATATAATAACATCGAATTTAATTATTACCTAAAATTTAGGTCCTAAATTATGGCAAGATCATAAATAATTTTAACACATTATTATAACACAAGGCACTGACTAAAAAAATCTCAAAATCTCTATATCTAGTATAAAATATATGTAAAAATATGTACAAAACAGTATATTAATATTATAATTATAATTATATATATATATATATATATATATATATATATATATGTAGTTTTAATTGATTATTATATAATAAAAGCGAATAATAAAAAATCACATAATTATATTTTACCATAAATAAGATTTTTTATTTATTTTTTTAATTTTTATGATTGACTATCAAGTTCTTCAACCACTAAAAGAACTGTTAAGAATCCCAAAATTTAAAAATTAGAACTGAAATCTAATTTTATTGACTGAATGAAAAGGATATGGATTATCCTGATATATTAACAACCTTGTGACTCTGGAGTACTTTTAATGACATTAGAAAAAATAATCACAAAAATATATTTTACTTCTTTGTCACATCCCTTTTAATAGGTTTTCCATTCAAATCAATTTCAATACTCGGTATTAATGGTGGTTTAAATCCATATTCTAATCTATAACCTCTGCTTTTCCTTTCAGATCTCTGATGATTCAGATTATTTCCGTTTATTTGCTCGTATTGATTCCATGTGTTGAAAGAAGTCTTCAATGGAACTGGTCCTACATATGGATTAAAATATTTTGAAGGTGTAATGTTGGATAATAATGATTGTACGGAATATAATTTGTTTCCACCATATGACGATGGTGGTTTTCTATAATATGAATCGACAAACGTTGGATATTCAACTTTAGTTGATGGTAAAGATTGAAGATTTTGTTGTATTGATGCTAGAGTTTTTTGTTGCCAATCGTAGTTTTGGTTTACAATGAATAATGGACTTAATGGTATAGCAAAATTACTTTGTACAGGATATGCCAGTAATGATGGACTATTAATTAGTTTTAAAGGCTGTGGTTTATTTATATTTTCGTTATAAAGAGGTGCATTAACTTGATGGGCAACTTCAACTTTGTATGGCACTTTGACTTCGACTGGATAGGGTATTTTCTTTTCAATTATTCGCGGGACTTCTACGGGATAAGGTACTGGTTTTTCCACGGGATATGGTTTTTCAACAACTTGCGTAATATGAACCGGTTTTTCGACAACACGTTCAACAATTTTTTCCACAGGATATGGAACTTGAACCGGTACTTGTTTTTCGACAATCTTTTCAACTTCTACTGGATATGGCACTTTCTTCTCAATAATTCTGTCGACAGGAATCGTGTGATGAACGTGTACTGGATAAGGCACCGGTTGTGGTACTTTAACTTCTACAGGATAAGGCTTTTCAACGTATTTCGTAATCTCTACCGGTTTTTCAACAATTTTTTCCACTTCAACAGGTACAGGAACTTTCTTCTCAACTGGATACGGTACAGGTACTTTAGTTTCAATATGTATCGGTACTGTGACTCGCTTTTCTACTTCATAAGGAACAGGAACATGCTTTTCAATAATTGTTGGTACTGGATAAGGTACAGGTTTTTCGATTTCTATTGGTATATTAGTTGGATTTTGCACCACGACTGGAATAGCGTACGGTTGTTTAAATTGTTGATATACATTATTCTCAACCACTTTATCAAACTGAGCTTTTAACGGTAAAGCAGTGGGATGTTGTATTGTTATTGCATGTTGATTACCAGAATGTAGCCTTTGTTCTGAAGTTTCTGATTCTGATAAGCTTTGTTCTGCATAAAGATTATTATCAGCTTGTACCAATAATTGAGAAGTTGTGCCATGCAAAATTTGGCCCTCGGTTTGATGATGTCCAATGTGTTCATTGTGATTAACTTGACTGCTGACCAAAATTGTTGCTTGAGTTGGTTGAACGGATATGTGTTGATTTGATACAACATTGAGCGGTGACACTGTTGAACTTACACTTGAAATTGAAGAGTGATGTTTAATTTTTTCTTCTTCGTGTTCTTCAATTTCCTGAGAAATTTCTTGAGCTTCGAATTGATTGATTTGTTCCGTAGGATGGATTAATATTTGTTGTGCACCTAGTTGATACAATTGTTGATTTAAATTTTCTTGTATTATCTTAGAAGATTGTAAAGCATTTTTGAATTGAGTTTGTTTGATGTTGTTAACATGTTGATCGCTATTTATTACTTCCAAAGGTGATTGTGAATTATGAGCTAAATTATTGACTTGACTATAAAATGTTTGTTGTTCTCCTCCATGTTGAATATTAATTGGTATAGATTTTACCAGTTCAACAACTGTTTTAATTCTATTTTTATTTTCATTATTTTCTTGTTCAATAACTTCATCTTCAACGTGTTTGATATTTGTTTTATCAGGACAATCTAGATATTCAACTTTATTCGAATTAACAAGTCGGAGCCCTGCTGTTAACGGAGCCAAAAATTTCTGACTTACATGACTTTGTCTCGGGGTTGATGATTGAAGATCAGCATATTGACTTTCTGTACTACTTTGATATAATATGGATGCTTCAGTTGTTGAAATTACGTTTGATCCAATGTCAGATTTGAAATCAGCCACAACGATTGGTTGAGCGAATTGGAGATGTTCATCTACAGGCGATTCTATGGAAATAATTCCAGCTCCAATTGGTTTTTTATATGAAGGATTAGTTATTTTTCCATATGAACTACTGATGGTAAAGGAATTTTGTTGTTGATTATAATTGGAATCCTGATGATTAACAACATGTGTATATTCAACAGATGGATTAACTAATCCTTCATTTCCAACATATAAATCAGTTTCTGCAGCTCCGTTTATTTTCAACAAATCTTCGTTAGATACTAAATTTTGAGTAGATGCTACTAATTTGGAATATGAATCATCTTTTTGATTATTTATATTGATTACTGGAGCAGTTGTTGTTACAAATTTACCTACGTGCAAATTAGATGGTAATATTTTCGTTCCATAGTCACCAGATTGTTGAGCAGCCAATAACCCATCATTATATAACGAAGATTCAGTGGTAACTTTATGTAAAGTAACTTGTTGTGGTGTATGTAATATTTTATTTGGTGATATTGTTGATATTTCAATAGGAGCATTATTGTAGATATGATTTTGATTTAAACCATTATGAGAAGATCCAACCTGTTTTTGTTGTCCAAATTCGAATTTAATACTCGATTTAGAATGATCATTTTCAACATTAGATGCATATTGGACTGCATCTCCGGATAGATATTGTAAAGTTTGTGCTTGATACGGAATTGTTGATTGAGTTGGAGATACATGACTTACGCTAGCAGTTATTGGATTATTTTGCGCCTTGGTTTCGTATTGAATTTGAGGAGTCACTGGTTGAAGAGCTGACTGAGATGATACATGAGTTAAAACCGTCGGTAAGAAATGTTGATTTTGAACAATTTGAGGTTGAGCTGTATTAAGTTCGTTGCGAATCACAATATGATTAGATGAAGCGGTTGGTAAACTAAGTTTAGGAGTATGATATCCTGTCGGAACTTTCTGTGAATTAAATAAAATTTATGTGATAACTATCAGATGTATTTCAGTTTACAATAATACTTGTTAATGAATCTAACTTTATTTATTGACGTAAGTGGCGCGTTTCCTGATAACTTTTTAATGGCTTCTTCACCGAGTGCTAAATGTGTACTGGAAGAGCCATGTTCAGATTTAGAGCTATATTTAACTATCGGATGAAAACCCCAATCATCAGCTACATATTGTACTTCTTGAACGGCTGATTCCTACAAAAAAAAATAATTAATAAATTTCTTGAAAAATTATATATTTTCACATGTTATAATTTGCATACATTTGGTAAATCCACGTAATAATGTCCTGACGTGTGTTCTCCATCACGTTGCTCTAAATGTCCTTGTTTATTGCCCGATTTATAGTCGATCGTATAACCAAAGTCATATTTAGGAGGATTCTAAAATAATATTAATAATACTAAAATAGCAATTATTATTTTTATTTAGTATTGAATTAATTTTATACTGACCGGATCGGGTATTTTCGGTTTTTCAATATAACCAGGCGGTTTTACCGCAAACACCATTTGCAATAATCCAATAATTAATAATTGTATTAAAAGCATCTAAAAATTAAATATAAAATATTATAATAATTGGAAATAATTATTTTATCATTGTGATAATCATTTAACATGTTTTTTTTAAACGAGACATCTATTGAGAAAATTGACAAAAAATATTCACATAAATATAATACATTTTTAATGTGCTAATTTTTTTAAGTTGCCATAAGAGTATACATTTTATATTATATATAGGTAATAATGTTTATTTGTTATACGTAATATCATACGTTCAAAAATAAATTTTATATATCCGACAGTTGACGATAATCAGAAAGTATACTTTCAATAAAATAAACGGATGATTTAATCATTAGTCTTTCAGCGACTGCTTTGTATTAGAAATTATTTAATAAAAAAATAAAGCCTTTCATCGAATAACAAATAGAAATTTTGCAATGTGAACGACCTTCGAAAGGTCAAGTTCAAGAGAACGAACATTGATCAGTTAAGAAGAATAAAAAAAAAATAATAATAATGCGTCGCATTGTTTTCAACATTTTGAACGGATTCGCGTGAAAATCGCCGACTTTTCCGTGCGAATATATTTTTCTCGAGAAAAACCGTTAATTTCGAAACAATGATATATATATATATATATATATATATATATATTTAACCGTTGCGAATGTTAAGTTAAATTCAACGCATTTCTCAATTAACGTTGACATATAATTAAAGCTCAATTATCGAATAGCATCGATTGTTTATGTAGTATATTTATAATATATATAATATATATAATAATACATTGTAATGCTTTCACAGAACCGGTTCTCATATGTAAATTAGAAATGAATATATTAAAAAAAATCGCTCTTTAATTTATTGATCGTCATTAATTTTTATATTGTGTAATATTTTTTATTATGTCATGCTTAATGAATGAAATGTAACGACAAGCCTTTTATTTATTGATTTATTATTTTGATATTGATAAATTTATTTTATTATATTAATTAATTTTATCTAATATATATTAATGTAGAAATCTATGTTTAATCTTCCGATATATATTTCCGCTGAAAGATTTCATATATCACCCACATTTCAGTTATTAATGTATGTAAAGATTTTCTTAAATGAAAGTAGAAAATATAAATGATATCCTGCGATTTATATTCGGAATTTTATTTTTTTTATTTCAATTAAAATTGATTAAGCAGAATTAAAATGATTTTTTTTATTATTTAAGCATGTTTATTTTTATGCTAGCTGAGAATGTATTATTAATATTTATATTATTTTATTTTAAAGTTCATATCTCAAGGCCTAGTTTTCCAATTATATTTAGGAATAAATAATTACAATATTTTAGATAACCGTATTTACAATACGATATTGCATAATTTTAAAATAAAAAAATAATAATTTTGTGTCTGTATGTCAAATTAGAAATACAGAAAATAATTGTAATAAAATTTCTTAGTAATAATCGTCATTATTTAAAATAAATCCATTATGCATCCGAAACATTCTTTTAAATTATTTCAGAAATTATGTAATAAAAAAAATAGAATCAAAATTATATTTATCTATTATATATCTATATATATATATATATATATATATATATATATATATATATATATATATAATATTTTTTTGGTATGAAAATGTTCGATTTTCACATATGAAATTAGTTCATCACATACATATATGGTAATAGTATAGATTTCATATTAATGATACTTTAGTAGATCACCGTAGCCTTGAAGCTTTTTGAAAACTTCATTATGCCGATGCAGTTTAGATATTTACACTAGATGCACTGGTTTCGAAGATGACCTGGTCCGGAAAGTCGATCTGGATCTAAATTGCATAATTGCTACTACTAAAAAGCGACACTATTATCGATATTAATACGGTCATATATTACTTATTGAAGATACTTAAAAAAGAAAAAAAAACAAAATGGCTACCGGTGCACTTTCTTCATCGACCTGAATTAATTCGCCAAGGTATATGGTATATAGAAAAAAAGAAAAACACCTCTGGATGAAGAGTACGCTGTCCAGATTTCAGCGTCATGCGTCGGTGAAATGATTATATTATTAATTAATGCAAATGCGCCGTTTATAGTGATCGTTTGAATATAATTATAATCATAATAATTTAAACGGTTAATATAATGCAAACAATATGTATTGTGAATAGTTTAGCGAAAGTCGTCCATATAGACGCTGTTGACAATTTCAGTTGTGATATTATCGGTGTTCAGACGCGTATTTTTATTAATATAATATTCTATTTTATTCGATTCGTAAAATTATAAAACGGTACAAAACTTAAAATAGAGGTATTTAATTAGAAAATTGATCTTTTTTTTGTTTTCAAGTAATCAAAGCAAATTATAAAATATTTAAAAAATATTGAAAAATTATTGAATATTATTCATTTTAGAAGGATATTTAAAATAATATTTCAAATTTTCTAATTTCACTTAAATAAAAAAAGTATATTAATATCGATATTTTAAGAGTAAAAGTAGTTCTGTAATTTATTACAATAAAAAAAAACTAGTTAAAATTAGAATATCTTTAAAAACTACTGTATAGATTGAAATCTATGTAATATATTAATTGCAAATTTTACGGTTTGAGAAGCGTGTGAATGTAAACAAACGTTTCACGGTCTATTTTCTCGCGCATTACGTTTGAAAAGCTTTAAAAATGGATATTAAAAAATTGTTATATCGACAAATTAATTTTAAAAGTCACAAATCGTGAATTATATTTATATTTATTTACATATTTTATTTTATAATATTAACCATAAAATTAATGCAGATTTTTAGATCAAAAACCCTGGTTTAAAAATTCAATCGATTTGCTTCGTTTTTTATATGTTAATTTAGATTTTAATATTTTTTGGCAAAATAAAAATAAATATTAAAAAAAGGATTTTATTGTATATATTAGAAAATATTAAAAAAATATATACATAGGCATATTTATACGAAAAATAATGATTATTCATATCGTAAATGAACGGTGAAAAAAAAAGAATAAAATAATTAGCGATATTTTTGATATTGTTGTAAAAAATTTGCCTTCGAAAGTGAATTAATAATATTAAATGCGTGAATTATTGCGCTATTTTTTTTTTCTTTTTGCTACATATTTATGATATTAGAAAAAAAAATTTGGCGTCAATACATAAATCGTTATTTTTACGCGAATTTCTAATTTTGTAAAATGGCGAAAACCTGGCAAAACTCGAATTTGAATAACGCGCGCTAAGCGGGTCATTATATGTCGTGTCACGGCCAACGCTTATTTTTTTCATTAACGCCTTTTACATTTCTCGAATAATATATTGTTTTTTTTTTTCAAATGCGAATTAACATATTTCTTTTTCTCATTTTTTTTTGTCATCAAAGATAATCTATATTTACAAACAGTGGCGTTGCTAGGATAAAAATATTAATATCTGATTTTTTTTCTATATACATCTAAATATTAATATTTTTATATTATATAAATTTTTATTTATGTTTTTTTTTGAAACTTAATACAAATCTCAAAAAACAACTTTTCACTTTTATATCGAGCAATCTAATTGTTTTCGACAATTTTTCCCGAATTCGATACGGAATCGCACACATAAAACATTATAATAAATGAAAACTCGTCTTTTTTTCCATTTCAACGCCACTCTTTTTACAAGTACAAATTAAAATACATTTTATATGTATAATAATAATAATAATAATGAATAAAAAAGAAGGAAACGATTCATTCGTTAACGTCGACATTATCAAAGAACGAACAATATGCACTTTTCGCGTGCTCCAGAAAAAGTCGTCAGCATCAAAAACGAATTACTATTTCTAATTAAACCGAATTCGACTAACGAACCGCAACAACAATAACACACAATGGCGGAATATAGGGGAAAAAAAAACAACAACAACAACAACAACAATAAAAACGCGTTTTTTTTTCAAGATTGTTTGCAAATGAACAATCAGGGAGATTCGTCTAACGACGCCCTTTCAACGGCTATTCTTCTTTCCGTTACTATCATTTCTATCGGGGACGTTTCGAGTTGCTGTCTCATTGAACGCGGCTTAGATTTATATGTACTGCTGTGATCAAAAAGTAAGGTGAAATTGTCATTTAAAACTCGAAGGTAAATTATATTTTTTTTCTAAGTTGATAGGAGACTGTTTATAACATTTGTCATACGTTTGTTTGTCAAAAGGTTTAATTAGCTTTTTACAACTCTTGGTTCCTTCATCAACATAATGCACCATGTCATACTGCATTGGTTCTTCGCAAATTTTTAGCACAAAAATTCAACTCCTTATCGTTCCGCAACCATCGTATCCGCCAGATTTGACTCCGTGCGACTACTGGTTATTAATTAAGTTTGAGAAGGTTTTTCCATATCTTATCTCTAACTTAACTATATGCCGATTACCTGCAGTATTTATATTTAATTCTTTACATTAAACCCACCAGGGTCGTAACAATATATTAAATATCGTAATATTATCAATTTTAATTATTTAAATTAAAATATAAATATTGCATATATAAGATCGATTGTCTAATATTGATCATTTCAAATAATAATTAAATTATTTAAATCTTTTTAAATAAATTATGTATTTTTAGATTAATATATTGTTTATTTCGATAATAAAAATTCTATGTATTTTCAATAGAAATATAAAAAAAATGAAAATATTTTATTAATATATATTTTTTATTATAATTAATATAATATTAATAAGCTATAAATAATATTATTTTCATCCACATTAATAAAATATTAAACGAGATATTTATATAGATGGAAAATTTCTCTTAAGATACTCCATCACTGTGACCGAGACCTTGCTCGTCCGCCGCTTACCGAAACACTTTCATTGCCCCACAATAAAAGAAATAATAATATAATTTATCTATATATACATATATATATTATTTTTTTCATTCATTCTGCGTAATAATAACGTTATGTTTTTGTGGCCCTAGCAAACACGCGAAGGTCATTATCTCGAATCGAGTCACCTTTCACTTTCTTCGGCAATAAAGATTCGAATTCGGTTTTATCGTGCAGATTCCGATTGACGCATTAATTATAAAAACGGACTTTCACTGGAAATTTAAGGATTTATCCGGACGAACACCGGAAAAAAAATGGCCACACCCGCTTCGAAGATAGTAAGAAGATAGTACAGCGCGGGTCAAAACAAAAAACAATAAATAAAATACTTGTGAAAGGGTCATATGAAGGCAGTGATTATTTAAAAAAACTTTCTTATCGGTTGAAAAGTTAAAGTAATATTTGTACTAATTATTTATTCATTGATTAACAATAAAAAATATTGATAATTTATGTATATTTATTAAAAAAAATATTTTTATATTTAAATTTCTATCGATTTTATAATTATTATACATTGTTTTTATATATAATATAGTTATAAACTATATTATTATGAAATTATTCAATTTATAAAAATAGTGAAATTAAAAATAAAATATTTTTTTCCAATTCAATTTAAAAATTGATAAATTCAATTTTCACTGAAAATATGAATTTATTAATATTGTTCTCAGTAAAATTCATTTTTTAAATGTGAAAATCTTGAACCAGAATGCTTCAAATATTAATATTAAAGTCATATAAAAATATTTTTTTAATATTTAATAATATAATTAGTGAACACGAAATATGTATTAGGTATTTTTATAAAATTAATATTAAGCATTAAATATATTTATCGATAATGTTGTTTGTTCACATTTTTACGGACCACCCTGTATGTATATTAGTAGAAGAAATAATAATATATGTATCATATTATAGGCGCGTTTCGTTTTTCTCGAGGGTATATAATTTGTTAGAAACGAAAAACGACACACGTTTATAAATGAATTTTCGAAGATAATCGGAAACGCGAATGCTTTCTACGAAAAATTCCGATTTAATCGTTCATTATTATTAATCACTTTTCGAATTATAACGAAAGCATTTATTCACAAGAAAAAAAATAATAAAACGATTTGCAATGCGATGATAATAATAATAATAATAAGGCGTGAAATTAAATGTGCGCGACTTCGCCGTTTATTGTGATCGCGAGCGATTTTTCCGCGATGTTAACGCATTCGTTCATTTTCTGTGTCTATTGTTATTTAAATTCGATTTATTTTAAAAGATTCGCTTTCGACGACTGTTCAAAGTGTTTTATCGAAAATTTATTTTTAGATTAATACTTTTTTATGTTTAAAATCATAAATAATGTTTAATTATTATTTAACGAGTGAAAAAATAACTATTACATTATTCTAAATTAATTTATTAAGTTTTAATTTAATAATTTTTATTAAGTTTAATTTCAATTATAAAAATAATTTTTAAATTTTAGATAAATTAATCATCAATGATTAAAGTGAAATCATTAATAGTGATCTCAATCAAGCTGTGATATATATAATAAAAAATAATTACAATTTGATAGTTAAAAAATAAAATAAATTATATTATTAATATTTAATATAAAGTATAATCATTTAAATACTCTCAGAATTATAAATAATAAAAAATAAATTCAGTTATTCATTTCTAAATAAATTTTCACATTATAAAAATATGCGCATTAATGCGCATCATTTCATTGTACGGCTATATATTGTAAATTTAAGCTATTTTTAAGGCATTCCCTATTAAAATATTTACATTAAAATTTTTGGATTTTTTTATGTGATGTAACGGTTTATATATTTTTTTATTAAATTGTTGCATGTGTACGTTCACTCTATATATGTAAACTCAATAAAATATTTATAAAAAAAATTAACTTATCGCTTATGAATTATTTCATATAATTCTTATTTAAATATTGAATAATGTAATATTTATTAAATATTTTTAATAAAATGTTGTATTATTATAAATACTAAATGTATTTCGAAATATATAATAAATAAATTGTGTTATTATTATTTAAAAGACTTCAATAGGCGGCTAAGCGCGAAACCTAAAAATTTTTCTTAATAAAAATAATATTATATTTAAAATTTTCGATTAAATAAAATACGACATAATTTTATACGATTAAATCGAACGCACACATTTTTATAATCAAAAATTAAAAAATAAATAAAAATAAAAAAAATCTACCGGTTGATCCAATTAAAAATTTCACTTTCGTCAATCGCGTCGAAATCACATATCATTTAGAATTATTATACACGACGACGACGACAACGAAACGCACGTTTATTTTGAATTTATAAGAAAAAGAATAAAAAAAAAGAAAAAGAAGATGAAGAAGAAGAAGAAAAAAAATGGCCGCTTATTATTTCACCGAGCTCGTTTACAATTACGGCCAGTTACGTAGTGACAGCGATCGCGAATCTTTTTTTTTTCTCTCTCCATTTCTCTTTCGTGATTTTTTTTCCTTCGTTTAAATATTATTATTTTCTTTTTCTCGTTCGATTCGAACATAACCTGAATCGAAGATATGTGACATTGAAAGCGAAAGCGAAATTCTCTCGTTTGACGTCTATACATGGTGGAATTATATATATATATATATATATATATATATATATATATATATATATATATATATATATATATATATATATATATATATATATATATATATATATATATATTGTGAAGAAAAATATTTAATATATGTGTTTATATGAGTTCGTTGAATGGTCAAGTTTTTATAGTTATCTATGCATGCACTCATATATTAATTATACAATCATCGATTTCAATAGAATTATCTTGGAATTTAAATTACGCACGTGTCTCATATCATTATATATATATATATATATATATATATATATATATATATATATATATATATATATAGTATAATCTAATGAAAGCCTTTTTTCTTAATTGATGTATAAAAACTATTAATTGAAATATTGTATCTTTTTAGTACTAAGAAATTTATATATATATATATATTAATTTTAAATTAGATATCGTTCATAAATTTGTGTTTTTCTATAATAATATAAATCAAAAAGTAATAAAAATAAATATGTTAAATAATAAATATTTAACTTATTGTAATAAAATAAATATCTCGGTTGGAATAAAAGCGTTATAAATCAAAATGACAATTTAGTAAAATATTTTTCAGATTTAAATTCTGTATAAAAATATTTTGATTTACTTTTAATAAATGAAGTGTTAAAAAATATATATGTATCGTTACTACAAAAGTTACAATAATTATTAATTTAAAAAGTAGGACTGAAATGAAACAAACAAAATTTGATTTCACGTATAAAGTATTATAAATAATTTCGAAAATTTCCGTCATTAGATATGTTTTTTAACAATTGTTAGCTTGATGCAATTTAACGACAATTATTTAATCATCGTTAACAATCGAGATTGACGAAAGATAGTATAAAATTAAAAATCCATTACAACCGAAAAAAAAATTGAATCATCGCAATCGGGTCAAAGCTTTAAAAAAATATGACGGGCACAATGAAAAAAAAACTTATTAAATTATCTAGTGGTTTTATTTTTTTTTTTTGTGAATTTTATGCAATTTTTGCGCGATCACAAAAAGCCGACTAATGACATTTTTGAAATTCTTTGATCTCATATACGGTGAAATGAAAAAGTATGAAAAGTATAAAATAGTACACGAATTTTTAAAATTTCATCGAAGACGAAAATCGGCAAACGAAGTCTTCAACGAGACGTTCGTTAAATTGAAAACGTTTTTCGCGAAATGATGAATGATAAATATGACTCGGAAGACTCTCTGACCGATTATTCATCGTCTTTTTTTTACACGATCCGAGTCAAAAAAAGAGTGAAAACTTTCAAGTTCGTACATCTCATATATTACACACACACACACACATATATATATATATATATATATATATATATATATATATATATTCATATATGTATAATAATATTTTATGTGTTAGATATTTGCAAGTTTTTTTTTCGCCCCCCGGTCATCGATTATAACCTTTCGAATCTCGAACAAATCACGTATAATAGAACGAGTGAAATTCGCCTTTTATATCCATTTAATTTATATATATATTATATTTTAACGGTTTTAATTTGACTTTTCAATAAATAAATTAAAAAAAATGTGTGCGTCATTGATGATTTTTTAATGCACACATTCGACGTACGATGAATGAAAAATGGAAAGAGATAAAAATAATATAAAAGAAGAAGAAGAATAAGAAGTCGCTTCCGAAAGTCAAAACTGATTTACATTTATTATTATTTATTTTATTTTATTTTTTGTAATAGATTTTTCATCGAATGTCTATATAAAATATGATTATATATTTGAAAGTCTCATTAGTAGCGTGATTAACGTTTTAATGTATATATTTATATATATATATATATATATATATATATATATATATATATATATATGATTTGTGAGTCGTTAATGTTTTTTTTTTGTGAATCGTTTCATTCGAGATCATTTATACGACGTCGTAAATTATTTAATTAATACTCAAAATCCGAAGCAAAAATAATCGATGATTAATCTACGATAAAATTAAAGATATATTCATAGAAAAAATAAATAAATATATATAAGTATATATGTCAATGATTTTTTATAATATTTAATCAATCGATTATAATGCATAATAAAATAACTATTTGACGAATATTTATTAAATTATGAAAAGTTTATAATAGTTTTACGTTAATGAATTATTTCAGAATTTTGATTGCGCTGAAAATTTATAAATTTGTAAATATTTTTTAATTATAACGATAATAATAACGATTTAAAGCATATATATTAAGAATAAATATTAAATTCTAAAGAGCTTTTTAAGCTTTTTTTGATCACTTTCAGCATTAGTAGCAATTAAAAATTATTTTTTTTTTATCATTTTAATATTATTATAATAAAAATAAATAATAATAATTTTGAATCGTTTTCAGTATATAAAATTTTCAGAAACTTTGAAAAAAAACTGAAAATTTATTTTAAATTAAATATATTATATATATTAAAAAATAGTATTAAAGAATTAAAAATATTTTATTATATTACAAAAATACGTTACGATATCGTTTTCAATACAGCAAAACTGAAAAATTTTATAAATGAAAATAAGTCACGTTTTTTCCTGAAATCGATATACGAAAATAAAAACGTATTCGCGCTCACACAAACACACATACACACACAAACAAATATGCGCGAATTTATATTAAAATAAATAAATATTATAATATATATGTGTGTATATTATAGACGCACGTTTTGACCACTTGACCGCGGAGTCAACAAAACAAAACCGTGCTTTTAGCACGAGATCACCTGTCGCACTGAACGCGAAACGTTCGAAATTTTCATAGCACGTTCACTTCGAAACGGTTAAACCGACAGTGTTCGCATTAACCGGCATGGAGAGGGCGTCTCAATACGAAGAAGACGATACTTACAATGTATCGATGTGATAATTTTTGTCGTAACGAGCGATTTTTGTCGATGTTTTATATGTAACACTGTGATCAAAAAGTACGGTGAATTTGTTTATAAAATGTAAATTCCTTATTTATTCTTCCAAATCATTTTCATCCAAGTCCGATAAAACGCACTTTTTCCAACGCTTTTTTTCCATTCCTTATTCGATTCAATTTTTAATCTCCTCAATCGTGTCAAAATGGCGTCACCGTATTTATCTTTTGAGTTTGTTGAATAGCCAGAAATTGCACGGAACCAAATCAGGTGAATACGGTGATTGTGGAACGATACGAGTTGAATTTTTGGTAAAAAAAAAGTCGCGAAGAACCAATGCAGTATGACATGATGCATTATCGTGATGAAGTAACCAAGAATTGTAAAAATAATTAAACCTTTTGACACACATATACTTGGCAAATGTTATAGACAGTCCTACCAACCTAGGAAAAAAATAAAATTTACCTACCTTCCCAATGTCCAGTGGAGTTTTAAATGACAATTTCACCTAACTTTTTGACCACAATACTATATAATAAACTGGTTCGTTCAATTAAATAACGATGCATATTTATATAATAATATAATTCGTTGCGATTTATCGTTTGTCGATGATGCATTGTAATCGTAATTATCGTGTGTAAAAAAAAATATCCGTTTATTTTTTTTTATTTTATGCGATTTTAATACGGTAATGATTTATGATATTAAAATATGAACAAAATTTAAAAAAAAATATAAATATTTATAAAATTATTATTTTTTAATTAAATATATTTCTATTTTAATTATTTATTTTTAGATATAACAGAAAACTTGGTTTCATAGAAACGAACATTTAACTGTAATGTTTTAAATTTGTAAATTTCAATATCGATATAATAAATTTTTCAACAAAAATCTTGTTTCATATATTTATCGAATTTTTAAATTATTTTATATTAAATAATAAAATGTATGTTTATCGATATGTAAAAATATTTAACTTTTAATTTGAAAAAATATCATATGATTTAAAAAATATATTTATACATTCATTTCATTTAAAAATCAGTCATCATCAAATTTTCATTAAAAAAATTGCAATATAATATAAAAAAAAATAAAAATGTTAAAAATCAATGAATAAACTAATAATTTTAATATTTTAAATTAAAATATAAAAAAAAAATATTTTTTATGTTATATATTTTATAAAAAGTCAACGTATATATAGAAACTGAATTTTTATATATAAATCCACACATCGAAAACGTTATTATATTGTAAACTTTCCCGTTTTAAAATTTAGTTTATATTATAAATATTTTCTACCGGAAAAGCAAAATAAACGATAACCGCTTTCCATTTATGCGGAATATTGGCGGAAAACGATTTTTTTTAATATACACAAATGCAATCAAACGTATAAATGTTCGATATATCACGTCGAATTAAACCTTTTAGCAAAAATAAACGATACCCGGTTTATATATACATATATAATATTTATACATATATCGTATATACAGCCTTAACCGAAAGTAAAATAAATAAAATAAATAAATTCGAACGAATACATGCATACTATAAAACATATTGAAAAGACGACGGAAGCGAAAGTTTTATATTTATATATATATATATATATATATATATATATATATATATATATATATATATTATACTTCGTATGCAAAGACATAAATAATTAAAGCGAATTTTCCGATCGCATTATGAATGCACATGAGCACACACACACACACGAATAATCGATTATTACATCGAAAAAAAAAATAAATTCGGTTCACATACGATAAATATCGACCATAACGGCGATTAATCAGTTTGGCAACTGAATAAAATGTCCCGTGTGAATTTTATAATTTACCAACAATGTTTATATCGAAATGTTGAATTTTCTTCTTGAGAACAATATTGTCTAAATATTTTTTAATTTTTTTTTTTTTTTTTTGGAATGAAGCTGTAAAATTTTGAAATTAAACATCGTATTATTTCCACATTGATTACGATTCAATCTTTTTATTTTTTTTTCAAAATTTATAATGGATTTGAAATTAATGTTTTCGTACAATGAAATTGTAATTTGGATAATGTTATATATTGAAACTGATATTTTTAATCGATGATGCAATATTTGATACAAATTAATTTTGATTTCGTTTATAGAACGTGTTTTTGTAATTCGAATGAAATATAGAAAAAAAAATAATAACTCAAAATTTATAATAAAAACAAATTATAAATGTAAAATTTTGATAAAAAATTTTCCCTATATATATCAATTAATACATAAAAATAATAAATTTATAATGGAAGAGTTTCAAAAAATATACAATTTATATATAAATTTATTTTAAAAATCTAAGTTTTTATTTTGATATTTTTTTTTTTTTTTTGTGAAACACTGATTATGAATTATATGAACTCATTTATAACAATGATACATATAAGAGGCTTCAACTTAACATTTGAAGTAAATTAATATTTCATAAGATCTAAAAATTTGGCAAAAATTAATAATTTCTATTTTATTATCGCAATTGTAATACAATTTATCATAATTAATTTACGTTTTATGTTCATTAAATTAAACATTTTTCATGAAAACTTTAATCATCTTTTACAATTACTGCAAATGTTAATTATGAAAATAATAAATTTTACTAAAAAAAAAATTTTTTAGCAATTATTCCATAATTTAAAAATTTTTTTCGTGATATATTTAAATAAGTTTCTATTAGAAATACTGACTATTTCAATATAAATAAAAGTTCAATATTATTATCACCAGATTATGCGTTAAAAATAATACCTTACGAAATCGTTTATTTAACAGATGATTAATAAATTATATAAAACGTAAAAAAAAATATTCCAAGATTTTAAATCTAAAAAAAAAATTTTTTTTCTTAGATTTTATGACATTATTTATATTGTTTATGTAATACGTATAAATAAAAATATATATTCATACTAATTTATGAACATAAAGCGTGGGATAAATACAAAAAAAAAGTGTAACACACTCGTTTTTTTTTTAACATAACGGAAATTTATTTATAATGTACTGTAAAATAAAAATTACAGTTATGCAATTCAATTACGACTATACGACGATTAAAAAATCGTCGGTAAAAGTGATTTTTTTTATATATCATTAGAATATCATTTTAAATATCACGATGAACATGGTAAATATATAATTGAGTCATGGAAAAAATATCATAAATGAAAAATTTATCGAAGCGTCACACCGAATAAATAAATGGACATTAAAATTGTTAAAAATTATAATAATGTAATTGAATAATTATGCGAAATTTAATTGTCGAATAAATATTCAACTATGTAAATTGTTTTGCTACTAAAAAAAAGACGCGATTAAATGTTTTTTAATAAAAAAAAATAGTTACGATGCAAATTAAATTATTCGTTATATATATTATTCGTTATATATATGTTGGAAATAATTACCTCCAGATCTTAACTCGCTATTGTAACAATATATTATTTTATAATATCGTAAATTGTTATCAAGAAGACACAAAAAACTATGTTTAATTTTATACAAATCGTATTGCATTACGATTATTAAAATAAAAATCATCTCAAATTTCAACGTCGTATACAAATGATTTCATTTGTAGAAAAAAAAACTTTATAAATTAACCGTTATCGGCTCAAAAAAAGAAATAATTCTATCTATATATAATATTATAATAAGTTTTAACGTAATTTTGGAATATATATTCCGTGTAAACGCCGTTAATTTTGATGTTAAGGCTTTGTTTTCGTGCGCAAAATCAATGTAATCGACTTAATATTTTGCACATTTTAATGCAAAATTTTCGTTTTCGTTTGTAAAATCGCGTTTTCCGTGCAAAAAAAATACATCGTTTTTGACATTTTGAAGTTTTTTTTGTACAATTATACAATCTAAATTTTATTTTGAATTTAATTTTCATATAACGCAGCACTAATCAGTCTGATAAATTTGGTATTTTTATAGCACGGTTTAAGTATAGTATTTTACTAATTATTGGTTGACTATACATAAAATTTATGTACTCTTAGATTTTTTCACATCGAATTGTACAAAAAATTTAACTTCATTTTTACTAATTAGACATTTTATCTATTCATTTTCTTTTTACAACGTTAAAAATATTGACCAATAACACGCAATCCTCATCCGTTTATCTAATCATTCAGTTGGTTTACATAATACGTTACATTAGAACACTCCTTTTTTCGCAACAAAGATCATTTTAGACGTTTAGAAAATCGATCTAATTTTCTCCAGCATCCTGTGTTATGAAATTTTAAAAAATATACCAAAGAAAAAAAACAATATATCAGAATACATAAATATATACATTCACACATTAAAAATAACCGATGTCGGTTAAAGTTAACCGTTTGTTAAAACCGCGCGCCGAATTTTTAAACGAGCAAATTGCGCAATCGATCGATATTATTATTATTGCGCAATATTTCATATTATTATTATTATACAGTAATAAAAATTAATTTTAAATTTTAGTGAAAAAAAAATGCATATATAAAATATATTATCAAATCGATTTTTATGCAATTAATCGAACGCATTCGAAAAATAAACAACGAAAAAATGTTCACCGATTAGAGCTTTTTCTTTCACTCGAAGCATTCGATTATCGAAAGCTCGTCAATGTCAATTATTTTATTTTCGACTTTACGAAGAGCTTTAAGCCACATTAAAAGTATTGCAGATGTGTGTTTAATATAATAATAATAAAAAAAACATGATGGTTTTTCTTGTCGATTTCTTTCACTGCGAGTGTAAAATTTTATTTAAGAACGAGTTGGTCTGATATCAAAAATTTATATATATATATATATATATATATATATATATATACATATATATGTGTGTGTGTGTAGTATGATAAATACAAAAATCGTTCGAAACTTTCACGATAAAAGGTATAATATTTCAATCATGATATTGTTAAGAATAAATATATTGAGTTTTTTTTTCAATATTCACTCATAAAATTATAATATAATATAAAAGTTGTGTCGATAAACAATATTTTCTAATAATTTATACGATTCAGTGATGATGCGATTTTTTTTATGAAATATTTAAATGCACTTCTGACAATTTTGTTTCGCGCGATTTCATTTCAAACGTTCGAGAAAATGTATTTTGTATGACTATTACAAAAAAATAAAAAATAAAGTCGTAATTAAGTATGTTTACGTCCATATATTTATGAGAACGTACAAGTTTCACGCTGAATTTTTTAAAATTGGATGTACTCAAAACAAGTTGGACATGAAAAAAAAATGAAAGTTTCACATCTTGTATTTTTTTTTCGATAACGTAATACGTATCGTTGTTGTTTAGCGTTGTTCTTGTTATTTATTTTTTTTCTTTTACGGGCAATGAATATACATTTTCATAGTCATTCTCTTTTATTTTATTCATTTGCCGATATTTATCCGAAACGCTTCTCAAACTATGTAAACAATACGCAGATTCGGATCTGCGAATAGAACTTGCATCGCTGATAATTATATATAAATATAAATATACATTATATTAACAAATTTCACTTATATTATTTATTTTTTTTAAATCGCGTAAAAAATATAAATAAAAAAAATATATTTTTTTATTGTATTGACTTTCTTTAAATTTTATTATAACGTGTGTGAATTTTGCAACGTTTTTCCCGCAAAATACGACATAATTGAACGTTGTTGCCGCATTATTAAATTTTCAAAATGTAAAAAAAAAATAAAATGCGATCTTCAATCGATTTAATTATCGTGCGAACGTTTTAGAAGCGCAGATATGGCGATTTTTAAAACGACCCGTGCGCGTTGTCGAGCCGCGGTGTCATGGACGACATTTCGCTTGTTACGACCGTCCGGAAGTCGAGTTTGCATAAGTTGTATATATATATATATATATATATATATATATATATTATCGTTACGCAATATCAAGAACGAAATAATAAAAACGAAACGCATATTTATCATATCGAGTATAATGAACATATTCGACGGCGTAATTATTTTTAATATCGTATTGTACGAAGTATTATATTATTTTTCATATGCATGATATGATACAGTGGCTGTCAAACTTTTTTATTTTTATTTTTTTTTCATCGATCAATATGATTTTTTTCCACAACAATAATTATAACAATGCGACGCTTCTTTTTAATTATGTCAAAAATGTTATTTTTATATAACATAGTAAATTTTTCAAATTTATTATGAATATAGGCCATTTTAAAATATCAATTTTCAGATATTTTTCTCAAAAATTTAATATCAACTTGATCATATTTTATTATATTTTTTTTTAAGTTGCTTAACGTGATCGAATCAAATAAACATCAACATCTTTATGAATTTCAAATATGAAATTGAATATTTTAAAGATAAATCTTTATAAATACTTCAACCCTAAAACGATTGCATTCACGAAAGACTCCAAAACATCAAAGAGCCATTAGAAAGGTGCATAAAACAAAATGGCGGAATATATTTTACTTACATATCCTGTATGTATATATATATATATATATATATATATATATATATATATATATATAGCTTTTTAATGCACCTTTTACTTTTCAAAACAGACAAATAAAACCAATTTTATTTATAAAATTGATCGTTCTTAGATGCAGTACAGTCGATAGCATTGTTCTTGCAGCGATTCGTTCTAAAATTTAAGATCCAAAAAAAAAAAAAAAATGACGTCCAAAAATGAAGAAACAAACGACCAAAACACATTCGATAATAAAGCGGAGACATAACGTTTATTCTTGTAGATCTCTATCGAACATTTGTAAGATATTTTTTTTTCGAAACGTCGAACCAGTTGGATAGTGAAAATGAATATTTCGTACACGGCGAACATGTACGAAATTAAGAATATATTTCGATATTTTTTTTCTTCAAATCATCATTGCTATTGTTGTTTTTTTTTTTTTTTGAGAAAAATTCTTATGCGAAAATCATACTTAAAAGCAAATAATATCGTACGTTTTTTAATACTTAGATGATATTTTTTTTAGTTAGATTATCGAGCTTTCTAAAAGTTCATTTTTTTTCATAATAATAATCCATTCATATTAACTACACAATTTTCATGATGAATAACTAATATTTTAATTATCTTATATATTAAAACGACATATTTTATATCATATATGAAAAAAAAAATGTAGACTCACACTAGTTTTTTTCTAATATAATATATTTAAATATCATTTATATTTACACCATCATTTTGTAAGTTGTGACATTATTCATACTGCAGAGCTATAACTGTTCCACCGAAGAATTCGATCGCCTTCTCTCAATTATATAATTCGAAGATTGAAAGTATCGAAATTCTTATTTATATATCATATATAATATACACGTATATTTATTAATTTGACTACTCTGTTACTTTTCATTTTATTATGTATTATATATATATAAATATCGAACGAAATTTTATAACTTATTTTTTTTTACATTATAGATAAAAATCTAGTGCGATGCCACGATTTTATTTCGATGTACAATTTTTATATAATATTTAATTTTACATTCTCAAATAGTAATTGTGATTTTTATTTGCGATAATATCGAATAAAAGATTCATACATAAATTCATGATTCAAATTGACATGAAAGTTTCAGTGTTAATCCTAAATAATTAATATTCACCAAAGTACAATAAAATGTAAAACATTATTTTTTAATTACTTTATAATAATTAAAAAAAATATTTATAATTCGTATCGAATATATATATATATATTTAAATTTTTTCATGTAAACTGATAAAAAAAAATATTGATATACGATTGTGAAAAAATAGTATTTGACCCAGAAATAAGTAAATCGAATGAAATATTTTTGAATGCAAAATCTTACAGAAGATATTTCGACTGACTAGAAAACTGAAAAACCTCATGAAGCAAGAAACAATAGTGAGATTCTGAAGAATGAAGAGATCGATATGAACAAGGCGTGTAGAAAGGATGAATTATAGTCAAGGTTTGAAAATAATAAAACTATATTTATTATTCTATCGTAAAATAATTGTGTATATTTTTTGTACAAATTATTATTATTATTTTTTTGTTGTTGTAGAAAATACTATTTAAATAATAAAATACAATATATTAATATTAAAATGATTTTTAATATTATCGATTACCTATAATTATTTTTGGAAAATTATATTTTTTAGTTAGATTTAATGTTATTACTATTTATTTATTTGCTACGATAAAAATATTAAAATTGCTTAATTTAAATTAACAATAAAAATGGCAATTAAAAATTCATCAGCATTATCGAATTTAAAAAAAATAATAATTTATTTCTATTTTATTACGATCGTTTATTATTTTAATATATTTATATAGCGAATTTGAAAGAAAAAAAACAAACGATTGCGTTGTTATTTAAATAAGTCATAAACCGAACGAAATTTAATTAAAAACATGTTTATATATATATATATATATATATATATATATATATATATATATATATATATATATATATATATATATATATATATGTTTACATGAACTTAAAGAAAATAACACAACACCGCAAAAAAAAGACAATACTCAGAGTCACTTTCGCGAATACTTTCTTCGAGGGCTTTTCAGTTTATGATAATCTTACGTTCACTCGGCTTTTCTTTGACTTAGATTGATAAACGATTCTCAAATATTGCATGAATATGCTCAAATGTCGGCGGACAACTTCGGGAACTTTATTATCTGAAAGTGAATGCACAATCGTAGTTCTTCAAAAGACTATATAAAATTTGATAAATCATTCACAATTTATTCTACATATGGATTTCTCTCTTTCAGATTTAAAGACTAATCATTAAATCTTTAATAACGTTTTTTATAATATTTTTAATTTTTAAAGTAATAATTTTAATTTAAATATTTCGCTATTTTAATAAAGAATTATGATAGATTATAAATAATATATATTTAAACAATCGATATGATTTTAATTATTATATTATATATATAATAGAGGTTAGTATATATAAAAATAATAAAAATCGAATTTCATAATTTTAATAATTATAAAGAATCACATCATAGTATAATATAAAAATTTGTAATTAAAGGTACCAAAAATACTGAAAATAGTCAAAAAAATTAATTGAAATTTTTATTTCTCAAATATATATATATATATATATATATATATATATATATATATATATATATATATATATATATATATTTATAATAAAAAAAATCTGATAAATCTTTTTCATAATTATTATTTAATAATTATTTTTTTATAATATGAGAGCGTTGAATATATATTTATTTTTTACTATTTTATAATTTATATTTAAAGGACAGCAAAATCGAAAATAAAAGTAAGAATTAAATACGCATTGTCAGAAATAAATGTTATTTTTTCTTATCAATTTTATTTTTAAAGAAAAGATTAGAAATATGTTTATTTTTAACGAATTTCACATATGATATATATATATGTATATCTATATGTATATATATATATATATATATATATATATATATATATATAAATATATAGTAAACATTTGTTACTTTAAAAGGGAAAGCAACTTTTCCGTATATATATATATATATATATATATATATATATATATATATATATATATATATATATATATATATATATATATATATATATATATATATATATATATATATATATAATATTTTATAATTACACACAACCGAAACGAAAGAGAAATTAAATATAATAATAGTACGCCTAGAAGAAACGAAATAAAAAAAATAAATAAATAAAAATAAATATTCGATTAATCCGCAATACGACAATTACGTGTCGTCGAACTTTCGTCGAAATAAAAATTGCCCTCCCCCCTGCGGGTGGAAAGTTTTCCCTTTTTTCGGACACCGCGACGAAAAATAATAATATACGTAATGTTCGTGTATTGATTTAACATGCACATGTGTCCGTCGTGAATTATTATTATGCGCAAGATAAAATTTCTGCATTATATACGTACAACCGGTTTTAATTGTCCGCTCGTTTTTTTTTTTTAGACCGGAATCCTTTCACTTGTCCGGTGGCCCTTCAAAAACAAAAAAAAGCGTCACATTCCAATACTGAACTTGAATTAGTGTTTGTTTATTAATAAATATTATATTAAACGTAATGCGATTTATTCATTTTTTATACTATTTAACGGATTAATTAGCGAAATAAATTCGAACGATTGCGTAACGTGATGGAAAATTGCGCGGCTTCGAACGGGTTAAATGCGATATAAAAGTTTTTATTTATGAATAAAAAAATAAACATATATAAAACGGATATAGCCAAGCTTCTTAATAGTCCGAGACATTTTTCAAAAATTGAAATTTTTCGCGAGCCGCAATTAAATATG